>CM040183.1:91586882-91611882 GCA_022606455.1 Callitettix versicolor | reverse complement strand
GATGACTTACACAGAATTGCCAACAACAGAACATTTTTTTTAAATATATCTTTAATTACTATACTAACAATAGTGTTACAATGATTAAAAATTTTTTTAAAACTTATTTTATTTCTACTTCTATATTCTATGGATGATTTTATGACATACCTATTATTTGAAATATTGCCAGTACTGTGGACAAGTGAAAGTTTGTCAGTTCTGGTTTACTTCTTTTGTTGTCACTCACTAAGGGTAGTTGCACGATCCTACGTGTTCACTGTATACAATACAGTTATAGTTTTAATCTGGTGCTATAGTGCTTTTTTTGATTTGGCTTTTCACAATTGCCAAAATAAATTTTGTCTGTGTGAGTTTTGTCTCTTTTTCTAAAATTACCTTGTTTCAGTAACGAAATATGCCATGTTGGTTACTCAACTAACTTTCACTAGTAGGCCTAACCCTACTAATTACCAATATGTTTAAAGTGTTATATTTTATTTAAATGATTAGTGAACTTAATATTAATCATAACTTCTCTACATTCGCGAACACGTTTGAATACCTTTTCTTATCAAAATATGTATTCTTACTCAAAATAATATGTACATTTTAATATACAATTAAAAAGCTAAAGTAGGCTACATATTATAAATTACTTGGAGTAAGAATATTCTACATTTTGATAATAAAAGGTATTCAAATATGTTCGCGAATGTATAGAGAAGTATGATTACTATTAAGTTCACTAATCAATTGAATAGAAATATAATACTTTAAACATGTTGGTAATTAGTAGGGTTACCATTGAAAGTTAGTTGGGAGTAAGTTGGGCCAAGAATTTCTTTGTTGGTTTTTGGTGATGTTTAATTGTTGGCCCTATGTTGGGATTTGGTTTGTAATTAATTGGTAGGCATTTGTGCCAATTTTAAACGTTGTCCAACCGTGTGTGAAAACAAAGTACCAACAATGGGCCAACAGAAAATGCTACTGGGGTGATTATTAAAACAAGAGTATTAGTATTAAATGCATTAATTATTAGAAAAAAGAGCACTGAAAAAGATTGTAAACATGCCTTTAGCTTATCAATAATTGTGCAATGTTTGCGATGTTTTCTGTTATTATTACAATTTATTACTTAGGCCTATTAGTACAAATTGGAGCATTTTATTAGCAGATGAAATATTCTTAGTTAAGTGATTTACGGAACTATTTTTTAAACTCATTCTCCAGTTTTCATATGCGTCATGCGTGTGCAATATTGATGCTGAAAAGCCTTGTGCACTTAGAAAATGGAAATTGACCACTCGTGCACGAAGTCATGTTCCCGTTTCATAATATAAACTGTGAATCAAAAATTTAGTTCATGAAGCTTTTCTCCCCTCTTCATTCTTTGTCTTTTAAAATGTAATTTTAAATCTTCAAAATTTAAAAGGCTGCTTGCACTTTTTACAAATATTTACTAAACTAAGCAAATTGTAATTTTGTCAAACGCCGTTAATCAGTCTGATCTGATTTAGGAACATGAGCAGGAAGGAACAGAGAGTAGAAATAAGACGGCTGCGTGAAGGACGCCAGTTCTTTAAGGCCTGCATAGCACCATGGGTTAAGGTAAGATGAATTAATATAATTATGGAAAAAACACTTATGTGGTATACACAAATAAAAAAACTCATTTGCAAGAATGATTTGAACAGTAAATATCAAGCTATGATTGAAAATATTTTATATTTCAGAAGTATTTCAAAGAGAAGTAGGTTTTGGTATCCTTTGAAGAAGGTAGCTTTGTTATCAAAATGAACATACATTAGTTCTAAGTAATTTTACTAGTTTAATATTTAATATGTTTACTTCAAATTAGTTTCTTTTCATATTGTGGAAAAGTGGTGTCCTTTTTGTGTGTATTTCACCTTTTTATTGACTTCTAAATTTAATTTTTTGTAGAAAAACTAACTTTGTTTGAAAAATTATCATTTTCCCTCTCAGGGCACCCTGTGGGTGTACACACACACACACACACACACACACACACACACACACACACACACACACACACACACACACACACACACACACACACACACATATATATGTATTATTATTATTATATATAATTATTATTATTTGCATATTGACCCTGTTGAATCACGCAAAGCACTCCGACTCATGTCTTTTCCCTTCTAATCCTCCACACCTCCCTCATCTTGTCCCCATGGATCCTCTTCCACTCCTCCATCCATTTTACCCCTGCTCTCTTTGGGATTTCATTCTCTGGGATCTTCCAACTGAGCATCTGTCTCCTGATATATATATATATATATATATATATATATATATATATATATATATATATATACACCATACATTTATGTTTCAAAAACCCAACATACAGATATATCTATTCACTGTATTACATTTTAAGAAATATCACAAATTGTTTATTTTTAAGAAAAATGTACTATTTTTAAAGCTGCATTAGAAGAGTGTCTATTACATAACAGTATTTGAATGATGGTTGTGATTGATGAAAAAACTAATACGATTCCATAAAACGTCCATAATTCAGGATGGAAGTGCAGTACTGTACGTTATTACAGGAGGCGGTTATTTATTGGTTGCGTGTGACCAGACTTCTTGAAGCCAGTAAAACAAATCCAGACTCGTATTGTCTCTTCATACACGCAAAGGTTTGCTCTTAAATCCGATTTGCAAAACATAATATCGTATTAGACACAATAAGCAAAACGAATTGATTTCCAGTGAGTTTTATAAATATAATTGAATAATTTTTATTTATATAAATGGCTTTTATCATTTAGGAAGATAATATTTAAAAATCTATTATTAATAATGAGTTTATACATGTAGTTTGTTTTGTAGTGAATGTGTAAGTAAATGAAAGGAAGGGTGTATATTACCAAGTAAGTAATATAACTTACTGAGAGCATTTTTATTAGTGAATATCCTTTGGAAACACGATAAGATCCTTGTCCTTGAAATAAGCACCAATCTTGACTTCTAGAACACTTTTGGGTGGTCATTAAAACAAACTTTTATATGTAGCCTGTAATTTTATTAATTAATTACATGTATTATAAATGTGTGTGTGTGTGTGTGTGTGTGTGTGTGTGTGTGTGTGTGTGTGTGTGTGTGTGTGTGTGTGTGTGTGTGTGTGTGTGTGTGTGTGTGTGTGTGTGTGTGTGTGTGTGTGTGTGTGTGTGTGTGTGTGTGTGTGTGTGTGTGTGTGTGTGTGTGTGTGTGTGTGTGTGTGTGTGTGAGAGAGAGAGAGAGAGAGAGAGAGAGCATTAAAAACTGTATGAATTAAGTCGTGAATTTCCAATTTTTTAAAAAATGAATTTAATGGCAGTCATGTCATTTTTATTTTCAATGTAATTTAAAAATTTTGAATGCTTTTTTATGCAGATATTAATGATGATTATGATTGTGAAATCAGAATTTCAAAAAAGGAGTAAAATACAAAACTTTTTGGAAAATTCGCTTTCATCATGTCAGCAACACAGCTACGTACCATGATTATTGATTATTTTAGTGGCAGTAAATGTTAGTTAAATCACGATTATCATAATGCAGTGTTGATTTAGATGAGTAATTTCAAACAATGGCTTGTTAATTACGTTAATTTAAGGGCGTGTTTATTGATCAAAGAAAGCGATGTTATTGTTTCAACTCAATTATTTGGCAATTGGTTTTTGTGTTTGTTTGTGTATGCAGTTTTGATCAGATACATTGAACGATTGTTTTGAAATTTAGTACGAAAATACCTCACACAAGTCCCAAATTATGTGTGGGTAAGATTTTTTCCCAATCACTTTTGTTTCAGAATTAGAGTCCTCTAATTTTTAATTATGTTTGTATGCAGTTTTGTCCAAACACGCTGACCGATTGTACAAAGGTACCTTGTGTACTGCTTGAATGATGCGTAAGGTTTTTTCCCCATTCAGTTCTGTTTCAGTATGGTGACCTCTGATTTATGATCGTGAGTCTACACAGTTTTGACCAAACACATGACCAATTGTTTTGAAATTTGATATGAAGGTATCTTGTGTACACTTTGAATGATGTACTTGTAGCATTTCCCATTTATTATTATATATTTGGCACTTCCAGTCTAGATATATACAAGAACAATATATGCTGTGAGGTATGCATTAAAGATTCAAGCGTGACACAAAAGCAAATGTTTATACCCATGTTTTGTCAACAGCGACCATACAACTTTTCTCTTGAATTAGAGTTACTGTCTTATATCACTAGACTACTTGCCTACTAAAATAGGCTTACTTTGTGATCAAGTAGCTGATACCCGTGTTTTGTACTGTGCTTTTTAATCCAACTTAGATTTTCTGTGATATACTTGTTAAAAATGTGTTTGATTTCTGTCACACTTTTAAAAATGGTAGTACATGGGAAAAATGGTAAATTATAAAGTTGTCGAAAATTTAATTTCTGGCCAATGGCCAATCATCAAAACTTATATCAGAGTAACTGTTTTTCGCCAGAATGGATAAAAAAATGGTGCAGTACCATCGAGAGTTTCCCTCCTATTTGGACATTTCAGACAAATTTGATAAAAGTTACATTAGTTTTGTTACTTCAAACCAGCTCAACATAACAATTAATTTGCGTATATATTAGGTGGATGTTCGATCGATAGACGTAAGTTCTTAAACATTTCTGAGATCTGAACATGTAGATTTTCACTCATTGTTGTAATAGATTATTTAACATTTAATTACAGTAATACTGCATAACTAATATTTAAACAAAAAATACAGCAAAATTAAATTACACTATCGTAAACCCTTGGTTTAACAGACTACATGGGAAGGCAGATAGTCCAAAAAGCCAATTATCTGAGGGTGATATTCTTAGTTACATAGTTTTTGTTTTTTGTTCATTTGTATACAAATAATAATAATACAGATGCCATAATGATGTCGGTAATTTTTAAATAAATACATTACATTTATTTATTTCATAAAACTTATTTAGTATATAATAAAAGAAATAATTAACAATTCACAACCATTTCCAAAATAAAAAATGTATTATAGTTCCTGGACAAATTCACTATTGTAAAATTTTAGTACTTACCGCTCCATCTAGGCGAACGAAAATGAAAGCTGACTAGTTAGTATCATAAATTTCTAACAGGTAGCAGCTGTTGTGCTATTGTGCTTTATCTTGCATTGTGACTGTGAGGTTTAGGTGATCGGGGAGCCGTTCATGTTTTGTGTTCTGTTGCTATAAAATTTGTTAGGGTTGTGTATAAAATGCAAACATGGCGGTTTCTGTCTGAATGAAATTAATGTTATGAAGATTTATTTAAGTATAAAATCTTTGTTATCGTGAATATGTGTATTACAAACATGAGTTAGCAGTTATAAAAGTGCAACCTGCACTCAAGCCTGGGCCTAATGTGCCATACGAGAAGACTGCTAAACAAGACTGAAGATATCGACGACAGCAAAGACTGAATTCAGGTTAGTGATGAAAGAAAATGTTTTCTTTTTTATTAGTTTTTATAGTAGTAGTAATAATTAAACGATATTTAGGGTTATTAATTTGTCATTTGATAATATTTTGTTAACATAAGAGTGTAAACATATACGTTATCAAAGGCTGGTTTTTGACAAAAACAGGGTAGCTTTAAGATAGAAGTTCATTATCTTTATTTATTTAACAACTGATATGTTATTTTTATTTAAACTTCGTTTAGGCTATTACATTGCAAAAATGTACATTAATATTATTTTTTGAAGAATCAGATTTACTTTTGTGGTTGGAAGTAAGTTTTGAAACAAGGTGTATTGTCTATTGGTTTATTCAGGTCTATTGTCAAATAGGTCAGTGGTCATTATGTGTTTATAATTATTTGATAGTGTGCTAATGATTTTTTTTTTAGATTTTAAGTGTAGCTATTAAAAATGTATCTTGTTTAACTGCATAATCTGCTATTGGAATGTATACCATGAACATTTTAAAAGACTTAACTTCTGAAATATTTTTAATTTGTTTTAAGACTATTTCACCAGTCAGTAATAAAAATTGTTTTATGTTTTAGTCTAAGTAGTTACGTTTTTTATTTATTATTATTTTTTATTCTTAATAGTAATTATCAGCAAGCCATTTCATAAATTAATAGGCCTACTTTACAAATTTTCATAAGTTAGGTTATACTAACAGAAAGAATGATTGTACAAGTTATAGTCACAGTTAAAACAAAATAGTTATTATAAAATAAAGTACTTTTTATATAACTCCAAAAATTATAAATTTTTGTAATCCTTTATTCACCATGTATAATAAACCATTTGGGCCAAATGTAAACAAATCAAAGATGCTGTAAGCCTGCAATTCATTATAGGCTCTCCAAAAAAGCTTACTAAAATTAAAATTCATCTCTGCTATAGAAATAAAATATTACTGGTATACTACTAATCTATAATAGGCCTGCATTCTATCAGGTTTTGTAAAGTTAAGTGAAGTTTTATGCAAATAAGTTAATGCATATTTATTAATATAGACCTAATAATAATTTCATTCCATTAGGATAGGTTATTATAATTTTATTTAATTAAATAACAAAAATTGTAAGAAAAATCTTGCTTAATGTTTACTTACTATAGCCTCTATAAGCATGTATAATTTTTTTCATTAGCCTAGTGTAGAACATGACCACAAATGTCATGTTTTCAGTAATTTTTCTTAGACATGGGCTAGCCTTTATATGTTTTTTTAATAACATGGCAAAAGTTTCTTGGCATTCTCAACAACTGACAAATAGAAGCAGACTCCTAACTTTGTAGTTGTATGGTGTAAGACAGGCAATTTGAGTGTTGCTTAGTTTGCATGAAAAGTGTTATTTTAGATAGCATAAAGTGTAATTTTTATCACTGAACTATAACCATTAATATACAAATATATCTTCCTTATAAAAACTTGTCTGGTATTTGTTTAAAAAACATAGTAATTCAAGTCCAAGTGAGATTAAAAATAATGATAAATATAAAATAAAATAGCTACTCATAGGGTTGGAAAGCATTCCTTGAATTGAAAATAAGGTTGTAAAGCATATAGTTAAAAGAAAATAACACATTATAGCTTGTAAACCTTAACAAAATTTTATTGTGTGTAATAAAATTGTTGAAATGTAGGTTGTGTAAAAAATTCATGACAGTTTATATGTCAAGGAATTACATGTAGGAAGATTCATTTTCAAAACAAAATAATTTAATTTAAGAAGCACCAACAAATATTTTTACCATTATATCAAAGAAATGTAGCCTATATTTTAAAAAGAAGAAATGTTATTGGTGGTCATAAGCTCTTCGAAACTATTTCAAATTTTGTTAATTAATAATCTATGTTCTACAATAAGAGATGTATGTCGACGCACACAAAAATCAGACACTACAACACAATCATAAAACCGGAGGTATTATATGCAAGCGAGACGCTAGCACTCCACACAAAAGCTACCATGTAGGGTATTTTGAAGGAAGAATGCAAAATCTTGAGGAAGATCCTTAGCCCGAGATTAACAGAAGATGGATACAGGTTGCGCTCTCGGAAGACCACAGAGAAGATATCGAACCTGGCAGCAGATATCAGAAGAAGGAGGCTTCGGTTCTATGGACACATCAGTAGACTCCCAACAACGAGACTTGCCAACAGAATCCTTAAGTATATATAAGGTGTCAAATCAACAACGTCGTGGATCGCACAAGTCAGAATAGACCTACATGACGCAGGAATAGACTCAACAGATGTTGAAGACAGGCGCGCATACAGGAGAAAGATGCTCGGTTGGAAGGTCCCAGAGAATGAAATCCCAAAGAGAGCAGGGGTAAAATGGACAGAGGAGCGGAAGAGGATTCATGGGGACAGGATGAGGGAGGTGTGGAGGATTAGAAGGAACAAGACATGAGTCGAAATGCTTTGCGTGATCCAACAGGGTCTATGCGCAAATAATAATCTATGTTATTAACAAATTTTATGTTCATTATTTTAATCTTAGTTCAAATTCAATCAGATGTTTTGGTTTTGAATTGCATAAGGTTACACATTGTTTTCAAATTTATAGCCTATTTATTTTCAAGGCTATTCGTACTATAATTCTCTTACTAACTTTAGTACTTAAGGTTAGGAAATAATTATCAGTCGTCTAACAAAAGCAAATTTCAAAAAAGTTTTAAAATATAATTTCACTATTATATTCGGCGTTAAAATTTACATAAATTAGCTTTTCTAATTTTACATACATTAAAAAAATGAATCCTTACCTACCGTGAAACTTACTTTTGTATTTGGAAAATTTAATATAGTTATTTATGTGGATATTAATGTTGATTGTGATGAGAAAACCACATTTTCAATTAAGTGTAAGATAAAAATTTGTAATTTTAAGTCCTGTGAATGGTTGTTATTGGAAACTGTTCAGTAGATTTTGCTAGGTGTCAGACTTGTCCAAGCTGAATTTGCTCTAAGTTTGAATAAAATTGATCTAAAATTATTGCAGGTACAGTAATTACATGTATGCAAATATATGGCAGGTAGCCTATAGGCTAAATTATGTATATTAATCTTAATACATCTTTTTGGACAATCAGTAAATAGTTGTTTGAACTGCAAATGATTTTGATATAAAAAATGTTTAAATAAAATCTCAAAAACTCGAATCTGATGGGATTTTTAAAAAATCATGTAAGCAAGGTTTAAGTTATCAAGGTCATCAGAATGAAATAATTGAGTTATTGAGGTTTGACCATCTTCATTTGTAAAACTGGAAATTTTGCATGGTTAAAATTTTATAACTCAAAAGGGTACTAGTATTCTAACAAGTGATAAGAATGATTACAAATGTAAAATGCATAAACACTGCCTTCTTCTTATCACTACCTACCACCTCATTGAATTTCCTCTTCTCTTCCACCATCAGTTTTATACTTTCTTTTTACATGTAAAATTCGGCTGAAAAAAACATGTGTAACAGTAGCATACCACAAACAAACCACAAGGTGAACTCACAGTGAGGGGACAGGCAGATTGGGGGAGGACCGCCTGACCAGTACGAATGGCACAAACATTCATGTCCAGACTTGAGTGTAAAACATGTGTAGCAGTAGCATACCACAAACAAACCACAAGGTGAACTCACAGTGAGGGGACAGGCAGATTGGGGGAGGACCGCCTGACCAGTACGAATGGCACAAACATTCATGTCCAGACTTGAGTGTAAAACATGTGTAGCAGTAGCATACCACAAACAAACCACAAGGTGAACTCACAGTGAGGGGACAGGCAGATTGGGGGAGGACCGCCTGACCAGTACGAATGGCACAAACATTCATGTCCAGACTTGAGTGTAAAACATGTGTAGCAGTAGCATACCACAAACAAACCACAAGGTGAACTCACAGTGAGGGGACAGGCAGATTGGGGGAGGACCGCCTGACCAGTACGAATGGCACAAACATTCATGTCCAGACTTGAGTGAAAAACATGTGTAACAGTAGCATACCACAAACAAACCACAAGGTGAACTCACAGTGAGGGGACAGGCAGATTGGGGGAGGACCGACTGACCAGTACAAATGGCACAAACATTCATGTCCAGACTTGAGTGTAAAACATGTGTAACAGTAGCATACCACAAACAAACCACAAGGTGAACTCACAGTGAGGGGACAGGCAGATTGGGGGAGGACCGCCTGATCAGTACGAATGGCACAAACATTCATGTCCAGACTTGAGTGTAAAACATGTGTAACAGTAGCATACCACAAACAAACCACAAGGTGAACTCACAGTGAGGGGACAGGCAGATTGGGGGAGGACCGCCTGACCAGTACGAATGGCACAAACATTCATGTCCAGACTTGAGTGTAAAACATGTGTAACAGTAGCATACCACAAACAAACCACAAGGTGAACTCACAGTGAGGGGACAGGCAGATTGGGGGAGGACCGCCTGACCAGTACGAATGGCACAAACATTCATGTCCAGACTTGAGTGAAAAACATGTGTAACAGTAGCATACCACAAACAAACCACAAGGTGAACTCACAGTGAGGGGACAGGCAGATTGGGGGAGGACCGCCTGACCAGTACGAATGGCGCGAACATTCATGTCCAGACTTGAGTGTAAAACAACTGAAGCATGAAGCTTGTAATTGAGTTTCGCAGCTTGGGAATTAGACTTATGGAGCACAAAACTTCAAGTTGTTGCGGTTTCCAAGATGCTATAAAAAACCCCCAAAAAACAAATTATTGAGATTATAATTTTGAAAATTTCAACTTATGGTGTTTTTATCAGTTTTATTAGGATTTCAAGGGAATTAAAAAACAAGAAGTAGTTGTGGTCATAGTTATCAACGTCCTACTGTAACTAAAAAGCTAAGCTGTACATTTAAGTGATGTGATGCAAAGACAATTTTTAACAAAACCAGTGACTGGAGTACATGAGTCAATGTAGATGTTGAAGACCTTCTTGTAAAAGGTGTGATTCATTATTTGACAAATGATGTCTTCAAATTATCGATATATTGAGGGTTCTAACAAGACCTGCATGCTCAGATTCTATCGTGCACATGTTGGTTCGAAGATTGATTATGAATGCAAAGCGTACTTCTCTGTCCGCGCATCAGTTTTAAAAAAAACATTACCCAGTTCATCACACTCCACTATGTCTTGTATCTGGAGCCTTTCGTTCAAGTCGCGTCATGAATATTCTCGCCAAGGTTGGTGAGTTTTTTTTACCACGATGAAGACTTCAGCTTCATCTATCTTACTTAATTAAGTTACGTTCCAAACCTTGGCATCCTGTATACAAGGTAGTTTTCAACAATGCTGTATGTTGTATGCTGTATTTATGAAGCCTGATTACGGTCCTTTTTTCAGTTAGATCACAACACATTCTTGAAAACCTGCAACTTGCACTTCCCCAATGTTTGAATGTTCTATGTGTTTGGTCCCTCCTTGGATAATTGAAATATCAACTTTTGATTTTTTACTTTGTCAATATGTTAAATGCAATACACCTAATTTTATTTACTGCCAAGAATTTGATCGTATCACTTCTCGTTATCCATCTAATGAAACCATTTTCATTGACGGTTCAGAAGTGGAAAATCGTATTGGTTGTGCTTTCTACACAACAGGACAAACTTATAAGTATGGCTTACCCTCTAATTTGAGTGTTTTTACTGCAGAACTTTTTGCTATATTCAAGGCTTTAAATAAAGTATCAAATACTTTTTCTTATTATCTGGTACGTTCCGATTCTAAAAGTGCTCTCCAGGCTATGCAGGATATGTATTGTACAAATCCTTTAGTTGAAGATATCCTGTGTTCTATAAACAGACTTCAGCCTTGAGGTATCCCTGGACACTGTGGAATAATTGGAAATCCACTCGCAGATTTTAGTGCTAAAGAAGCACTAGGCGATTCATACCAGATGATTTTGTAAAATGTGTGATACATTCTGAATGGGAAGGTGAATCGCAAGCAGTAGAAAACAATAATTGAGGATGGTGCCTTGGGCAACCTCAATTCGTGCAAGTCGTAGCGAAGAGTTTGTGGTTACTCATCTTCGCATCGAAGATTCCTTGCTGATGCATGGTTTTCTGATGGGAGACGGGGATCCACCTAAATGCGAGTTCTGCAGGAAAACCATCACAATATGACGTATATTGATCGATAGTGATAGTTTCTAAAATATGCCGCTTATGTGTAGATTGGGCAATTGTTTACAGACGATGTTGGGAGATGGTGACCCTGCCATTGACTGGACTTTAGATTTCCTTCATCGTCTGGAATTTTTTAATAAAATTTAAAATTTAATGATATATGGTTATTGTAGGGCCTCATTACAACCCTGCAATAAATTGTTTATTTTTGGTTATTTACAGAACAAGTAGTGTGTATGTGTGTAAATTAAGTCAATTCCTACTTAGGTCAACAAACAAAAATTTTGTTTTACTTATATTTTATTAAATAATTACAATTAATATAAATATGTATATACATATGACAGAACCGTAATATTAAGAGGCAAAATAGGAAGCGAATTTCCTTGCAGTTTTCCTTTCTATGTATGATGTTGGACTATTATTTTTGTTTGTCACTATTTATTCACTTTCTGTTTTTTTTTCATTTCTAATTTATCAAGCTGGTGATGGGTCTATGAGAAATTATAGACTACCATCAGCTTCATGTCATCCACTACAAGTTTAAAAAAAATTATTTGAACTTAAGAAAATGTAAATACTTTATATTAATTTTGGGTTTGGGCAGTTATTGTAATGGCGTGTGGTTGAAACTACTATGCAGAAACCTTCATGGGAGTGTACACAACAATTTCCCAAAGTTTCTTGGTGATCAGATGAATGGTATAGTAATGCATAAAGTAAATATTTTATATTAATTTTGGGCCTGGGCAAGTATTGTAATGGCATGCGGTTGAAAGTACTATAGTAAAAACCTTTGCAGTAGTGTATTCAACAATTTGCCAAAGTTTCATGGTGATCGGATGAATGGTATAGTAAGTAAATATTTTACATTAATTTTGGGCCTGGGCAAGTATTGTAATGGCATGCGGTTGAAAGTACTATAGTAAAAACCTTTGCAGTAGTGTATTCAACAATTTGCCAAAGTTTCATGGTGATCGGATGAATGGTATAGTAAGTAAATATTTTACATTAATTTTGGGCCTGGGCAAGTATTGTAATGGCATGCGGTTGAAAGTACTATAATAAAAACCTTTGCAGTAGTGTATTCAACAATTTGCCAAAGTTTCATGGTGATCGGATGAATGGTATAGTAAGTAAATATTTTACATTAATTTTGGGCCTGGGCAAGTATTGTAATGGCATGCGGTTGAAAGTACTATAGTAAAAACCTTTGCAGTAGTGTATTCAACAATTTGCCAAAGTTTCATGGTGATCGGATGAATGGTATAGTAAGTAAATATTTTACATTAATTTTGGGCTCAGCAAGTATTATAATGGTGTGTCGTTGAAAACACTATGCCAGAAACCATCGCGGGAGTGTAATCAACAATTTCCCAAAGTTTCATTGTGATCTGATAAATGGTATAGTAATGCATAGATTGTAAATACTTTATATTAATTTTGGGTCTGGGTAGTTATTGTAAAGGCATGTGGTTGTATCTATTATGCAGAAACCATCGCGGGAGTGTACTCAACAGTTCCCAAAGTTTCATGATGATCTGATGAATGGTACAGTAATGCATAAAGTAAATTTATATTTTCTTTTGAAAACATTTGAAAAAAAGCAAAGAAAATTTGTTAGTAAGAAGTTTCTATGTTTGTAAAAGACTGGCTGAGGAAAATTGAAGTGCAGGACATAAATGATAAATAATAGGCTAAACATTTTGAAAATTGAGTTAGAATTTTTTTAAAAAACAAGGTTACTTTAAAGTCAATTCATCCAAAGTATTTCTTATCAACCAACCATTAGTCATGTTACCAATATTTTAACAAAAGTCTCTGTCATGTCATTTTACTTAAAGGTTCATTTAAAAATAAATAAATCTATTTAGGTCATTGCAACTCTTTGTATAATTAACAGATTTAATGATAATGTCGTGATAAAAGAATATAATTGTTACAAGTATGGTATCAATTGTTAAAAATAATGAAAGGAATGTTTTGAACCAGTACACGTGGTAGCATGGGGCCAATTTTAGTTCATTTGTTGTGTTTACCTCATTAACATAGTTTTGTCACTATCAGTGTCATTAAATACAAAGTGTACAAAGTTAGTTACCAGGGTAACTTCTCTGAATGATTAGTGATTTCATAATTAAACTAAACACAACAACAAACTTTATTAATTAGTAAAGTAAACTACAAAATTAAGAATGCAAATTGAAATATTGACTAAAAGCAAATTAACTCCGATTTTAGGCTACTAAATATTTTTTAAAAAAGAATGGCTTTTTTTAAATAAAGCAGTAAATAAAGCTTACTGCTTTTATTTATTTATATCATGCTTTGTTTTTTGTTTTTTGTTAAAATATAAAAAGTGTAATGTTATCTGTTAGTGTTTAAATAAAAATAAAATTAGGTTTGTATTGTGTGAATAGTGTAGGCCTATGTTATGTAACAGTTTCAATTTATGTTTGTACTCTGGTATTTTTTTAAATAATAAGTTATGAAGTTAAAATTGTAATATTAAACTGTATATATTATATTATTGAAATGTCAACGGTTATGTATCTTTTTTTTACTTATTTGTGGTTCTCCGAACACGTGTGTCTAGTTTTACTTTTGTCCTCTCTGGGTAACAGTCTTGACTGTTTGTTTCATGGTTTTTTCGTATTTTAAGACAGGCATCTGTGCTCAAATCTAACTTAGTTATTTGAGAACGATAGGTAATCTTGTACTCTCAAAAATGTGTAGCCCATGTTTTTACATACTTAAATGGAAATAATATTATATATATATATATATATATATATATATATATATATATAAAAGGAAAAAAGCACATTAAGACTATTATCGCCTAAATACAACTACTAACGAAATAAAAGGGACGAAAAGGACGATAAAACTTAACACTACTTACAAACTAGATAACATTTATAATAAGAATAAATGATTTAAAATCAAAACAATGTAAAGGTGGACTGTAAAGTGGTCGTAATCAAACAGAAAGATAATAAATATTATGAAACACAGTAAAATTACCTAAAACTAGTTAACAAGAATATAAAAAATATATAAATACTAGGAAAAACAATAAAATAAATTTATATATATATGCAATGGAAATAATAACAAGAGAAGTAATAGATTAACTACTTTTAGTCATTAAATCATTATGGTTGTGTATTTTCCCTTAAATTTACTTATATTTTAAACAAAAAGTTGTTCGTATCTTAAAACAATATGTAAAACTCTTTAATTAAGGGATATTAAAGAGTTGTATCACTGTTGTATCAGTTACAGTGTGTTTCTTATGTTGCTAGATAATATTATATTGTATTATGTTCAGGTTCCCTCATCCTTATTAATCTAAGTGGCATAAGTTATAAACATAAAAAAAGACTGGATACAAAAATAGTTAACATTCACTTTCAGATATAGGCCTAACAAGGAGTCGAAATTAGTCAGGAAGGTGTGTGTTATGATGTATAACAGTATGCAAATTTTAAATTAAGTTATATGTATTAAAGTTTTAAAAAATTGTTAAAACTTTTTTTTGATATTTATGGATTTGGAACTCATCTGTCACTAGATTGCATACTTCACCCCTTCCATGTTCATTCAACCATTTTATTCACTCTGTAATGCTTCTACTTTTTTTAAAAATTTATTTATTACAACTGATAATACATCATCTAGTAATATTTTTTATAACAGTAGACTAAGTAATATAGCGTACAATAATAATAATGGATTATAGCACTGTGACTACCTCCAGCAAAATAAATTACATAAAATATTATACGATAGATCAACAGGCTTCGTTCTATGTAACAGTCTTATTGATTTTGAGCCTTCCAACAATCTGCTAGATTCGTGTTTGGAGTGTTGTTGAAGTCATTTGGATATGCTTCGCTGCGTTGTGCTTTGCAACTTCTCTGACGAAGTCCACCTTCAAGTCCTTGTGCAAGTCATCGTTTCTTATGTACCACAGAGCGTTTACTGTGTTTCGGAGTACTTTATTTTGGAATCTTTGAATAATGTCTGAATTAGTCTTCTTGGTACAGCCCCAGAGTTCTGTACCATAGGTCCAGACAGGCTTTATCACTTGTTGGTACAGCAACAGCTTGTTTTGATTGGTTAGCTCCGAATTTCTTCCCAGTAACCATTGCATTTTCCTGTATTTTAGATTTAGTTCATCCCTTTTTTTCTTAACGTGAGCTCTCCACCTCAATTTAGTATCAATTGTCATTCCGAGGTACTTGGCTGTGTTAGCATAAGGAATCTTCTGTGAATCAATTACTACTGGTAAAGTATTAATTATTCTATTTGTAAAGTTAATGAGTCAATTTCTTCTCATTTATCTTTATTCTCCACCATTTCATCCAGCTACTCGCTGCATTGATGGAGCTTTGTAATTTATTTGTGGTTTCTTCTACAGAATCTCCGACAGCTATTATAGCGGTATCATCCGTAAACGTTGTTAGGTACTGGAATATCTCTTGTAAAGATCAGATACAATACCGGCCCCAAAATACTTCCTTGAGGAACACCAGCTCAATTTTTTTGAGATCAGAATACTCCTCTTCACACCTGACAATGCTTCTACTGAATTATAAAAATTGATGGATTAGTAGGAAGGAAGGGAAATGACAGTTTATTAGTAGATAGACCCTACTGTAAATGGAAAATAATAGTAGGCTTCTGTACTCTGGCCTATTATTTGTGTACTTTTGTTTTAATGATTTAATAGATGAAACCTTTGCAGAGAAATATTGTTGAAGCGAAACTTTTAATGTTAGCTTTGGCGAGACGAGTGAATAGGAAAAAAGTCTGCCGAATGGAAGAATGTAAAGAACAAGCAAATGAATTTTGTCTCTGTATTTTTCTCTTTCTTTTCTTCCTCCTTTTCGATAACATTACATTTATATTATATGAAAATGTTGTGTTGCTTTTCAGTATTATTCCTTAGTTGAAAAACGTGTGCAAATTGTAACCATTTATAATACATTCGGAATTAATATAAATGTTTATTAATTGTTTTTAATATTGCTAGTTTTTAACATAACCTGAAACTTATTATAACCTGATCGTTACAGTATAAAACAACTGATCTTTTACTATAACTGCAGTAAATAATAACTCAACTAGGTTCAAGTATTTTTTTATTTCAACAAAAACAAGATATTTGTAAACATATCTTGAAACATATATATTCAGCAAAGATATCATTAGTAAAAGCTTTGTTTCTCTCAGTAACTCCACGAGTTCAGATATACTTTTTTTGGATATTTACTATAACGTAAATAACTTGAAAAAGACTGGCTAAAGAACAGGGGTCTGTATATGGGATTTATATAATTTGTGTACATTTGAATTTGTAATATTAAAGAAGTTTTGTAAAACCGGACATAAACTTTTCATTGAAGTGATATTTTAAAATTGTTTGCATAAATGATTTAATGTCATTGATATATTATAAGTAGCACATAAGGTACTAGCATTTTCATTTTCAAACTATTAAGTATTTATTTTTCAACTGATTTGAACAAATGATGTATCATTTTAAACCTTTTCTTTTTCAAATTTACAGAAAAATCAAAAAATTCGACCCTCCACTGTATTTTTATTTAAAAAATTATATCGTGCGAGTTATGTAAGAGAATTTTTTTGTATGAACTATCCCTTAGCTTGAGAGAGCAGTTAAAATAAGCTCATCATGACGCATATATTTATTTGAAGCCCAAACATCCCATTCCATTACTCCACGAAAATATAAAATTTGTAATTTTCTTACATTGAAATTGTTCAATAGTACGAAATAGGAAATCCTACATTTTTCTATGTTATTCATGTGATAATTATAGTGTATGAACTCACCCATAGTTTGGAAAAAGCAGTCAATATATGCGCTCATGTTGCACACACACCACACACACACACACACACCCACACAAAACATACACATAATTGGCTTATAGATAATTTTTAACGCATTAAACTTACATTATTTGGTATAATTGCTAAAGTTTTTATACTTCCTTCAACTGGTATAGACTAGTTATATAAATTATGCTACCTAAAGTATTAAAGGAAGATTATAAAGAGATCACTAGCATTAATTAGAATGAAATGAATACATTAAACATGTTCAATACAAACAAAATGTTAACCTTGAAATATGTGCGAGATGTGGTAAGGCTGTGCATCATGTATCATTAAAAAAGAAAATCTTTAAAAAAATTATAAACAATTTCAGCTGTCTTGAAAATCATCACTATATCATAAATTGCCTCTTGTAAATATGCCTAAATGCATTTTATTTCCATTTTACTGTTCTTCTTCTCACTCTTGCTTAGCAAGGAATTTTACCTCTTACACTAATTCAAAAGTTATTTGGGGAATTAGAACTTATTCTGGTTGCTGTTTTTGGAGAAATTAAAATAATTTGTAATTATAAGCCTCAAGATTTCAGGCCTCCTCCGGTGACATTGCCCGCATGATGAGATTCCTTGTGTTTGGTTTGGTTTTGTGAACGTAAATTGTATTAGATTATGATTACAGACTAGAGGAAGGGATAGTACAAACTCAGGCAGTGCGATCGACTGACCTATTGTGCACCTAAACCTCTTAAAAATACCTAGTTCAGCAGATTGCTGCCCCTAATAAGTTTCAACAACCCACTGACTAGCTCACACTGCTGAAGATCCCTAGGGTCTTGGAAACCAAAAACCCCTAGCCTCCTACTAGCAAGAGCCTCACAATCATAAATTATGTGTCCTGCAGTTTCCTCTTGATTCCAGCACAGCCTACACACGGTTTCTCCATGGTACATACCTATCCTGTTCATGTGCACAATCAGACCACAGTGTCCTGTAATGTCTCCATGATCATCCTGAGTTGTGCTCTGACCAGGACATCTACTGCCCCTTTGAGTCCTCTAAAAGGAACTTTGCTTAAAAGAAGTTTACTACTATGGGAATGCCCATGAAATGATTAATGCTAATAAAGGTAAATTACATTAATATGTGGTCATTTTATATTTGCTCACAGGCGCTACTGAAATGGAAGGGGAGGACAGTACATCCCGAGGGGAAGACGATCCAGATCAAGAGCATGAACAAGAACTTGACAATGACATTGAAGCCGAAGATGAAGGCTCAGGATCGTCCAGTGCTGGACCTCATGCTTTGCACAGGTACTTGGTTGCATTAAACTTTATTTAGATGTTAAGCACCAAATTTTATTTAAATAAGGAAAAACTTAGTCCTACAATCCGACCTTTAGAGTTAAAAGAAATCTTAGTTTCACAGCAGCTGTTGTTTGCTAAATTGTGTTTGAGTGCTGGTCTTTCGGTTACCATATCGTAACCTTTGTAATCAGACTGTTACCTTCTCAGTTTTGCTCTACATTGCTGTGTAAATATTGATATATGGTCCAGAGATCGAAAGTGGAACATCTTGCTTAACCTTTAAAATATTGACGAATTCAGAGTGCCGATAGGGTTTTTGCTGCAAAGCAAATTCGTTGTGTGGTAATTCACTTGAAAATTCAATGCTTGTGGGAATAGAAGAGATACAGTGGTAGTGGTTTGTGTTTTAGAGAATTTCCATTTCCTATAAGTGTCAGATTGTGGTTAAGTAAAGATTGATATATTTTTACTAAAAGAAATATCTCTTCAACCATCAGTCGTGCATTAATCACCACACATTGGAAATGACCTATAGTACATCCTCGTTCATCAAATACCAAATGATGTTTACATCTTCTGACAGTTCTCAAGGAACTTCTGATGGCGATAAGAAGGAAACGGAATGAAATTTCTTAAAAATACGATAACAGTAGCTACAACATATGTTTTGTTGACATGTAGGATCAGTTGTTCTCTTCCTGTTATTGCGTGAAGTTTTCTATGAGTATTCTAAGGTCTACAGTTTTTTGTGTTTTTGGATATGCAGTATTACAGGATCTATTTTTTATAAAATATAAAACGAGTGTGCTAAAATGAAAACATAATGTGTTGTTTATGGAACAGAAATTAAAATCAATATAACAGTTTGATAACTGCGAATCAATGCTGAGTTCGGTGTTGCAATAATAATAGTTAAGGATGACATCGAAATAAGAAAGCAATTCAAGAGTATTGTGCACAAATTGAATCAGAATTAATACCATAGCATTTAACGGTATGGTATGACACGAACTTTTACTGAAGTATTTAGGCTGATTTTTGGTTTAATAAAATTTTCTGTTATCCGATTAGGGGTCCATTTTCATTGTTACAACCCCACAGGAGGGTGCAGATTAGCTACACCTATTGAGAGGATTTAGATGTCCTTCGCAATACCCGAGTCTAACACTCACTTACACTTCCAACAGTATACTTACGACTTTCATATTTTTTTTAAAGAGTACTCCATAACTTAACTAACACGGTGATGCGTGAAAAAACCTTTATATTTTTTTAAAGAGTACTACATATCCTGACACGGTTGTTGGACCTATCACGGTGATGCATCAAAAAACCTTTATATTTTTTAAAAAAATACTAGGCTACATATCCTGACACGGTTGTTAGGCTTAACATAGTGATGCATGAAAAATCTTTATATTTTTTTACAGAATACTCCATTAGCAAACTAATATGGTTGTTAGGCCTAACACGGTGAAGCATTAAAAAAACCTTTATTTATTTTTTTAAAAAGAGTACTCCAAACCTAACTGACACGGTTGTTGGGTTAAATGGTGATGCAGGAAAAAAACCTTAATTTTTTTTAGAGTACTCCAAAACTTAACTAACACGGTTGTTGGTCCTAACACGGTAATGCATGATTTTTAATGTATATTATGATTGCGGGCACAGCCGTGACGGGTAACAGCTAATCATATTAGGCTATATTTCTGAAAGTTTGTTTTTGTTTATTTGTTTGTTATTCAAATACACTTTAACTACTGGACCAAATGAGATTACATTTGGTGTGAACACGTTTTAGGTATCTGAGATAAACACAATACTATTCCAGTTTAATTATATAATAATGACTTTTTAATAATACAGTATTTTATTAAAATATGACATGACCCTGTTTTAGCATATCGAGTAGCAAAAATGTATATGTCTTGGCCGAAAACCATAAATCGCATAATATTGTATGTAGCAATATATTAAAATGAAATGACCTATTCTGATTTTGAAAATCGACTATAAATTTTATTGCTTACATTATAATTGCAGGCAAAGCCGCAACAGGTAACAGCTAGTATAAAAATATTTATCGCTAATTTAATAGTATCACTATTGTTACGCACTCACACAATCACGTTTACATATTTGGCTTACACTCACTTTTGTCACTCCTGCAGGGGGAGTGCAGACTAGCTGCACTTATTGAGAAGATTTAGAAGTCCCTCGGGGTACCCGAGTCTAATACACACTTACACTTAGAACATTACACTTATACGACTTTAACACTTTACACTCACACTTACCTTTAGGGAGGCGATAATAGCCTCAATGTGCTTTTCGCCTTAAAATAAAAAAAAAATCATTGTTTTGAGGGCTTCCACTGTATCGTACCATGAAAGCTTACAGTACATTTATTAATTTAATCAAATAAAAATATATTGTGTAATAATATGTAAATATTTAATTCACTACGAGTGTGGTTTATAACAAAATTCAGTATGGTATTTGATGTCTGTAGGCGCAAGCAATAGTTTTGGGTTTTGGTCGCTGAGCGGTAGACTTTGTAAATGCACAGTATTACAAAATGAAAAAAAATATCCTTAAAATCAAATAAATATAAATCATGGGTTAAATTTTCTTGTTTTTTTTTGTCAAAAATATGTTTACACTTTATAAAATAAACATGTGAAAGTTACTCGCATTAAATGACAGCTCTAACGTTCTAGGAAGCATTTTTGAGAGTTTACCAATTGAGTGTCGCTTCTCGGATTCTTTACTTGCGATTTAATGTTCTTTATTTTTGAGAACTGTTCACAGCTATTTCTGATACTGAAAAATAAGCAATGAAAAAAACATGATTTCTAATTATATTTTGAAAATTTTTCTTCCTTTATACACTTAAGTAATTTTCGATAGCACTTAGTAATCTTGAAATTTGCATAGGCTTATATATATATTTTTTAAATTTTAGTTTATACGTTCCATAGTCGTGTAAAGTGTGTGATTTTTGAATGTGACTTTACAGTGGTGTGTTATCAGGAGTATTAGGTTGTGGTTAAAATAAGTTGATCAACAGTTTCTGTCACAAGTAATAGTTTTAACAGGTGTAGGTGAGGCAAATGTGTAGTTTATCTTAATTTTATAACTTTGTGTAGGAAACGATTTGCTTTGGATAAGTTATTTTTAAAGCCGCCATCAATGCAGCTGCATGTTCTCTCAGATAAGACTCAGCTTTTCCTCGTTATATCAAATGAAAAATGTATTTTGTAAGTAAGATGTTAAATCCAGGGTCAAGCTTACTGATAGTGGTATTTCATAACAAAAGCATACAGAAGTAATAAAATTAGTTAATGAATTCGAGTCATAAAACCTTTTACAAGTTTGAAAGTTGTTTTTTTACGTCTTGCTTTTAATTTCCGAGAGAGAATAATTTGTAAGACGTTCAGTTGTGATTATTGATCGTTTTTACTTTGTGAGATAAAGCGCTGGTTTTGTTAGTATCTAAATCAATTGAAGAATAATTTTTGTAATTAAAAATGTCATTGAGACATTTAATAGTTCACCAATCAGGGAAACTTAAAAACTATTTGGATGGCCTGGACTGTTCCCTGCATCAGCTGATCGCTTTATTGATTGCCAAAGAAAAAAATATTAAACTTCTTTGGAGTGCACCTAAATATTTAATGGTCTGATGACATTAGAGTCAAGTTTTTATGTTCAGCACTATTTCCATTTATACAGACTTTAGACGTAGACTGTGGTCGTCTTTCCATGCAACAGAACTACAGATGATTTAACAGGGAGGTTATGGATTAAATGTGGAATAAAAGGTATTTTTTCTTCATAAACCGCTGAAATATTATTTCAGCAAAATTTCCAAACTTTGACAAAATGTAAAAAAAATATCACTTTCATGATATTACTGTGTGCTTCAGTCATTTTGATCAAATATCCCATCAGTTTGTTGTGTAACTAGTACAGTACTTTGCGATTATTAAGCTGAAATTTGTCCTTCAAGACTGGACTCATTGAAGGGTAGTTAGTAGAATATTCAATTTCTGTTTCAGATAATCACAATTAAAAATATCTAGTGTGTTGGCATCGTATTGTACAAACTTGGTGGTCACATGTTGTTTAGTCAACATAATACCCAGTCAACAAAATCACGTGTCGTTTAGTACCACATTACATTCACAACACACAAATGTTAATACTTTTTCACTTCTTTGGTCTTGTTTGTGTGTTTGCACATAATAACATTTTTTCTTGTAATTTCCTTTTCTTTCCATCTGGATACCCAAGGTGGTTGTGTCACGTAGGAATTGTGATGTTAGACACAGTTTTGACTGCTTTGTACTGATAAGGGCAGTTGCAAAGTCCATATCTTCTATCAACGATAGATAATGGGAAACAAAGATTTGTCTAATCAGCCTTAACTTAAAGTGGCATTTTTTATGCAAATATTGAAATTAGATATTCTGTGAATACCGCTATCTGGACTTATAGTCTGATCGTCAAACTATGCCTACTTATCCTTCAAATCATGTTAGATTAGATTAGGAACTAAAGGAAGGGATTATAAAACCCTAGGCACTGTGATCAACTGACCTATTGTGCAACTAAACCTCGTTAAGTACTACTTCAGCAGATTTGTGTGCTTAGTAAGTTCCAACACTTATTAGGTCATCCTGCTGGAATTCCCTAGGGGTCCTGGAAACCAAAAAGCCTTAGCCTCCTGCTTGCAAGAACCTCATAATCATGAATTATGTGTCCTGCAGTTTTCTGCTCTTACTGCATAACCTACACACAATTTCTCCGTGTTCATATGCACCCTCAGGCTACAGTGCCCTGTAATGAACCCCATGATGTTCTTGAGTTGAGCTCTGCCCAAGATGATTGCTGCCTCTCTAAGTCCTCCATGAGGAGTCTTACCTAAAAGGCACTTGCTGTGGGAATGCCCATGAAGGTTATTCCATCTTGCCTGATGTGAAACCCAGTGAAGAGTAACCTGGTACCAAGACAGAGCATTGAGGTTCTCCTGACACTCGCAGGCCAGCTTGGACCGAATTATAGTACTCGCAGGTGCTTTGATTACTGCCTGACTAAATGTAATTTTATTCTTTGATTGATGGAATTCGTCTGGTCAGGTAATTAACCATCTACTACCTTAGTGTGTTGAAGCAAACTATGGAGAATGTGCAGCATAAGTTGCTGAAAGGTCATTTGCCGCTTGTACCTTATGCGCAGTAGTCATCAGACCTGCACACTGTGACTTTCATGTTTTCCAAAATGAAAATCAGCGTGAAGGGAAATTAGTTCAGTACAATAGAAAAAACCTGAGAGAATTTGTTAGAGGTTCTCAAGACACCGTTTAAGAATCATTTAAGAACCAGTTTTTTTTGTAATTTTAAAAAAATGGTATGTTCTTGAGATGATATAACTACATTTCACCAAAAATCTCATTTCATTTAGTTTCCAGCAGCGTGCATAGACAAACAAAAACTTTTTCACTGCGTGAAGTTTAACTCTTTACAGACTTCTTTAGAAATATGAAAATGTAATATTTTTTACCTCTGAACTTATACTGGGTGTTTGAAAAAGAACGTCCTATTTTGTGTAAATTTATTGGTGAAATTAATGAAAAACTACATCAGCAAGTACATACAATGAAAAAGAATACATTCAAGTTTTTTTAATGTTAGTAAACTTCAACGTGGGTCATTTGTTGCCCTACACACGTCGAGACGATATTTTATTTCTCGCCAGGTATTCACGAACATAGCAGGTGTAACTGTCTCAACCGCCGTGTTACTGTCATGGGTCTTTTCAGCATACACAACATTTTTTATGTGCAGAGAAAAAGTCTAGTGGGGTTAGACCTGGGCTTCGTGGTGGCCAAGAGATTGGTCCATCCCTGCCTAAAAACCTTCCCAGGTAGCAAGTGTCAAGACCTGCTCACACACGGTTATTGTAATGTGGTGGAGGCCCATCTTGTTGGAAAAACACAAGACATTTTTCAACCTCAATATTTTCCACTTGGAAAAAGACATACTCTGTCATCATATCACAGTATATTGTTTATTATTCTTTCTACAAAAATGAAAGGACCAATCACTCGATCTTCCATGAAACCGTACC
>CM040183.1:91559382-91581882 GCA_022606455.1 Callitettix versicolor | reverse complement strand
TAACACTTTACTCTAACACTTACATTTAGGGAGGCAATAATAGCCTCAATGTGCTTTTCACCTTAAAAAAAAAAAAAAAACCGATGTGGATAAGACAATTGAGTATTTTTTTTTTTTTTTGTGTTTAACGTCTGACTATTGTGCACACTATGGCTAATGCAGACGATGGGATGATTTATAGTGTATGAAAAATGCCCTGGCCGGGAATCGAACCCGGGTCCTCGGGGTGAAAAACCAGTATGCTATCAATTAGGCCACCGAGGGGGCAAGACAATTGAGTATATAATGAGGTGTGGCAATTAACCGGATTGGTCCTGCTACCAGCAAGCATTGAACACACCACACCAAGGCAGGTTTGAACATGTTGCTCCTGTTGATGCTTCATCACTCTGAACTCGATGAGAGTGGTTATATGACATGACATTTAGTCTCACTGGAGCAATCACCCGTTATGTCCTTGCACTAGCATCTCGTCGTAGAAGTGGAAAGTGTTCAGGTAGAGCAATGAGTTAACCTCTGCTTTATTATGAAAGTAGGGGAAATAGCTACAGAAGCTTATGCCATGTACAGATGTGAATGTTTATCAAGCACATAAAAATGGTTTAAGGAGGGACGTGAAACAACCAAAGATGATCTGTACCCTGGACATCCCTCAACATCAAAAACGGGAGACAACATCCAGAAAGTTTGGTCAGTTGATCAGCAAAAATCGTTTGAGTGTCCAAGCTCTTGCTGAAAAGTGTCCAATTTTGCATGAATTGAACATGCAGAAAGTTTGTGCAAAAATGGTGCGAAAACTTCTCACTCCAGGAATGGAGAATGAACATTTATGCTGACCTTTTAAACAACTTTGATGATGAGCCAGAATTGTTGAAGTGATTTCTTGTGATGAATCGGGGTTCTTTACCTGTAACCCTGAAACAAAGCACCAATCAAAACAATGGAAGAGACCCACCTCACCACGGCAAAAAGTGAAAATAAGCAAATCAAAATTCATGAAATATTTTTTTTTGACAAGTATATAAATTGCCTCTTCTCTGGGTCCCTGAAGGTCATATTGTCAATCAGCATTATTACATCGAGTTTCTGCCAACCCTTCATGGGCAAGTGAGAAGGTGAAGATCCGATTAGTCAAAAAGCAATTCCTGGATGCTTCACCAAGACAAAGTGTGTAATTAATTTAGATAGGTAGTCAGTTTGATCATCACTGATGCGGGCAAAGCATTAGTGCACATATATAATTAATTTTAACATCATTGGTGTGAATAAGGCGATGGGGTATATTAATTTAGATTGTCAATTTGAATACCATGAAAGGGAATAAAGCAATGATGTAGGCTTTTATCCCTACATTAACAAGCACTTTTAAACCTCCCCATTGTCCAATAATATAATTATTCTTTTTATTGTTACGAACAAGAACAAGATTGTCGTCAACCTATTCCTGCAGTAAGGTTTTTACTGCTAAGACTTTGGAAATTTATTCGGTGTGATTAGAAATATTTTAAACTTTACTCAGGAATCCTTAGTAAATTTTGTGCAAAGTTTTTTTTTACATTTTTTTATTGTTTGATTGAAAACGTGGTATATTATTTCTGAAATATTTACTGTTTGTTTGCAGTTTACAGTCCTTAGGGGCACTGTGTCTACTTAAATTTCAAATTTAGATGAGTGTACCGAAAATTGTTCTGAAAATAAAATCAGGGGTTCAGTCTGTTTTTTTTAAAAGCATCTGTGTTGTAAGATGGAAGATAATAGTTTTTTTTTGTTTTTTTTATATCCACAATTGGCATTTTTGTAAAAGTTATCCTATTTGAAATGTTGAAAACAAGAACACAGTTTATAAAGCCTTAATATTTTGTTTAACATATGATTTATCGTAAGGAAAATAGTAAACTTGTTTCCCCTTTATTGTAAGAAGTAACTGTTAGGGGAGAAAATATAACCTTTAGAAAAATTCACAACTAATCAGCTTTGGCAAGTCAGTCGGCATGTGGCCTGCCATTAAACAGCTGTTAACGTTAAGGAAACTTTGTTGAATTATGTAAAGCATTGTTGACAGCTGGAACCTTTCAAAGGGACTTTATTTTAATGAATGTTTATACAAAAAAAGATTAAAATTTATATTCGTGCATTCGGGAATTACTGTTAGGAATTAAACTTTATTTTAAAAATTGTTTTTAGTAAAAAACCAGAAGGCTCTGCTGTTTAACGGTTTCACCCCACTATAAAAACAAATTCCATGTGCAATCATTCAGCTCAAAGGGAAGGTGTAATAGCTTAGAGATATATTAACTTAGAGACTCATTTTTCCTTCGACAGTACCGTGTTATAAGTTAGAGATCGACCTGTGTAATAAGATAGAGGTTCCGTACTGTGTATTAACTTGGAGACTACAGGTCTGTAAAGTGTGCTGCACCGTGTGTATATGTTGCCGACGCCGCTGCTTGCAGGCGCTCCAGTATCTTTTATCTAACAAGTAGAACTCGCTTAATTAAAGAAAGATATATTTTTAAAATATAAAGTTCATTTGGATAGGTTTTGTTCTTAAAGGCTTATGTGCAAAGCTGTAAATGTATACTAATTTACATATGTAGTAGTATTAGTAATAGTAATATAAAAATATTGTTTGAAGGCTGCTTTATTCAAACCATATCCGAATTGAATTAAGAAAACCGCCCTAAATTGATGAATTAATGAATTCATATAAATTTACATTGTTTTTTCCGATAAAACACTAATATTTCTGTTTTTCTATACATATAATTGTCAAAAATAAACATTTAGTTGACCATAGTGTTGACAATATATTCAACTGTAAACTGTAAAGATACTGAAGCGCCTGCAAGCAGCGGTATCGGCAACATATACACACGGTGCAACAAACTTGACGGAACTGTAGTCTCTAAGTTAATACACAGTATGGAACCTCTATCTTATTACACAGGTTGATCTCTAACTTATAACACGGTACCGTCGAAGGAAAAACGATTCTCTAAGTTAATATATCTCTAAGCTATTACATCTTCCCAACTCAAACCGCTCGGTATTTGGTTTGTTTGTGCCATGCCGTTTTGGCCACACGCACATTGACCGATTGTTTTGAAATTTAGTACGAAGGTACTTTAGACAAAGTCCGAACAACGTATCTGTAAGTTTTTTCTCATTAATTTTTGTTTCAAGATGGCGGCTTCTGATTTAACGATAAATAGCGTAAGAAGTTTCGGTCAAAAGCATTGTTTTGAACTTTGGTGTAAGGCACTTCGTATAAAGCCCGAACAACGTATCTGTAAGTTTTTTCTCATTAATTTTTGTTTCAAGATGGCGGCTTCTGATTTAACGATAAATAGCGTAAGAAGTTTCGGTCAAAAGCATTGTTTTGAACTATGGTGTAAGGTACTTCGTATAAAGCCCGAACAACGTATCTGTAAGTTTTTTCTCATTAATTTTTGTTTCAAGATGGCGGCTTCTGATTTAACGATAAATAGCGTAAGAAGTTTCGGTCAAAAGCATTGTTTTGAACTTTGGTGGAAGGTACTTCGTATAAAGCCCGAACAACGTATCTGTAAGTTTTTTTCTCATTATTTTTTGTTTCAAGATGGCGGCTTCTGATTTAACGATAAATAGCGTAAGAAGTTTCGGTCAAAAGCATTGTTTTGAACTTTGGTGGAAGGTACTTCGTATAAAGCCCGAACAACGTATCTGTAAGTTTTTTCTCATTATTTTTGTTTCAAGATGGCGGCTTCTGATTTAACGATAAATAGCGTAAGAAGTTTCGGTCAAAAGCATTGTTTTGAACTTTGGTGGGAGGTACTTCGTATAAAGCCCGAACAACGTATCTGTAAGTTTTTCTCATTAATTTTTGTTTCAAGATGGCGGCTTCTGATTTAACGATAAATAGCGTAAGAAGTTTCGGTCAAAAGCATTGTTTTGAACTTTGGTGGGAGGTACTTCGTATAAAGCCCGAACAACGTATCTGTAAGTTTTTCTCATTATTTTTGTTTCAAGATGGCGGCTTCTGATTTAACGATAAATAGCGTAAGAAGTTTCGGTCAAAAGCATTGTTTTGAACTATGGTGTAAGGTACTTCGTATAAAGCCCGAACAACGTATCTGTAAGTTTTTTCTCATTAATTTTTGTTTCAAGATGGCGGCTTCTGATTTAACGATAAATAGCGTAAGAAGTTTCGGTCAAAAGCATTGTTTTGAACTTTGGTGGGAGGTACTTCGTATAAAGCCCGAACAACGTATCTGTAAGTTTTTTCTCATTATTTTTTGTTTCAAGATGGCGGCTTCTGATTTAACGATAAATAGCGTAAGAAGTTTCGGTCAAAAGCATTGTTTTGAACTATGGTGTAAGGTACTTCGTATAAAGCCCGAACAACGTATCTGTAAGTTTTTTCTCATTAATTTTTGTTTCAAGATGGCGGCTTCTGATTTAACGATAAATAGCGTAAGAAGTTTCGGTCAAAAGCATTGTTTTGAACTATGGTGTAAGGTACTTCGTATAAAGCCCGAACAACGTATCTGTAAATTTTTTCTCATTAATTTTTGTTTCAAGATGGCGGCTTCTGATTTAACGATAATTAGCGTAAGAAGTTTCGGTCAAAAGCATTGTTTTGAACTTTGGTGGGAGGTTCTTCGTATAAAGCCCGAACAACGTATCTGTAAGTTTTTTCTCATTATTTTTTGTTTCAAGATGGCGGCTTCTGATTTAACGATAAATAGCGTAAGAAGTTTCGGTCAAAAGCATTGTTTTGAACTTTGGTGGGAGGTACTTCGTATAAAGCCCGAACAACGTATCTGTAAGTTTTTTCATTATTTTTGTTTCAAGATGGCGGCTTCTGATTTAACGATAAATAGCGTAAGAAGTTTCGGTCAAAAGCATTGTTTTGAACTATGGTGTAAGGTACTTCGTATAAAGCCCGAACAACGTATCTGTAAGTTTTTTCTCATTAATTTTTGTTTCAAGATGGCGGCTTCTGATTTAACGATAAATAGCGTAAGAAGTTTCGGTCAAAAGCATTGTTTTGAACTTTGGTGGGAGGTACTTCGTATAAAGCCCGAACAACGTATCTGTAAGTTTTTCTCATTATTTTTGTTTCAAGATGGCGGCTTCTGATTTAACGATAATTAGCGTAAGTTTTCGGTCAAAAGCATTGTTTTGAACTTTGGTGGGAGGTACTTCGTATAAAGCCCGAACAACGTATCTGTAAGTTTTTTCATTATTTTTGTTTCAAGATGGCGGCTTCTGATTTAACGATAAATAGCGTAAGAAGTTTCGGTCAAAAGCATTGTTTTGAACTTTGGTGTAAGGCACTTCGTATAAAGCCCGAACAACGTATCTGTAAGTTTTTTCTCATTAATTTTTGTTTCAAGATGGCGGCTTCTGATTTAACGATAAATAGCGTAAGAAGTTTCGGTCAAAAGCATTGTTTTGAACTATGGTGTAAGGTACTTCGTATAAAGCCCGAACAACGTATCTGTAAGTTTTTTCTCATTAATTTTTGTTTCAAGATGGCGGCTTCTGATTTAACGATAAATAGCGTAAGAAGTTTCGGTCAAAAGCATTGTTTTGAACTTTGGTGGAAGGTACTTCGTATAAAGCCCGAACAACGTATCTGTAAGTTTTTTTCTCATTATTTTTTGTTTCAAGATGGCGGCTTCTGATTTAACGATAAATAGCGTAAGAAGTTTCGGTCAAAAGCATTGTTTTGAACTTTGGTGGAAGGTACTTCGTATAAAGCCCGAACAACGTATCTGTAAGTTTTTTCTCATTATTTTTGTTTCAAGATGGCGGCTTCTGATTTAACGATAAATAGCGTAAGAAGTTTCGGTCAAAAGCATTGTTTTGAACTTTGGTGGGAGGTACTTCGTATAAAGCCCGAACAACGTATCTGTAAGTTTTTTCTCATTAATTTTTGTTTCAAGATGGCGGCTTCTGATTTAACGATAAATAGCGTAAGAAGTTTCGGTCAAAAGCATTGTTTTGAACTTTGGTGGAGGTACTTCGTATAAAGCCCGAACAACGTATCTGTAAGTTTTTTCTCATTATTTTTGTTTCAAGATGGCGGCTTCTGATTTAACGATAAATAGCGTAAGAAGTTTCGGTCAAAAGCATTGTTTTGAACTATGGTGTAAGGTACTTCGTATAAAGCCCGAACAACGTATCTGTAAGTTTTTTCTCATTAATTTTTGTTTCAAGATGGCGGCTTCTGATTTAACGATAAATAGCGTAAGAAGTTTCGGTCAAAAGCATTGTTTTGAACTTTGGTGGAAGGTACTTCGTATAAAGCCCGAACAACGTATCTGTAAGTTTTTTCTCATTATTTTTGTTTCAAGATGGCGGCTTCTGATTTAACGATAAATAGCGTAAGAAGTTTCGGTCAAAAGCATTGTTTTGAACTATGGTGTAAGGTACTTCGTATAAAGCCCGAACAACGTATCTGTAAGTTTTTTCTCATTAATTTTTGTTTCAAGATGGCGGCTTCTGATTTAACGGTAATTAGCGTAAGAAGTTTCGGTCAAAAGCATTGTTTTGAACTTTGGTGGGAGGTACTTCGTATAAAGCCCGAACAACGTATCTGTAAGTTTTTTCTCATTATTTTTTGTTTCAAGATGGCGGCTTCTGATTTAACGATAAATAGCGTAAGAAGTTTCGGTCAAAAGCATTGTTTTGAACTTTGGTGTAAGGCACTTCGTATAAAGCCCGAACAACGTATCTGTAAGTTTTTTCTCATTAATTTTTGTTTCAAGATGGCGGCTTCTGATTTAACGATAAATAGCGTAAGAAGTTTCGGTCAAAAGCATTGTTTTGAACTATGGTGTAAGGTACTTCGTATAAAGCCCGAACAACGTATCTGTAAGTTTTTTCATTAATTTTTGTTTCAAGATGGCGGCTTCTGATTTAACGATAAATAGCGTAAGAAGTTTCGGTCAAAAGCATTGTTTTGAACTTTGGTGGAAGGTACTTCGTATAAAGCCCGAACAACGTATCTGTAAGTTTTTTTCTCATTATTTTTTGTTTCAAGATGGCGGCTTCTGATTTAACGATAAATAGCGTAAGAAGTTTCGGTCAAAAGCATTGTTTTGAACTTTGGTGGAAGGTACTTCGTATAAAGCCCGAACAACGTATCTGTAAGTTTTTTCTCATTATTTTTTGTTTCAAGATGGCGGCTTCTGATTTAACGATAAATAGCGTAAGAAGTTTCGGTCAAAAGCATTGTTTTGAACTTTGGTGGGAGGTACTTCGTATAAAGCCCGAACAACGTATCTGTAAGTTTTTTCTCATTAATTTTTGTTTCAAGATGGCGGCTTCTGATTTAACGATAAATAGCGTAAGAAGTTTCGGTCAAAAGCATTGTTTTGAACTTTGGTGGGAGGTACTTCGTATAAAGCCCGAACAACGTATCTGTAAGTTTTTCTCATTATTTTTGTTTCAAGATGGCGGCTTCTGATTTAACGATAAATAGCGTAAGAAGTTTCGGTCAAAAGCATTGTTTTGAACTATGGTGTAAGGTACTTCGTATAAAGCCCGAACAACGTATCTGTAAGTTTTTCTCATTAATTTTTGTTTCAAGATGGCGGCTTCTGATTTAACGATAAATAGCGTAAGAAGTTTCGGTCAAAAGCATTGTTTTGAACTTTGGTGGGAGGTACTTCGTATAAAGCCCGAACAACGTATCTGTAAGTTTTTTCATTATTTTTGTTTCAAGATGGCGGCTTCTGATTTAACGATAAATAGCGTAAGAAGTTTCGGTCAAAAGCATTGTTTTGAACTATGGTGTAAGGTACTTCGTATAAAGCCCGAACAACGTATCTGTAAATTTTTTCTCATTAATTTTTGTTTCAAGATGGCGGCTTCTGATTTAACGATAATTAGCGTAAGTTTTCGGTCAAAAGCATTGTTTTGAACTTTGGTGGGAGGTTCTTCGTATAAAGCCCGAACAACGTATCTGTAAGTTTTTTCTCATTATTTTTTGTTTCAAGATGGCGGCTTCTGATTTAACGATAATTAGCGTAAGAAGTTTCGGTCAAAAGCATTGTTTTGAACTTTGGTGGGAGGTTCTTCGTATAAAGCCCGAACAACGTATCTGTAAGTTTTTCTCATTATTTTTGTTTCAAGATGGCGGCTTCTGATTTAACGATAAATAGCGTAAGAAGTTTCGGTCAAAAGCATTGTTTTGAACTTTGGTGGGAGGTACTTCGTATAAAGCCCGAACAACGTATCTGTAAGTTTTTCTCATTATTTTTGTTTCAAGATGGCGGCTTCTGATTTAACGATAAATAGCGTAAGAAGTTTCGGTCAAAAGCATTGTTTTGAACTATGGTGTAAGGTACTTCGTATAAAGCCCGAACAACGTATCTGTAAGTTTTTCTCATTAATTTTTGTTTCAAGATGGCGGCTTCTGATTTAACGATAAATAGCGTAAGTTTCGGTCAAAAGCATTGTTTTGAACTTTGGTGGGAGGTACTTCGTATAAAGCCCGAACAACGTATCTGTAAGTTTTTCTCATTATTTTTGTTTCAAGATGGCGGCTTCTGATTTAACGATAATTAGCGTAAGTTTCGGTCAAAAGCATTGTTTTGAACTTTGGTGGGAGGTACTTCGTATAAAGCCCGAACAACGTATCTGTAAGTTTTTTCATTATTTTTGTTTCAAGATGGCGGCTTCTGATTTAACGATAAATAGCGTAAGAAGTTTCGGTCAAAAGCATTGTTTTGAACTTTGGTGTAAGGCACTTCGTATAAAGCCCGAACAACGTATCTGTAAGTTTTTCTCATTAATTTTTGTTTCAAGATGGCGGCTTCTGATTTAACGATAAATAGCGTAAGAAGTTTCGGTCAAAAGCATTGTTTTGAACTATGGTGTAAGGTACTTCGTATAAAGCCCGAACAACGTATCTGTAAGTTTTTCTCATTAATTTTTGTTTCAAGATGGCGGCTTCTGATTTAACGATAAATAGCGTAAGAAGTTTCGGTCAAAAGCATTGTTTTGAACTTTGGTGGAAGGTACTTCGTATAAAGCCCGAACAACGTATCTGTAAGTTTTTTCTCATTATTTTTGTTTCAAGATGGCGGCTTCTGATTTAACGATAAATAGCGTAAGAAGTTTCGGTCAAAAGCATTGTTTTGAACTTTGGTGGAAGGTACTTCGTATAAAGCCCGAACAACGTATCTGTAAGTTTTTCTCATTATTTTTGTTTCAAGATGGCGGCTTCTGATTTAACGATAAATAGCGTAAGTTTCGGTCAAAAGCATTGTTTTGAACTTTGGTGGGAGGTACTTCGTATAAAGCCCGAACAACGTATCTGTAAGTTTTTCTCATTAATTTTTGTTTCAAGATGGCGGCTTCTGATTTAACGATAAATAGCGTAAGAAGTTTCGGTCAAAAGCATTGTTTTGAACTTTGGTGGGAGGTACTTCGTATAAAGCCCGAACAACGTATCTGTAAGTTTTTTCTCATTATTTTTTGTTTCAAGATGGCGGCTTCTGATTTAACGATAAATAGCGTAAGAAGTTTCGGTCAAAAGCATTGTTTTGAACTATGGTGTAAGGTACTTCGTATAAAGCCCGAACAACGTATCTGTAAGTTTTTTCTCATTAATTTTTGTTTCAAGATGGCGGCTTCTGATTTAACGATAAATAGCGTAAGAAGTTTCGGTCAAAAGCATTGTTTTGAACTTTGGTGGAAGGTACTTCGTATAAAGCCCGAACAACGTATCTGTAAGTTTTTCTCATTATTTTTGTTTCAAGATGGCGGCTTCTGATTTAACGATAAATAGCGTAAGAAGTTTCGGTCAAAAGCATTGTTTTGAACTATGGTGTAAGGTACTTCGTATAAAGCCCGAACAACGTATCTGTAAGTTTTTTCTCATTAATTTTTGTTTCAAGATGGCGGCTTCTGATTTAACGATAATTAGCGTAAGAAGTTTCGGTCAAAAGCATTGTTTTGAACTTTGGTGGGAGGTACTTCGTATAAAGCCCGAACAACGTATCTGTAAGTTTTTTTCATTATTTTTTGTTTCAAGATGGCGGCTTCTGATTTAACGATAAATAGCGTAAGAAGTTTCGGTCAAAAGCATTGTTTTGAACTTTGGTGGAGGTACTTCGTATAAAGCCCGAACAACGTATCTGTAAGTTTTTTCTCATTATTTTTGTTTCAAGATGGCGGCTTCTGATTTAACGATAAATAGCGTAAGAAGTTTCGGTCAAAAGCATTGTTTTGAACTATGGTGTAAGGTACTTCGTATAAAGCCCGAACAACGTATCTGTAAGTTTTTTCTCATTAATTTTTGTTTCAAGATGGCGGCTTCTGATTTAACGATAAATAGCGTAAGAAGTTTCGGTCAAAAGCATTGTTTTGAACTTTGGTGGAGGTACTTCGTATAAAGCCCGAACAACGTATCTGTAAGTTTTTCTCATTATTTTTGTTTCAAGATGGCGGCTTCTGATTTAACGATAATTAGCGTAAGAAGTTTCGGTCAAAAGCATTGTTTTGAACTTTGGTGGAGGTACTTCGTATAAAGCCCGAACAACGTATCTGTAAGTTTTTTCATTATTTTTTGTTTCAAGATGGCGGCTTCTGATTTAACGATAAATAGCGTAAGAAGTTTCGGTCAAAAGCATTGTTTTGAACTATGGTGTAAGGTACTTCGTATAAAGCCCGAACAACGTATCTGTAAGTTTTTTCTCATTAATTTTGTTTCAAGATGGCGGCTTCTGATTTAACGATAAATAGCGTAAGAAGTTTCGGTCAAAAGCATTGTTTTGAACTTTGGTGGAGGTACTTCGTATAAAGCCCGAACAACGTATCTGTAAGTTTTTTCTCATTATTTTTGTTTCAAGATGGCGGCTTCTGATTTAACGATAAATAGCGTAAGTTTCGGTCAAAAGCATTGTTTTGAACTATGGTGTAAGGTACTTCGTATAAAGCCCGAACAACGTATCTGTAAGTTTTTTCTCATTAATTTTTGTTTCAAGATGGCGGCTTCTGATTTAACGATAATTAGCGTAAGAAGTTTCGGTCAAAAGCATTGTTTTGAACTTTGGTGGGAGGCACTTCGTATAAAGCCCGAACAACGTGCGTGCAAGATTTTTTCGTTCACTTCCGTTTCATGGGAGCGACCTCTAACAGCGGGTTGATGGCTGTTTCCTGTAATACTGACTCAACGTTCGTTCTATAAAAATTTTGACCGCTTCGTGGAAAAAGCATAACATTTTCAGTAATATAGAACCAGTAACATTTTCCATTAGTATCACAGTTACCGGTTAAATTGGCGGAATAATTGGGAACGCTGTCTTGGATCGATGACCAGGCTATCAATTAGGGATATATAAGTTCTGCTATTCTTTCAGCTACCAGTTACCGCTTTCAGAGTGTGTATTAGCAGTATACAAGTAGAAGTAGTAATTTGTCTGATGCATTTTACATCTAAATTCAACTCCCTTATTTTATACATTTTTGAAAATTCGATTTCACCATCGTTATCAATCAGAGTGAAAATATTCATAAAATTATTTTGGACGAAATGAATTGGTAGCGCACAAAGGGTTTATTTTTGTATTTTGAGTTTAATAGGTTAGGTTAGGTTATGTCGATTTATAAATATCGATTTTCGTAATAACTCGGACGAAATCGTTTTTCAGGAAAATCTGTTCAACCGTTTCGAAATGATTCCAATTTTCCCGTTTCAAACCATTATAATTCATTTTTTTAAATGTTAAATAAAAAATGCACATTTAATGCTGATAGTTAAAAGAGGTTTAAAAAAAACGTTTTAAATCCGTTCCCGATATTGTTGCTTGCCGCGATTATGTTGGCTAAAAATAGTTAACGGTAGAGATTTTCTGGGTTTATAATACTTTTGTGAACACGGCACTACAGTAAACCATGGGTTTAACAGCTATATGAGGCGAGAGGTAGTCCGTTTTGCCGAATGTCTATTATTGTTGATTGTCCCTTATTACCGATTGTTCGTTATTGCCGATTGTACATTGTTACCGATTGTCCGTTATTATTAATTGTTCTTTATTTCCGATTGTCCGTTGTTATTGATTGTCTGTTATTATCGATTGTCCGTTAGTACCGAATTTCCCGTTATTGCCTATTGCCCGTTATTACCGATTGCCAGTTATTACTAATTGTCCTTTACTACAGATTGTACGTTGTTACCGATTGCAAGTTATTACTATTTGTTCTTTATTACCGATTTTACGTTATTACCGATTGCCCGTTATTTCCGATTGTCCGTTGTTATTGATTGTCTGTTATTATCGATTGTCCGTTAGTACCGAATTTCCCGTTATTGCCTATTGCCCGTTATTACCGATTGCCAGTATTACTAATTGTCCTTTACTACAGATTGTACGTTGTTACCGATTGCAAGTTATTACTATTTGTTCTTTATTACCGATTTTACGTTATTACCGATTGCCCGTTATTTCCGATTGTCCGTTGTTATTGATTGTCTGTTATTATCGATTGTCCGTTAGTACCGAATTTCCCGTTATTGCCTATTGCCCGTTATTACCGATTGCCAGGTATTACTAATTGTCCTTTACTACAGATTATACGTTGTTACCGATTGCCAGTTATTACTAATTGTTCTTTATTATTGATTGTCCGTTATTACTGATTGTCCGTTATTACCGATTGTACGTTGTTACCGATTGCCCGTTATTTCCGATTGTCCGTTGTTATTGATTGTCTGTTATTATCGATTGTCCGTTAGTACCGAATTTCCCGTTATTGCCTATTGCCCGTTATTACCGATTGCCAGGTATTACTAATTGTCCTTTACTACAGATTATACGTTGTTACCGATTGTCCGTTATTACTAATTGTTCTTTATTACTGATTGTCCGTTATTACTGATTGTCCGTTGTTACCGATTGTACGTTGTTACCGATTGTACGTTGTTACAAATTGTTCTTTATTACTGATTGTCCGTTATTACCGATTGTACGTTGTTACCGATTGTACGTTGTTACCGATTGCTAGTTATTACTAATTGTTTTTTATTACCGATTGTACGTTGTTACCGATTTTCCGTTGTTACTGATTGTCTGTTATTACCGATTTCCCGTTATTGCCTATTGCCCGTTATTACCGATTGCCAGTTATTACTAATTGTCCTTTACTACAGATTGTACGTTGTTACCGATTGCCAGTTATTACTATTTGTTCTTTATTACCGATTTTACGTTATTACCGATTGCCCGTTATTGCCTATTGTCCGTTATTACTAATTGTTCTTTATTACCGATTGTCCGTTGTTATTGATTGTCTGTTATTATCGGATGTCCGTTATTACTGATTTCCCGTTATTGCCGACACTCCGTTAATGACGATTTGTTTGTTATTGCCGATTGTTCGTTATTACCTTTGTCCATGATTGCCGATTACCCGTTATTACCGATTGCTCGTTATTGCCGATCGCCCTTTATTACCGATTGTCCGTCAAGTGAGAGCGGAATATGTAAGCGCCCTGATTATAAATAGTAACGATTTTACCTGTTTTGCATTGCGTTTCTGTTAAGTTGTATGCGAAAATATAATGTTTTGTTAAACCGTGGGTCTCCTAGAACTCGGTACGGTACATCTATTTAAGCCGTGGCTCGGTGTTGAATGTAGCTAAGGCACCGGCCAGTCTGCTGCTTCTCTGAACTGTGTACCTCGGGGTTGTTACTTTTACGTTGCCCATCCCTCTTCCTCATACCCGCCCGTTTGAGAAGACCATAGATTCACGAAGTTAAGGTCGATTTGTTAGCGGTTGAGCGCAATTAAAGCAAAATTTTAAACTTCAACGAAACATTGGTTTCTGGAATTCCTAAGCGTATCGTACAAATAGGATAATGAATGACTGATAGATTATTTTTACTACTATTATGTTGGTTATAAACTTTATATGAATTTCACTTTCTTAGCATTCATAAAATCGATAAGCTTCCGTTTCAGAACAAATCAGTAGTAAGCTATCAGTGGATATAACCTATAAAAATAAGACTTTTACTCTCGTTGAATTATAAAATGGTAATATATATGACGGTGCAAAGCGAGGTTTCGGTTTTAACTCGACCGTGTGTGTGTGTGTGTGTGTGTGTGTGTGTGTGTGTGTGTGTGTGTGTGTGTGTGTGTGTGTGTGTGTGTGTGTGTGTGTGTGTGTGTGTGTGTGTGTGTGTGTGTGTGTGTGTGTGTGTGTGTGTGTGTGTGTGTGTGTGTGTGTGTGTGTGTGTGTGTGTGTGTGTGTGTGTGTGTGTGTGTGTGTGTGTGTGTGTGTGTGTGTGTGTGTGTGTGTGTGTGTGTGTGTGTGTGTGTGTGTGTGTGTGTGTGTGTGTGTGTGTGTGTGTGTGTGTGTGTGTGTGTGTGTGTGTGTGTGTGTGTGTGTGTGTGTGTGTGTGTGTGTGTGTGTGTGTGTTTTGCAGTGCCAAAAAAGGGTGGAAAAAGTCTTTTATAGACTTCCTGGGGTAGGGTATCGTCACCACCCCAGAGTGTGGGACTCAAATTAAGTTCAAACTTAAGTTCTCAAGTTAAGATATATTGTTACCCACTAAAAAAATCACCAAAAGCAATCCTCTTCTGTGAACCTCCACACGGAACCGCCACCAGGCATTACTTCGTGCGAAGGTGGACTGGCTGACTGCCTACCCTTCTACAGCGTTGGCTCTCCTTTCTCGATCCTCAGCCCTCAACCTCTTCATGACCACTGCAGCGAATCCCGCAATGGCCCTCCAGTTGCCCTCTGAAGCCATCATTGTCACAACCAGACTTTCCGGTGTAATGCTGCCTCCGTGTTGTTGTGTGTGTGTGTGTGTGTGTGTGTGTGTGTGTGTGTGTGTGTGTGTGCGCGCGCGCGCGAGCTTGCGTGTCGCATTTTCGTCCAAACGCATTGACCGATTGTTTTAAAATTTGATCGAAAAAAAGGAAAAAAAATAAAGACAGAAATAGACGAAATTATCGTTCGTTTCGTTAATTCTTCCGTTCAGCAGACTTCTTTTTCCTAGTCACTTCTGTCGCCAAAGCTGACATTAAAAGCTTCCCTTCAACTAGGAACTCACCAATTAGAAGTGCTCCGAATCCAGGAATATAGAAATTGGGCGCAATAGATCTATACAGGTCGCATTGCAATGGTAACCCTACCAATTCATTCATTTCAGTACGAAACAACAAATATTAACTGTAAATATCGCCGCAAGATAGCAGTGTAATTAAGCGACTATTACAGAAATAATATATTTATTGTATTAATTGGCTGTCGGATTCTCTCGTGCGTCTTCGTAAATCCTCGTCTTAGTTCGTAGTATATTCATTCGCGTGTAGTTTTTTCGTGTCACTTTCAACGATTTTACACTGGCTGCAGAATTTGTATAACCAGTTGCATTTGTATTCACTTCAAAATGGGTTTTAAAATGATAATTAAAAATATTATCACCCGTTTTGAAAAAATTCAAAAAAAATTTTTACCGTAACGTGTATTGTTATTTACGTTAAATTTCCGAATAAAGCACTTACGCGCCTGGACGCAGTGAGTAGAGCCGGGCCGTGTCTAACATAGCCTCGCTCCGTGCACCGTAGCTTACACAGTACACTGTGAGGACAGTAAAAGCGGCAGTGAAATTGACACGCTGCTGCGTTGAGCGGTGCACGGATAGACGAGCTAAGCATAATTGCACTGCCTGAAATAAGGCCCGGGCCCGTTACCATCAGATGAACGGCGATATCACTGTTTGTGTTGGGACTGTCATTGAAAATTGTGTGTGTGTGTGTGTGTGTGTGTGTGTGTGTGTGTGTGTGTGTGTGTGTGTGTGTGTGTGTGTGTGTGTGTGTGTGTGTGTGTGTGTGTGTGTGTGTGTGTGTGTGTGTGTGTGTGTGTGTGTGTGTGTGTGTGTGTGTGTGTGTGTGTGTGTGTGTGTGTGTGTGTGTGTGTGTGTGTGTGTGTGTGTGTGTGTGTGTGTGTGTGTGTGTGTGTGTGTGTGTGTGTGTGTGTGTGTGTGTGTGTGTGTGTGTGTGTGTGTGTGTGTGTGTGTGTGTGTGTGTGTGTGTGTGTGTGTGTGTGTGTGTGTGTGTGTGTGTGTGTGTGTGTGTGTGTGTGTGTGTGTGTGTGTGTGTGTGTGTGTGTGTGTGTGTGTGTGTGTGTGTGTGTGTGTGTGTGTGTGTGTGTGTGTGTGTGTGTGTGTGTGTGTGTGTGTGTGTGTGTGTGTGTGTGTGTGTGTGTGTGTGTGTGTGTGTGTGTGTGTGTGTGTGTGTGTGTGTGTGTGTGTGTGTGTGTGTGTGTGTGTGTGTGTGTGTGTGTGTGTGTGTGTGTGTGTGTGTGTGTGTGTATGTGTGTGTGTGTGTGTGTGTGTGTGTGTGTGTGTGTGTGTGTGTGTGTGTGTGTGTGTGTGTGTGTGTGTGTGTGTGTGTGTGTGTGTGTGTGTGTGTGTGTGTGTGTGTGTGTGTGTGTGTGTGTGTGTGTGTGTGTGTGTGTGTGTGTGTGTGTGCGCGCGCGTGTGTAGTGTGTGTGTGTGTGTGTGTGTGTGTGTGTGTGTGTGTGTGTGTGCGTGTGTGTGCGCGCGCGTGTGTATGTGCGTGTGCGCGCGTGCTGTGTGTGTGCGTGCGTGCGAGCGCGCTATTGTTTTTGTCAGCGCTGTAGCATTTACCCCGCAGGGGTGCAGACCTATTGAGAGGATTTAGACGTCCCTCGCGGTATTCGAGTGTAACACACACTTACACTTACGACTTTAACACTTTATATTCACACTTACATTTAGGGAGGCGATAATAGCGTCAATGTGCTTTTCGCCTTAAAATAACAAAAAAAAAGCTATAGCATTTGTAATTTTAGGCCGGGCGGCCACCACGTGCTAAGCGGAGCGGCTACGCATCGAATTGTCCTTAATGTAAGTGCGGCCACTGAAAGCGTACCGGTACCGGTAGCTTCGACTTTGTCTGGTTCGGTTTTGAAGCCGACTACTTGCCCCACCACGCTGACCACGTCTTCGAACTTATTACATCTCGTTACTTAGATTACGATTTTAAAAACATAGTATTTTCCTATACTCCGTTACGGTAAGCCTAAATATTTAGATTTAAAAGATACAAACGCGTTGGACCGACTGAACTCCGCTTCCGGTTGTCGTTCGTCTTCATTCCGCTCAGCTCCGCATTTGGTAACCGCCTGGCCTTAAACGTCACATGGAAAATTGTACAATAACTTACACGCACTCGTCGCGAAATCCGTTGTACCGTTTCAAAATGGCGTCTGCACTAAGAGTCTGATTCCACGGTTGAAATTTGCGTCATTTGAAATTTGACGGCGGTCAGGGTTCGTTTTCTTACTTTCAATGCAATCTTGAAATATAAAAAAGTATATAATCGATTTTTAATGCTTGATTACGATGGTTGCTTTTTGGCGGTACAAGGTGATATTTTCAATTTTTGTTTTGTTTTTGAAAATTCAGTACGAACGTTAAAGCCGACGGTGGTCAGGGTTTCTTTTCGAAATAAATGCAGTTCTAATCACAACGCCGATGCAGCGGTGAAATGTGTGGAGGCGCGACGGCATTGTTTTGACCTATGGCAACGCCGGCGACACCGGATTATAATGCAAATCCGCGATAAAGAAGAGATTCGCACCTGCAGTCCATGACCTGGGAGTCTGAGTGAAGCGTTGTGTGCGCGCGTCTTCCTCTCCCCTCCCCGCGACCCGCGACGCGCTCCTCTCAGTCGTCGTCGAGACTATGACGGGAACGGTCCCGTGTCGTTGTGCAGTGTGATCTTTGTGATTTGTGTTGCCATGTTCGATTGCCGGTATCAGCCGTACCCCCAGCTGGAGTACAGGCAGGTTATGTTCTACCACCAGGTGCACGCCACCATGGACAACATGACCAGGTAAACACCGTCAAACGCCGACAACTTTAACAGTAAACACACCTGTTGTTGATTCTGTGTTCTTTAGATCTCTACGTGCGGCTTACAGTTATTTTGTTTTAAAAATAAATTACACGGATAGGCCTATTGAAGGGCGCGTAAAAAACGCTCACGTTCTGTTCATCATGTACAAATAATTTCTCAAAATCGTTTCGTCGCCATTTTGTAAAACCATAACCGAAATAACAGCACTTAACGAAAGGAAAATAAATTTGATTTGCGGTCAGTGTTTATTTTTTCGTAAAGCGCCTATTGTTTTAAATTTGTGAGGCCGGTTTTTGTTAACTTTGTTGTTACCTAACTGAATTTTGTTTGCGGATATAAGCTGCCCACAGGCTTTTGTTTTGTACGCGCTACGTTTTCACGAAAATTGATGAAAATCGTATGATCCGATTTCGAGAAAATTTGAAAAACTACTGAAAGCGAGTTTTACAAGAATCGGAGCCGCCAATGATGCGCACAGACAAGTTTATATATATATATATATATATATATATATATGTGTGTGTGTGTGTGTGTGTGTGTGTGTGTGTGTGTGTGTGTGTGTGTGTGTGTGTGTGTGTGTGTGTGTGTGTATAAAATCAACTATTTAGGCCTGGTTAGGGTGTTTTTAATAAGTTTCCATTGAAAAATTAGCTAAATAAGTATTATTTATCGTTTTAGATTTTAGTCCGCTTGGATTCAAACTTAGCAGAAAAGTCGAATGTAAAAAACATAAAAACGAAAAACGAAAAAAATGTAAAAAACTTAGCAAAAAAAAAAGTGAAAACGTTTTTTTTTTACTCGTGCCTGAAAACGGACGAACCCTGTGTATCGGAATTTTTCACTGCCACACACTGGGCATGTATTTTTTCAATCAGACGCAATACGTTAACATTTTGCATGGGCCTAAACGCTAAAATATAAATTTGTCAGAATATTTAAGGTGTAACCGAATTTAAAAGTGACTTTTTTTATCCTTCTCCCTCGTTTTCATTGAACATCTAATAATCTGAAAATTTACATAGCCACGAACTGCTGATAAATGTCGCTACGATCGTATAATGAACGCGGCGCGCAACCGCCTCGCTGACGTGATGGGAGCTGGTTTTAAATTGCGTTGGAAACACGAAAATGAACCCTGACCGCCGTCAGGTTAAACGGATTTTTAAAATGTCCTGCCATTTTTTGACGCTGATTACGATGGCGAAATTCAAGACGGAAATGTCAGGATTTTTTGAAAATTTTAAATGACCGCCATTTTGAAACTGTTAACGAATTTCGAACTTGTCCGCGCTACTATCGTAATAAGAGTTTCGTGCCATGATTAAAATGGCGAACGCGAGCTTGCTAACGCTCGTATATGTATGCCTGTATAAATTTTAACAACCTTTCAAAATATCAGGATCGGTGCTCGAGCCGTTAAACTAGAACAGTTTAATGAAAAATGTTTGTACTTTTTTTTAACAACTTTTTCTTAGTTTCCTTTCGGTATGTTCGCAAATCGATTAGCTTGTAGCTGTCAGCGAAGCAGACAAGTTTTGTCTGTTTCTTCTTTAAGAACTTTTCGGTCCGATTACAAACGCTAACAAAAGATTTTCTGTAAAAAACGCGAACGTGTTAAATTAGCATTCCGCAAAACGTAGCATCATACACTGTACTCACAGAAAAGTGATAAAATAAACATGCTTGCCAACATACCGGCCGAGAGGAAACAGTGTTAAGTGTTGCCAACTTTGTAATGTTGTTTTGTAGGACAACAATGTAGCTTATCGCGCACCATATCGGCCGTTTTGCGAAACAATAGATTCTAAGTTGGTGCAGTTTTCAGTTTTTACTTTTCACGCTACGCTGATAGAGAAAGTATTACAGGCGTTTTAAAAATCGTGTGCCATTTTTTAAGATAGAACAACACGCGTTACGTACGAAGAGGTTTACGCATTTCATCCTCCATTGATTATGTGAAACTAAATACTTTGTAAAGAAGTTTCCAGAACGTGAGAATTGCATCTGATTCTAGAAACAAAATGGCGGCTAAAATAAAATTTTAATAAAGCATATAACTCATTTTGTTATTTTTTTCAAACAAAATTTTATTTTTTATTTTAATTGTATACAAACTAATTAAAAGATAACAAATAGCAATGAATATTTCATAAATCAGACCTATTTGTTTAACTGAGCTACACACTGATAACAATGCCGAACAAATGAATCGTACGCTCTTGAAAATAACTCCTGAGGTATCCGAAGTGACTCCTCTTCGATAACACGTTTCAAATAGTCATCGTTGTTGAAGCTATGGGTGTACACTTGTTCCTTCCGTTTAATTATTGATGTTTTCGTTGGAGGTTCGACTTCCGGATTTCAGCTGTTACGCAATGTCCCACGCAGAAAACTTTTTGCTCAGTTTTAAAAAAAACATTTTGTAAATAACTAATCCAGTAAAATGGCGTCCAAAAAATTAGGTTAGGTATTTGTTCTTCTTCTTTTCGTTTCACCCTCTTTGGGGTACGCTGAATCAATCATTTCTTGCGCGCTGTACTTTTCTTTGTTCCCAGTAGCTCTTCATTCTTTCCGATCTTCTTTTCCTCTCATCTTCCGAAATGACAGGTTTAGGTCTTATTTTGGTTTTATCTTGGAATCTTATTCTTTCGTCCTTGGTACTTATCTTAGCAGTTTGGTCAAGCAGTGAATTTTCTGTAATTTTTAATTCTATTAGGTCTTTTTCAATTTCTTTAAACCAGTTCGGTTTTGTTTTACGATTATGGAAAAAATCAAACACCTGTTTCGTCAATCTATTGGAGTTCATTCTAAGAAGATGGCCGTAAAAATTTATTCTCCTTTTTCTCATAGTATCTGACAGTTTTTCAATTTTCTTATAGAGAGCTTCATTTCTTATATATACTACCTTATTATCCTGAAATTTTGTTCCTATAAAAAAAGTAATTTGTTCTATTTTGTTTTAATAGAACAAAAAGGTATTTGTTCTATTAAAAAAGTAATTTAACAGCTGTTCAACAAACTGATTTAATACTGCAGTACAAAAGGGATAGAATTTATTTATTTTGGCCGCCATTTTGTTTCTACAAACATCAGCCGGATGCAATTCTCACGTAATATTTCTGGTACCTTCTTTAAAAAGTGCGTATAGTTTCAAAATGATCAATCAATGGAGGAATGAGAAAATAATGGAGGATCGAATGCGTAAACCGCACGTGGGACGCACTGTATATAACCTCCCGGACCCTGGATTACTGATTTTTAGCGAGTTTCCACTGAAAAATTAGCTAAGTTAATATTATTTGTCGTTCGCAATTTTAGTCCGATTTGATTCAAACTTAGCAGAAATATCGATTACTGTAATAGCTTGCGTAAGTCCGTTATACAGCGAAATTCGCTTAGCAGTTTCACAATGGCGGCCATTTCAAAATTTTTAACATTCATAACTGTTTCGTCTTAACTTAAATTTGTTTGACAATCGTAATTCACCGTTTTGAATTTTAAAAAAAATCCGTTGAAATTACGAAATTTAATTTGACGGCTGTCAGGGTTCATTTTCGTATTTTCAAAGTGATTAAAACGTTTAACACGTTAATTATGAATCAAAATTTCTGAAAAAGTGTAATAGTAAGTTTCAAAACGAGCACTTAAATCGTACGCTAAAAGCTGTACAGTCCGCGTCGCGGCAGTGCAGACGACAAGGAAGACAGTCAAACCATTCTTGTTAATATGTAGTCTATTTGAAAGAAGGCGTATACGGACTCTCAATACTTATTTTTGTTTCCTTAAAAAACAAGACATTTTAATCGTAGACTACACGCCATTGTACGATAACCGCGGCACGTGGCGCTGACGTGATTGAAGCGATTTTCCAAAAAGTAGTATCACATCACATGAACGAATATTTTAAAATCCATTAAAAAAATGTAAAAATGTGACCGCCGTAAACTCTTTATGTGGTTCCATCACCGTAAACAGCGTTGAAAACTGCATAAATGAGCATTTTTAATTTATCAAAATCCTTCTAAAATCACGGAAATGAGTAAGGGCGGTCAGGGTTATTTTTCGTATTTTCACTGCAATCCGAAAGTTTTTAAATGCTAATTGAAGCTGATTAAGACGGTGAAATCTGAACGGCGAGTAAAGAAATTATTTTCGGAAATTCGCTTCCATCACGTTTGCGGGACAGCTGTGCGTCGCGGTTATTGTAAATATAATGTGCAGGTAATTATACACGCTGCATTTCACAACGTTGTTTCACAATACAAAGTAATATAAATACATTATTCCTTGGAAAAAAAAACAACTAAAAACTTAATTTATATGCACATAAAATGCTTTTTTATGGAGGAAAATAAAGTAAAAATTATTGTTCGTGTAATTCTAGGAAGGCTACTTTTAAGACCCCCCCCCAGAGTTATTTTCATACAAGCCTTACACATAAAGGATGTAAGGTTTTAATGTTTTCTGTCAGTACCCATAAATCAAAAAAAAACTATGATGGTGCGGTTTTGTTGGTATTCAGGGGGAAATATATCGTGTACTGGTATTGGCGAATTTAAATGTTGCAGTTTTCAGTTATGAAATCGGATTTGCAAATATGTATTG
>CM040183.1:91519382-91549382 GCA_022606455.1 Callitettix versicolor | reverse complement strand
ATTTGCCCACATTTCCAACTTTTTGGACGATTGTAATACTTTCTCCGCCCAGATACAATACAGGCCCAGATAGCATGTACTCAGTATGTAGGCTATACTATTCCAAGGCGAACTGCCCATGTACGTCGGTCTGTTATGTTACACTGTGCGCCAGACTCCACGGCAAGGCATCGCGGAGGCGTGACACTGAGGTAAACATTGCAGATCGTGTCAGTGGAAAGTGATATAATGGAGCGGCCATCGTGGTACGACCCGGACTCGTGACCTTGAAATAACCGCAGATTCTGACCCGGTTATAGTGCAGTCCACGGAAGAAAACAGCTGAGTTTAGGACGTTGTAACGTTCCAATCGGTTGTTGTACATAAATTTCATATACACGGTGTTATTTTGTCTGTAATCAATGATATTTCAGTTAATGCAGTGTGTCCTTCGAAGAGGTTTACGCATTTGATCCTCCATTATTTTCTCATTCCTCCATTGATCATTTTGAAACTATACACGCGCCTTTTTAGAGAAGGCACCAGAAACAGTATGAGAGAATTGCATCTGGCTGATGTTTGTAGAAACAAAATGGCGGTCAAAATAAATCAATTCTATCCCATTTAAAAATCTTACTGTACTTCATTATTAAATCAGATTGTTAAACAACCGTTAATTCTTTAACAGCTGTTGCATTTTTTTTAACATAACAAAAACAACCTAATTTTTTGGATGGCATTTTGCGGGATTAGTTATTTACAAAATGGTTTTTACAACAGCAAAATGTTCTTCGTGGGCCATTGCTTTTGGTAATATTGCAGTTAGAAGATTTCAGTTTGAAATCAATCTGGAAATGGTTTCCAATTTGAATAGATCTGCTCTATGAAATATTCGTTGCTATTTAGTTTCTTTTAATTAGTGTGTGTATAATTATTTTTTTAAAATTGATAATTAAAAATTCAAATTTTGTGTGAAAAAATAATAAAATCAGTTTGTACTTTATTTTGGCCGTCATTTTGTTTCTACAAATATCAGCCAGATGCAGATCTGGTGCCCTCTTCAAAAAGTATGTATAGTTTCAAAATGATCAATGGAGGAATGAAAAAAGTAATGGAGGATCGAATGCGTAAATTCGTAGGACACACTGTTTAAAAAAAAATTATATTTCAATAAATTGACCGAAAAACTCGATTTCCACGCAGTTTAGGCAGCCTCGGTGGCCTAGTTGATAGCATACTAGGCTTTCACCCCGAGGACCAGGGTTCGATTCCCGGCCAGGGCTTGGCATTTTCATACGCTATAAATCATCCCATCGTCTGCATTAGCCCAAGTGTGCACAATAGTCGGACGTTAAAAAAAAAAAAAAAAAATCCACGCAGTTTATCTACTACCACCTACTTTAAAGGTTCGTATGTTTGTCTGTTTTTACTCCACAACAATGCTGTTCAAGTACGTTATGGTGTAGGCTGTTGTTAATGTTTCTGCTGAATTTCTTTTTTAAAAAACGCTCATTTTGTTACCAGCAACTTTATATGAAATAATTCTTTTAACGTACGTCTCTAATTTTACATCAGTATATCAAGATCAATGTTAAATCAGATTTATAATTTAATGAGTAAAACGTAAAGTTATTGAAACGAAATCTGAACACTTATCGCACCGTGAGTACAGTCACGTGGCACGCACTATACACTTCTGCAATTGTAAAAACAATGTTGGTTGTGCAAATTACTCAAGGAGTCAAACATATAATCATGGATTACCCTCAGTTTGTAGTGTCTTTTCTGCTGAACTGTTTTCCTGGCCACTGTGGAATATTTGGAAACACTGTAGCGGATAATGCGGCAAAGGAAGCAACTTTTCTGCCGCCATGCACTCAACGTGTAATCGTGTCTGACTTCCTTTGTCACGTAAAACATTTAATTCATCTACAGTGGGAAAATGAATGGGCAGCTACAAGCAGTAGTAAATTGAGGGTAATCAAAAGTACAGTTCGTCCTTGGGGGTCGTCAATACGTGCAAGTCGTAGAGAAGAGGTGGTGATCACCCTCCTTCGCATTGGTCACTCCATGTTAACGCATGGATTTCTGATGCAACGCGGGGACCCACCTGAATGTGAATTCTGTAGGGAAGCCATCACAATAAGACATATATTGCTCGATTGTGATGGTTTCCAAAATGTGCGTGTTATGTGTGGTCTGAGCAACTGTTTGCAGACGATGTTGGGAGATAGTGCCTCGGCCGTTGACCGGGTCCTAGACTTCCTTCATCGTCTGAATGTTTTAAATAAAATTTAATTTATTGCATTTGTAATTTCTTGTGTTATTTTATTTAAAAACTTTATTTCTGTTATGTTTTGCATTATTTTACGAGTTGTTATTAAATTTTATTCATTATTTATTGTTATTTAGTTCTTAAGTGTAATATAGCTATACCTGTTATCTAAATTTTTAATTTATTTTTACTGTTATAGTTTGTTGTTGTTGTTTTTGTTGTTGTTTTTTTCTTAAGTAAAATTTTGTTTAATTAATTTTTTTATTTTTTTAATTTTTTTTTTATATACTTTAATCCTTCGTGACGGCGATGATAACCTGAACGGTTTTTCGCCGGGAAAAAAAATGCTGAACTGTTTGCTATATTTAATGTTCTGAACTCCGTTGTATCCGATTGTGTGTATTATCTGGTTGTGTTGCGATTCGAAAAGCGCACTTCAGGCTATTCAGGATATGTATTCGATAAATTCTTTAGTTCAGGTTAGTCTGTGTTCTATCCATCGTCTTGAACAACGAGGCGTTATAGTATCATTTTACTGGTTACCTGGTCACTGGGAACACTAGAGCCGATAGTGTTCCCAACTAGTGGCAGCAACTCTGCTGCCGCCAGTCACTCATGTTATTTTATCGGATTTTCAAGGTCTGTCAAAACATTTACTTCTTTTGAATTGGGAGAATGAATGGGCAGTTACGGATAACAACAAACTGAGGGTAATTAAAAATACTGTTCGTCCTTGGAGGTCGTCAATACGTGCACTTGGGAAGAAATGTTGGTTGCCCGTTTCGCATTGGTCATTCCTTGCTAACGCATGGATTTCTGATGGGAGGCGTGAAACCACCCGAATGCGAGTTCTGTAGGGAAGCCATCACGATAAAACATGTATTGCTCCATTGTGATGGTTTTAAATGTGCGTGTGGTGTGAGCAATTGTTTGAAGACGATATTGGGAGATAGTGTCTCGGCCGTTGACCGGGTCCTAGACTTCATTAATCGTCTGAATTTTTTAAATAAAATTTAATTTATATATTTGTTATTGTTGTAGGGCCCTATTGTTATATATTGTTATATATTTGTTATTGTTGTTATTGTTATATAAAGTTTTGTTGAGTATCAAAACTTTACAGCATTGAAAAGTTTGCTTGTATTTGGTATTTATTAATTTATTCTTTTATTTTGTTAATTAGTTTTAGGTACGTTTATATTTATATCATTTATCTTGTTATTGTTGTATTGTTGTTATTGTTGTATTGTTGTTATTGTTGTAGGGCCCTATTGTTATATATTGTTATATATTTGTTATTGTTGTTATTGTTATATAAAGTTTTGTTGAGTATCAAAACTTTACAGCATTGAAAAGTTTGCTTGTATTTGGTATTTATTAATTTATTCTTTTATTTTGTTAATTAATTTACAGCTTATATTTATAATAATTTATCTTGTTTTTTGTTGTTTTTAAGATGTATGTTATTGTTAATCAGTTTTAGTCATATCTATAACTGTTATTTTATTTTTTAAAATTTATTATTTTTTTTTTTGCCTCATGGAACCACTTTAGTGTAAATTTCAGTTCTTCCTAACATTGGGCTGTAATTTTTTTCTCCAATAATCCCTCATTCGATCAGATCGTTGCTTTCTGACGGCATCTGTGATCACCACCTTCTTGTGTCTCTTCGGTTTATCCACTTTAAATTTATTAGTCTTAAGAATGCGTGTTATTTTACATTTGTCTGTTGCATCATCCATTTTCAATCCTATTTCACTGAGGTCTCTGAGGACTTGTGTGATGTATATTCCCTGTTTTCCTGTTGATGCTTCTCATTACCAGTTGTCTCAGAATTCTGTCCTCCGGCATTCTTAATATGTGAAAGAAGTGGGCAATTCTTCGTTTTTTCATTACACTGAGAACTGGGTCGATATATTTGTATACTGTTTCATTGGTGGCTATTCTCCAGGTCCCGTCTTTCCGGTAGCTTTTGTTGGGACACGTTCTGATGATCCTTCTCTCTGCCTTAAGCAGCGGGTCCGTCTTGTTATTGTTTTTGATTTGGAAGAGAGTTTCACTGACATATAATGTTTCTGGGAGTACCACTGATTTGTAGTGGCGTATTTTTGTTTTTATTGACAGGCATTTTTTCTTGTACTTTGGCCAAGTTAGTAGCTGGGCTTTTTTAATTTTTGCTAACCTATTGAGTAGTGCGGGTTTTTCGTCCAGATTGTATGCGGGTTTCTCCTAGATATTTGAAACATTCCACGAGCTTTATGGTATTTCCGTTAATGTTCACTTTATTTACGTATAGCGGGTCCATGGCGCTATTTTTTTTTAATTTTATTAAACTAATTTTTTTTATTTTGTTCGTTTTTTTACATTTCTATTTCGCGTGACGGCGATGATAACCTCATTGGTTTTTCACCTGCAAAAAAAAATCACGACGTAAGGTCAGGTGGAAAAGTTAATTTAAAAAATAACGCACGTGATTAAACATTTTTTCAAATCTTTTTGTCCAGAAAAAACAGTTTCTAAATGTGTAGATCAGTAAATAGAAATTTCGTTCAAAGCGAAACCCTGCATGTTTGTCGACATTATCTTGTTTATCCTCTGAGTTTACCGAGGAAATACACATACTGTTGACCAGTACTGATTGTAAATATTTGAAATGTTCCCAGCAACGGTTTTAACGAAACATCTCTCGTAACAGTTGAAACAATGTCTGGTCTTATCACTGCCTCAAGTACTTACAAGTAACACTTAAACAATTACTAAGTTATAATGTAGCCTTTATCGCGGTCAGACCAAAGTTTATCTTGTTTCAACTTTCAAAATGCCAGTCAAACTTGTAGTCAGTGTTTACTGGACGTTGTACTTCCTTTTTACCAAACAAACATTCAATTAACCAAAACGTTAACTGTGTACGTAATGAATTACTGTTTTCTAATTTCGAACATACTTACACTTAAAACTCGAATATTTATCGCCAATGGTCGACGAATAGGAAACATAATGTTCAACAATTACGGGACATGTCTTGTTCGAGGAAGGTAATATTAGGAAACGATAAGCCATTTAGTTTTAAAACTGTGAAAAGCGATAGTTCTCTTAAACCTGTGGTACGCAGAGAGGTAATTGGTAAATGGGCAAACTGGGTGTTTCGCTAAGAACTGGTTACACGTAGGCTATACGAAGCACTAGTCGGTTATATATTGGGAACTAGTTACGGATTAGAAGGAATTGGTTGGTGGTACACTAAGAAATATTTAGGGAAAGGATACACGAAGAAGTAGTCTGTTATATATTGGGAACTAGTTACGGATTAGAAGGAATTGGTTGGTGTTACACTAAGAAATATTTAGGGAAAGGATACACGAAAAGTAGTCTGTTATATATTGGGAACTAGTTACGGATTAGAAGGAATTGGTTGGTGGTACACTAAGAAATATTTAGGGAAAGGATACACGAAGAAGTAGTCTGTTATATATTGGGAACTAGTTATGGATTAGAAGGAATTGGTTGGTGGTACACTAAGAAATATTTAGGGAAAGGATACACGAAGAAGTAGTCTGTTATATATTGGGAACTAGTTACGGATTAGAAGGAATTGGTTGGTGGTACACTAAGAAATATTTAGGAAAGGATACACGAAGAAGTAGTCTGTTATATATTGGGAACTAGTTACGGATTAGAAGGAATTGGTTGGTGGTACACTAAAATATTTAGGAAAGGATACACGAAGAAGTAGTCTGTTATATATTGGGAACTAGTTACGGATTAAAAGGAATTGGTTGGTGTTACACTAAGAAATATTTAGGGAAAGGATACACGAAGAAGTAGTCTGTTATATATTGGAAACTGATTACGGATTAGAAGGAATTGGTTGGTGTTACACTAAGAAATATTTAGGGAAAGGATACACGAAGAAGTAGTCTGTTATATATTGGGAACTAGTTACGGATTAGAAGGAATTGGTTGGTGGTACACTAAGAAATATTTAGGAAAGGATACACGAAGAAGTAGTCTGTTATATATTGGGAACTAGTTACGGATTAGAAGGAATTGGTTGGTGTTACACTAAGAAATATTTAGGAAAGGATACACGAAGAAGTAGTCTGTTATATATTGGGAACTAGTTACGGATTAGAAGGAATTGGTTGGTGGTACACTAAGAAATATTTAGGGAAAGGATACACGAAGAAGTAGTCTGTTATATATTGGGAACTAGTTACGGATTAGAAGGAATTGGTTGGTGTTACACTAAGAAATATTTTGGGAAATGATACACGAAGAAGTAGTCTGTTATATATTGGGAACTAGTTACGGATTAGAAGGAATTGGTTGGTGGTACACTAAGAAATATTTTGGGAAATGATACACGAAGAAGTAGTCTGTTATATATTGGGAACTAGTTACGGATTAGAAGGAATTGGTTGGTATTACACTAAGAAATATTTAGGAAAGGATACACGAAGAAGTAGTCTGTTATATATTGGGAACTAGTTACGGATTAGAAGGAATTGGTTGGTGGTACACTAAGAAATATTTAGGGAAAGGATACACGAAGAAGTAGTCTGTTATATATTGGGAACTAGTTACGGATTAGAAGGAATTGGTTGGTGTTACACTAAGAAATATTTTGGGAAATGATACACGAAGAAGTAGTCTGTTATATATTGGGAACTAGTTACGGATTAGAAGGAATTGGTTGGTGGTACACTAAGAAATATTTTGGGAAATGATACACGAAGAAGTAGTCTGTTATATATTGGGAACTAGTTATGGATTAGAAGGAATTGGTTGGTGGTACACTAAGAAATATTTAGGGAAAGGATACACGAAGAAGTAGTCTGTTATATATTGGGAACTAGTTACGGATTAGAAGGAATTGGTTGGTGGTACACTAAGAAATATTTAGGGAAAGGATACACGAAGGAGTAGTCTGTTATATATTGGGAACTAGTTACGGATTAAAAGGAATTGGTTGGTGTTACACTAAGAAATATTTAGGGAAAGGATACACGAAGAAGTAGTCTGTTATATATTGGAAACTGATTACGGATTAGAAGGAATTGGTTGGTGTTACACTAAGAAATATTTAGGGAAAGGATACACGAAGAAGTAGTCTGTTATATATTGGGAACTAGTTACGGATTAGAAGGAATTGGTTGGTGGTACACTAAGAAATATTTAGGGAAAGGATACACGAAGAAGTAGTCTGTTATATATTGGGAACTAGTTACGGATTAGAAGGAATTGGTTGGTGTTACACTAAGAAATATTTAGGGAAAGGATACACGAAGAAGTAGTCTGTTATATATTGGGAACTAGTTACGGATTAGAAGGAATTGGTTGGTGGTACACTAAGAAATATTTAGGAAAGGATACACGAAGAAGTAGTCTGTTATATATTGGGAACTAGTTACGGATTAGAAGGAATTGGTTGGTGGTACACTAAGAAATATTTAGGGAAAGGATACACGAAGAAGTAGTCTGTTATATATTGGGAAATAGTTACGGATTAGAAGGAATTGGTTGGTGGTACACTAAGAAATATTTAGGGAAAGGATACACGAAGAAGTAGTCTGTTATATATTGGGAACCAGTTACGGATTAGAAGGAATTGGTTGGTGGTACACTAAGAAATATTTAGGGAAAGGATACACGAAGAAGTAGTCTGTTATATATTGGGAACTAGTTACGGATTAGAAGGAATTGGTTGGTGGTACACTAAGAAATATTTAGGGAAAGGATACACGAAGAAGTAGTCTGTTATATATTGGGAACTAGTTACGGATTAGAAGGAATTGGTTGGTGTTACACTAAGAAATATTTAGGGAAAGGATACACGAAGAAGTAGTCTGTTATATATTGGGAACTAGTTACGGATTAGAAGGAATTGGTTGGTGGTACACTAAGAAATATTTAGGGAAAGGATACACGAAGAAGTAGTCTGTTATATATTGGGAACTAGTTACGGATTAGAAGGAATTGGTTGGTGTTACACTAAGAAATATTTTGGGAAATGATACACGAAGAAGTAGTCTGTTATATATTGGGAACTAGTTACGGATTAGAAGGAATTGGTTGGTGGTACACTAAGAAATATTTTGGGAAATGATACACGAAGAAGTAGTCTGTTATATATTGGGAACTAGTTACGGATTAGAAGGAATTGGTTGGTATTACACTAAGAAATATTTAGGGAAAGGATACACGAAGAAGTAGTCTGTTATATATTGGGAACTAGTTACGGATTAGAAGGAATTGGTTGGTGGTACACTAAGAAATATTTAGGGAAAGGATACACGAAGAAGTAGTCTGTTATATATTGGGAACTAGTTACGGATTAGAAGGAATTGGTTGGTGTTACACTAAGAAATATTTTGGGAAATGATACACGAAGAAGTAGTCTGTTATATATTGGGAACTAGTTACGGATTAGAAGGAATTGGTTGGTGGTACACTAAGAAATATTTTGGGAAATGATACACGAAGAAGTAGTCTGTTATATATTGGGAACTAGTTACGGATTAGAAGGAATTGGTTGGTGGTACACTAAGAAATATTAAGGAAAAGGATACACGAAGAAAGTCTGTTATATATTGGGAACTAGTTACGGATTAGAAGGAATTGGTTGGTGGTACACTAAGAAATATTTAGGGAAAGGATACACGAAGAAGTAGACTGTTATATATTGGGAACTAGTCAAGGGATTAGAAGGAATTGGTCTTGGTACGCGAGAAGCTGTGCTTTGGTCTACTAGGAAATGTTAATGGTTTACACAGTATCTGTGTATTACTACAGAAAGTAATGATGATCCTATGTATTACACAGGAAGTAATCCGTGATCTCAATGTCGGCTCATGTCTTACCACGATAATCGCTGCGGTACCTTATTTTCCAATGGAAATTCTCTGAAGAACCGGCGCACGGGTAATTTAAAATTTATTCACATCACGTGCAAATCACAACCTATTTCCACTTCCGGCCGTGTATTACAGTAGTGAGGCTAAGCAGGTAGATGTTATAGTGCAGTAAATAAGGATATGCATTACTCGAAGCTGGCCTTGTGCAGATCAAGCGTTAAACGTTTAGCTACCGGCTTACTGAAATTTTGTGCAAACCGCCTTAACTAGATAGCTGCAATAGTGGCGTGCCTTATTACGCCTAAAATACGTGTAGCTTTCCTTTCTTTTTTTAATTGATGGTAGCAAATTTACAAAAGTAATGTTACAATACCGAAATTGTGATTTCACCGTCACAAACGAAGTTAAAGCCCACATTTTAAACTTTCAAATTGCATATTGAAATTACACAAAACGAACCCTGACCGCCGTCATGTTCGCTTTTTTTGAAGTGACTACTTATCGCGGGGTATGGGTGTATTCCTGTTTTGCACGGGGAAAAATTCAGTTTGCCGTCACGGAACGCTCTAACACATCCGTAAGCGCACTTTAGTGACCATTATTATTACAACACATTATTGTTATTTTTTTTTTTAGTGTTTAATAAATGTATTTTTTAAGTGAAAACGTGTATATTCGCGGTTGACAAAACATTTGCTTTCGCGTCACGCTTGAATCCGTAATGCATACCTCACAGCGTATATTGTTCTTGTATATATCTAGACTGGAAGTGACTGCTTATAAAGTGCTGATTTCGCACAGTAGTCTCAATATCATTTCAATTGAGGTTATGTTCATTGTTCTTGTTAATTTTAAAAATGTAATTCCCTAAATTTGTGTAGTTAAATTATTTACTGTATATGACGTATCAATTTTCGAATGCCAGAATGACAAATATTATATTTACTTGTAATAATAATATAATATTAAAGACAGTATAACTGTCATTTATAACTGTCAAAAGTAGGGTTATAAACTGATTAATTATTAAAGTCCCTTATACAGCCTAAGATATTCAAATCAGTAAGTTTTTTTTTTTTTTGTAATGGTAGCGAATTTACAAAAGTAATGTTACCATACCGAAATTCTGATTTTACCGCCACAAACGTAATTAAAGTCCACATTTTAAACTTTCAAATTGCGTATTGAAATTACGATATGAACTGTTTGCTATATTTAAAGCTGTGAACATCGTTGTATCCGACTGTGTGCCTTATCTGGTGTGTGAACTAGTTAAAATGTGCATTTACCGCCTTCAGGTTCGTTTGTTTTTTTTTTTAATTCCACGGGATTTTTAACGTTCAGAATGCTAATTTGTTCAGTTTTCAACGCCGATTACGATGGTGAAATCAGATTATCGGGTAAACGTAGTACAAGAGTGTTATTATTTGAAATGATCGCCATTTTGAAACTGGTTAACGAACTTATCCAAGCTATTGCAAAAATCGATTTCTGTGCCTAGTTCGGATCAAGTCTACTTTCAGAGGACGGATTTCCAGTTCTCGAGCCAGGGTGTTACCATGATGGCAGCTCCAATAGCTTTATTTTCCGATTGAAATTCGCTCATAACGGAACACTGCGCGTTCCATTCTCGCAACAATTAATTATATCAGATGTTCGCGTTAACCAGAACAGGTGTCGGGTGTATAGCCTTGGTAATGCACCATACAGTCGTTTCTGTAATTATCAATAAATTATATTATATATTTAGCAAACAAGTATGTCTTGCCAACACTGCACTCTGAGTGTTTGTACAGTATCAGTGACCTTGAATAATGTAAGGGCTGTATTTGGCTGCAGTAAGTCGTTTAACCCCTTAAAATACTAAGGTTTTTTAAAATCATTTTTCCCCGCAGGGGGGTGCAGACTAGCTGCACCTATTAAGAGGATTTAGACGTCCCTCGCGGTACCCGAGTCTAACACACACACTTACAACACTACACTTTACACTTACACTTACGTTTAGGGTAGCGATAATAGCCTCAATGTGCTTTCGCCTTAAAAAAAAATCATTTTTTACTTACTGCTTTACTTGTTGAAATGCAATATTTACTATCCCAACCACCTTGGCGTATCTAGGATGGTCAAATGGGGTGAGGGTCCTCCACTGGAACCTTAACCAAACTTAGACGCAAAATGGCGAGTTTAAAAGCCTTATGATGGTAACTTCATTCTTATGGTTTTTTTAGGAAAACGTCTATTAATTTGAGTAATTAGTAAGGCATGAGGATGTTTTTTTACAATACTTTTAGGTTATTCAAACAATCTTAAAAGTTGCGGTTTTTTAACTAGGTTTGCAAAAAAAAAACATTACTAAATATCTGTGTTTTTGTATCTGACATTATAATTGCTTAGAAGAAGCCCAGTACACTTCACTAAGCACGCGCAATCCAAACGTTAATAATATAATAATATTTAATATTATAATAGTGCAGCCATTCAGTAGTTGGTTTATTTGCGGGTTTGGGGTTTGTTGCGGGACAAATAATGTAAAAACTTAACTGTATTCGGAATATTAAACAAGTGAAGCTGGCACGCAGTTGTCTCGCTTACGTGAAATTAAGCTTTTAAATGGCAGCCATTTTGAAACTGTTGAAAGAATTTCGCTGGTTAACGAATTTCTTAAAATTTTTGTGCCTAGTTTTTTTTTTTTTTTTTATCCAACGTCCAACTATTGTGCACACTTGGGCTAATACAGACGATGGGATGATTTATAGCGTATGAAAATGCCAAGCCCTGGCCGGGAATCGAACCCGGGTCCTTGGGGTGAAAGCCCAGTACGCTATCAACTAGGCCACCGAGACGGCTCTTTTGTGCCTAGTTTGAACCAAATCCCGGAAAAAAATTGCAATCGTGAGCGTGCTAAACGGCTCTCTCTCTCTCTCTCTCTCTCTCTCACACACACACACACACACACACACACACACACACACACACACACACACACACACACACACACACACACACACACTTCAACGACCCCTCAAAAAGTTTAGAGGTCAGGAGCGGTACTCTTTTCAAGGTCCCGGGCCTGGATATTACCATGATGGCTCCAATAGCTCATTTTTCCGAAGGAAATTCAATAATATACTATATGCAATTGTTGGCGGAGTTACTGCGTGGACACCTTGTATTTGAATAGTTTTAGAACGTTTAGATTGAAATAACGGAAGCACACTGTACAGTATGTAGGGGTGTATAGTACTGTCAGGGGCAGTATAGGCAATTTGGGTACACGAAATTGTTTAACATTTTGCGTTTGCGCCTTGCGATTGTTTTTAAGCATGATTATAGTCTGGCCCACGAAAGAAAACACCACTTTAGGACGTTGTAACGTTCCAGTCGGTTATTGTACAAAAATGTCAGATACACCGACTTAAACCGTGTTCTTTTGTCTGTAAATCTATATTAATTCCACTATTGTATCTTCAAATGTCGATTTAGTATTTTAAGAATTTTACCTAATTTATTTTAGAAAATGTATTTAATCTCGGAGTCTGTAAAATTAAAGAATAACTTCAACTAAGTTGCTGGTCTCAATATGAGACATTAACCATACATTTTGTCAAAACTTTGTCAAATTCAGCAGAAACATTAAAAAATGTATATACCAGGGCATACTTGTTGTATGTATATACCGGGAACAGTATTGTTGTGGAGTGAAAATTAGACAAATATGTGAACGTTTAAAGTAGCTGGTAGTAGAGGAACTCCGTGGAAATCGTGTTTTCGGAAAATTTAATGAAATATAAAATCGACTTTTGAAAATTAACTGAATTAACATTGATTTATAGACAAGGAACACGAATTTGGTGTATCCGAAATGTCTGTACAGTAACCGATTGGAACGTTACAACGCCCTAAACTCAGCTGTTTTCTTCCGTGGACTGCACTATAACCGGGTCAGAATCTGCGGTTATTTCAAGGTCCCGAGTCCGGGTCGTACCACGATGGCCGCTCCATTATATTACTTTCCACTGACACGATCTGCAATGTTTACCTCAGTGTCACGCCTCCGCGATGCCCTGCCGTGAAGTCTGGCGCACAGTGTAACATAACAGACCGACGTACATGGGCAGTTCGCCTTGGAATAGTATACATACTGAGTGCATGCTATCTGGGTCTGTATTGTATCTGGGCGGAGAAAGTATTACAACCGTCCAAAAAGTTGGAAATGTGGGAAAATCTTTGCGTTACGCTATGTGTAATGGTCTGTGTATTTACGTCAAGTTATATTGCCCCATCGGAATGAAAATTACGTCAAATTTGACGGAAATTGATTTACAGACTCGAAATAATCGTGCACGCAGCTGTCTCGCTGACGAGAATTTCCAAAAGGAATTTTAAAATCTCACTATTTTTGAAACTCCGATTTCACCGTCAAATCAGCGTTAAAATCTACGTATATTAGCATTTTTAACATTCTGATTGCTTTGAAAATACGAAAACGATAGGCGACAAATTGATTTTCTATTTCAACGGATTCTGAAAATTCAGAATGCTAATGTATGCCGTTTTTAACGCTGGATTATAACGGTGACATTTAACAGGTTGTGATTCGTTTTAAATTCAAGATGTCGGCCATTTTGAAACCGTTGAACGGATTTTGCCGGTTAATAAACAAGTTCAAGCTGTTATTGAAATCGATTTGTTTTTAATTACATCCAACTAAAATTGCGAATGGTAACGTGCTAACACTCATGCACGCGCACGCTCAAGCGCGCTTTCACACAGCGTATATATATATATATATATATATATATATATATATGTGTGTGTGTGTGTGTGTGTGCTCAAGCGCGCGCGTTGATTTGAAGGTAAAATCTGGTTTTAATAAAAAAATTCTTTTGACTTTTGTGAAATACGCTCCCGTCACGTCCGCGAGGCAGGTGCGTGCTGCCATTTTAACAGTTTTTTGTTGCATTAATAATGTTATCATCACTAACGTCTGAAATCTTGAGGGAATATCGAGACCGCAGTATCGAGTCTGTGGCTCGTATCGACCACATTTAATGTATTCTGATGTTAATTAACAGTACAGATTACTGCGATGTTTGTTGACATACAAGATAAAATTATGTTTGATATTTCATTTTAAAGAATGTATACAAAATGTCAAAAGCGTAACACGTACAAAACCGTTAAAATGAGATAACGGAAGTAATTGTATCTCAAATAGCGGAGCAATCTATACGTTAATTAACATTAGTCCTACATGGAATAGAGTCAATTATGGGCGAATTTATAGGGAGTGGGGATCCGGCGTAGGACGCTATTTTGCTAGGGAGTACTTCATACCTCTCTCCCCTCGGAACAGCTTCCACCCTTAAGTCATCACTTCCTCCCAGAATCTCTCTCCTAAATCCGCCCATAGATTCAATACGGCCGTCATGGTCCACGTACTTATCTAACAAATACCTTCTAGTTGTTATTATGACTGGGTACACTCCCCCCCCCCAGTGTATTCTGGTATGTCTTAGAGATATACTCAAATTAAAGTTTTACACCCTCTATTGCCTCCTAGTTGTTTATTATTACTGGATACAGCTCCAGTGTATTCTGTTATGTTTTTTGAGATAGTTAACACTAACAGTGTTACATTCTTCTACTACCTCCTGGTTGTTTAGAGCAATAGCTGGGTACATCTGTGTATTCGGGTATGTTTCAAAGATAAGTTAACACTAACAGTGTTACATTCTTCTACTACCTCCTGGTTGTTTATTATTACTGGGTACACCTGTGTATTCGGGTATGTTTCAAAGATAAGTTAACACTAACATTGTTACATTATTCTACTACCTCCTGGTTGTTTATTATTACTGGGTACACCTGTGTATTCTGGTATGTATTAAAGATAAGTTAACACTAACAGTGTTACATTCTTCTACTACCTCCTGCTTGTTTATTATTGCTGGGTACATCTGTGTATTCGGGTATGTTTCAAAGATAAGTTAACACTAACAGTGTTACATTCTTCTACTACCTCCTGGTTGTTTATTATTGCTGGGTACACCTGTGTATTCTGGTATGTTTCAAAGATAAATTAACACTAACAGTGTTACATTCTTCTACTACCTCCTAGTTGTTTATTATTGCTGGGTACACCTGTGTATTCCGGTATGTTTCAAAGATAAATTAACACTAACATTGTTACATTCTTCTACTACCTCCTGGTTGTTTATTATTGCTGGGTACACCTGTGTATTCGGGTATGTTTCAAAGATAAATTAACACTAACAGTGTTACATTCTTCTACTACCTCCTAGTTGTTTATTATTGCTGGGTACACCTGTGTATTCCGGTATGTTTCAAAGATAAATTAACACTAACATTGTTACATTCTTCTACTACCTCCTGGTTGTTTATTATTGCTGGGTACACCTGTGTATTCGGGTATGTTTCAAAGATAAATTAAAACTAACATTGTTACATTCTTCTACTACGTCCTAGTTGTTTATTATTGCTGGGTACACCTGTGTATTCCGGTATGTTTCAAAGATAAATTAACACTAACATTGTTACATTCTTCTACTACCTCCTGGTTGTTTATTATTACTGGGTACACCTGTGTATTCTGGTATGTTTCAAAGATAAATTAACACTAACATTGTTACATTCTTCTACTACCTCCTAGTTGTTTATTATTGCTGGATACACCTGTGTATTCCGGTATGTTTCAAAGATAAAGTAACACTAACATTGTTACATTCTTCTACTACCTCCTGGTTGTTTATTATTGCTGGGTACACCTGTGTATTCCGGTATGTTTCAAAGATAAATTAACACTAACATTGTTACATTCTTCTACTACCTCCTAGTTGTTTATTATTGCTGGGTACACCTGTGTATTCCGGTATGTTTCAAAGATAAATTAACACTAACATTGTTACATTCTTCTACTACCTCCTGGTTGTTTATTATTACTGGGTACACCTGTGTATTCCGGTATGTTTCAAAGATAAATTAACACTAACATTGTTACATTCTTCTACTACCTCCTAGTTGTTTATTATTACTGGGTACACCTGTGTATTCTGGTATGTTTCAAAGATAAATTAACACTAACATTGTTACATTCTTTTACTACCTCCTGGTTGTTTATTATTGCTGGGTACACCTGTGTATTCGGGTATGTTTCAAAGATAAATTAACACTAACAGTGTTACATTCTTCTACTACCCCCTGATTGTTTATTATTACTGGGTACACCTGTGTATTCTGGTATGTTTCAAAGATAAGTTAACACTAACATTGTTACATTCTTTTACTACCTCCTGGTTGTTTATTATTACTGGGTACACCTGTGTATTCTGGTATGTATTAAAGATAAGTTAACACTAACATTGTTACATTCTTTTACTACCTCCTGGTTGTTTATTATTACTGGGTACACCTGTGTATTCTGGTATGTATTAAAGATAAGTTAATACTAACATTGTTACATTCTTTTACTACCTCCTAGTTGTTTATTATTACTGGGTACACCTGTGTATTCTGGTATGTATTAAAGATAAGTTAACACTAACATTGTTACATTCTTTTACTACCTCCTAGTTGTTTATTATTACTGGGTACACCTGTGTATTCTGGTATGTATTAAAGATAAGTTAACACTAACATTGTTACATTCTTCTACTACCTCCTGGTTGTTTATTATTACTGGGTACACCTGTGTATTCTGGTATGTTTCAAAGATAAGTTAACACTAACAGCGTTACATTCTTGTACTGTAGGCTGCCGTCTCTAACAAAGTCTACAATCAGTTTCTTCTGGCTGATTACTTAGCAGATATATTATCTTCTTATAACCTATTAAACTTCCATTTTGCATGCTCGGAGACGACTGACCTTGGCTACAGGGCGTTCACCTAACCACTCATTAAATTGCTGTTCTTCTATAAATGGTCATCCCGGCAAATTTAACTGTTCTTAGCGAATTTTCGTTGGGAAAATGGGCTGTTGGGACGGACATCATGGTAAGACCCAGACGCTGGACCTTGAAATAACCGCCGATCCTGATCCTAACCTCTTGATCACTTTTAACAAGTATCATGTTTTAGGGCTGGTTCTGTTAGATTTGGTGCGTCGCAGGTCTCATTAAATTAATTATGATTTAAAATTTCCTTTGTTTCCGCTCGGGATCGAACCGGGGACCATGCGCGTGTGAGGCGCACGTGTGAGGCGCACCACTACATTACAGAAAGTACGAAGAAGTTCGCCCGATGTAAATATATGAAATGAATCGTTAATTTAATTTTGGTAGTTATATTAAAATATAAATTGTTTTATATTAATTCGTAACTATGAGCTTTTTTCATTGAACAGCTAATAGGCTATAATACGTTTTAGGTTATGTTGGTAAAAACTATTTGTGTTAATTTTTCATAACGATCAGCTGATTTCATTGAACAGCTGATAGGTTATAATACTTTAGATTATATGTAAGGTTATGTTGTTAATAACTATGTTAATTTATCGTGGTTTCGAAAAACACTAGTAAAATAACAATTAATGCAATAATTACAAGATTATTTTAATAAAATTCGATGCATGTAATTATAATTTTTAAGAGAAATAAAGAATAAAATTCTGTTATTAAAGCACAATAAAAATCATGTGTCGTGCTTTCGAACAAATTATCGTAATTAAAATAAAAATGAGAAGAAAACATGATACATGATTTTTATTTTTGGGTAAATAACAAATTTTTAAGGTCGTTAAAATTATATATATATATACCCCGCGGGGGGTGCAGACTAGCTGCACCTATAGAGAGGATTTAGACGTCCCTCGCGGTACCCGAGTCTGACACACAGTTACACTTACAACTTTAACACTTTACACTCACGCTTACATTTAGGGAGGCGATAATAGCCTCAATGTGCTTTTCGCCTTAAAATAACAAAACAAATATATATATATGCCCTATATATTCAATCTATCTATGTTATTTCAATAGATAGCATATATGTAAATTCAACGACCTCTTGAAAAAGTGATCCTAGAAGTTAGCGTCAGCGCTCATTTCAAGGTCCCGGATGTAGGTTTTACTGCGACGGTCGTTCCAATAGCTCATTTAACAATGAAGGTGCGTTCATTAAAACAAATCAGCTTAGCATTAAATTGTAAAATGATAATAATTATCGCAACATTGTCGACGTAATGAAATCAGGTAGTGAGCCTGTAAAGTGAAGGCCAGCCGAGTCGTAATTGAATGCAACAGGTGAACTTGCGCCTGTGTGCGCGCGCATCGCTGAAGGCTTAAACTGTTCGACCGATTTTGATGAAAATTGAATAATAGCTTTTTACGTTTTGTTTATATTTTTTTTGCGGATACAACAAAGATATTTAAAAGCAAAAGATGAAAAACATTCGGTACTTGGTGAAACCCGCCTATTGAGAGGACTTAGACGTCCCTCGCGGTACCCGAGTCTAACACACACACTTACAACTTTAACACTTTACACTCACACTTACATTTAGGGAGGTGAGTAAGAGCAATGTGCTTTTTGCCTTAAAATAACAAAAAAAGGTACTTGGTGAAACTCTGTGATATCCGGGAATATTGCAACACTTATATAGATTTGTAGAATTTATTTTTTATTCAGTGTCATGTTTCGTTGTGAGGCATCTTCAGACATAGCGAAGCTAAAAATATCTGAAGTGTTTATAGATATAGTTTTTATATGGGAGTTTATAGTGTTTATAAATATAGGAGTATAGATATAGTTTTTGAAGATGGAGGTTCTCCGAAACGCGTCAACGAAAGTAGAATTGACGAAGCTAGGGAAGGCAGATCATTATACTGAACACAGTGATAATAATCCTAGCAGAAAAGAAGAAGAATATAAAAAGAATTTTAAAGTGTTGCTTATTTACTAATACAGTTAATGTTAAAATTGGAAGGGAGAAGGTAAAAAAAGGAAGGATTCACAGTGTAAGAAGGAAGGTGAGCAGCAGGTTGGGAAATCCCCTAAACAATAGGCTTGAATAAGGTTGAGAAGTTTGTTCATTTAAATTAAAATTAAGGTTTTTACAGATACATTTCCAGAATTTCTAAATTATTTACCATTATACCTTTTTTGTTTTTATAGATTTCGCTGATATTGTTCAAATTAAAATAATGACTAGATTCTAATAAATGATTTGCAAAATTTGTCTAATGTTTTCAGATTAGACTAGGTTGTATAGCTCTTCCAGATTATCCTACGTATTCACAAGCGTACTCGTCACATCTCGCGAATAATTCATTAGAATCTGGTAATTCCTTTAATTGAACAATATCACTGTTATCTATAAAAATCTCAATGGTAAGAATATTTAATTTAGAAATTCTGAAAATATATAGATCTATTTTGTAAAAACCTAATTCTAAAGTAAATGAACAGACTGACTGCATACACAAGCCTATTGTTTAGGAGTTCACCCCACCTTCTGTTGACCGACCTTACAATGTCAATTCTTTCTTTCTTTACCTTCTTCCTTCCAGTTTTAACATTAACTGCGTCTGAAGATGCCTCACGGTGAAACATGTCACCGGATAAAAAAAGATTTATTTTTTTAAACTATGTGTTTTCTGAAACATTTTAACTTAACAAATATCGTGTATTAACATTAGTCTTATGGCGGATTAGTTTCAATATGGCCGACAGGGTTTACGGAGCCGTAGCAGGTCGAACAACTCATTTTAAACCTTAGCATTTTGCCAATAAAGGATACGTAACCTCAATTGGAAAACAATAAATAAATAAAAATCGGAACTATAAAATAACAGTTGAAATAGTTTTTGCCTGAAAGTGAAGAAGGCAATAAAACTGCCGTATTATTTTTTTCTAAAGTAAGCCTTCGCATTCCTTATCTGTATATAAAAACAATAACAGCATTGGCAGGGAAAGATTTATAAGCACAATAAAAGCAGTGTTGGAGATAAGCGTAATTATAAAACGTTCGCAATAGTTTTGTTTGATTTAGCGCTGCTCGCCCAGTAACAGACGGTTGCGATTTCACGTGACGATTCGTGGCAGAACGAGCTGACTCCTTGTTTTACTAGCTGCTACTCTTCTCTTATGACATCAGTTTAACCTGATTCTCAGCAGTGGGCTAAGGCAGCTTGAGAGGACATGCTGTTGACAAAACCCATTACTATATATCTTGTACAGGTGTTGAGGTGTTAATGAAGCTCAGTACTCAGGTATTGGACCACAAACTTTGTTCAGTAAGCTCCGTTACAAACTAATAACCTCCTTCTTCTGCCTTATCTTCGCTTTTTTTATTTTTATATTTTGTTTTCATTATTCGTCTTTTTCATTTGTACTCTTCCTCGTCTTCGTTTTTATTCTCATTTCATTTTGTTCATCATTTTCGCTTTTCTTCGTTCTTATTTTTTTATCATTCTTCTTAACTCTTATTCTTCTTCTTTCTTATTATACTTCTGTGCATCTTCACTCCTCGTTTTCGCTCTTCATCTACTTACCTATCTTCTTTTTTTGTTGTTCTTCGCTTTCCTTCTTTTTCTTATTATTCTTCGCTGTTCTTATTTTTCTTTTATTTCTTTTTACTTCTTTTCCATTCGTATTCTTCGTTCTTAATCTACTTATATTTTGTTCATCTTCTCCGCTTTTCTTCGTTCTTAATCTTTTTTGTTATCATTCTTCTTCTTATTCGTTCTTATTCTGCTTCTTCTTATGCATATTCTTCAATCCTCTTCGTTTTCGCTCTTATTTTACTTTCTTAATCTTGTTTTTTCTCGTTCTTCGCTTTCTTTCTTATTATTCTTCGCTTTTCATAGTATTTCTTCTTCTTCTTCTGAATACATTTTCATTAGCATTTTTCCTCTTCTCCGTGCTTATTCTAAGTTTATTATGTTTTTCTTCTCAGTTTTTCTTCCTTGTTATTCTTTTTTTATTATTCTTCTTCTTCACTCTTTTTCCTCTTCGTTCTTATTTTACTTCTTCTTATGCATCTTCTTTACTCCCCTTCCTTCGTCTTCGCTCTTCTTCTTTCTTATCTTCTTCTTTTTTGTTCTTCTGCGCTTTCCTTCTTTTTTATTATTCTTCGCTTTTCATATTCTTTCTTATTATTCTTCTTTGCACTTATTTTTCATTCTTATTCTTCCTCTTCTACGTTCTTTATCTACTTTTATTTTTTTCATCTTCTCCGCTTCTTTGTTTTTCTTCTTCTTCTTCTTTGCTATGTTTCTTTCTTCTAATTCTTTTGTATTCTTCTTCTTTACTTTCGTTGTGCTAATGGGGAAGGGTCCTCAAGAAATGACTTCCACTTCCGTTTGGTGGTTGATCGTTTCACTTCTCTACGTTCGTTTTGCTTCTGTCCCGGTCGTCCCGCTGTTAATTGTTGCGGGAAAATATTACTGACCTTATGAACATACAACGCGTTCAACAAACAATCCATTGGAACTACATCATACAGTATATGTGCAATTAAAAAAAGTCGATGGTTTCATTTAAAATTGCAACATATCGATATGCTGTGATAGAAAACTGTTCGAATAAAAAAAAAAGGAAACGCTTAACCACATAATAAAAATAAACCAAGTACTCTTGTTTGATATCCTTCTGAAGATGGTAGTTTGTTACCGAAACTTACACATTATTGTAAAATAATTTGCGTAGTTTGATATTTATTCTGTTTACATCAAATTGTTTTTCCATTTCTTGGGGAAAGGATTTACTTTTTGTATTTGCGTATGACGGAGCAATGCTGTTTGCATATATGTACGTACAGAACGGTAATGTTTTATAGTGTTTAATTAAAATTTCAGGACTGATCCGTAACAATAAACTGTACTGGTAATCGAGCTGAATATTTGTAACGAAGTAATCCCGTGAGATGCAGTCTGTAACCACGACCCCGGGGTTGGCTTCAATCAAAAGTTGCTGTTAATTGCAGCTGCTTATTAGTTGCGCCCAACCCTTGCCTGTCTGTTGTGTTCATTACGCGCTGCACTGCATCATATGTTAACCGCGCGACGCGAAACAGTAAACTTTATTAATGAATGTCCATTGGAGCGGCCATCGTGGTAAGACCCAGACCAGTGAACGTGATACAAGCCTCTTGATCTTTGTGATCTTTTGTTGAGAGGTTGTTGAAAATTTTATTAATACAGGGTGTTTGAAAAAGAACTCCCTAGTTCGATGTGTAAATGTAATGGTGAAATTAATTTAAAAAACTACATGGAGTACATACAATGAAAGAAAATACCTTCCAAGTTTTTTTGAAGTGACTACTTCTTATGGCGGGGTATGGATGTATGTTTTGCACGGGGAAAAAATTCAGTTTGCCGTCACGCATCACGCTCTTAATATAGGCCTATATTGAAGTGAATACTTCTTATGGCGGGGTATGGATGTATGTTTTGCACGGGAAAGAAATTCAGTTTGCCGTCACGCATCACGCTCTTATATAGGCCTATATTGAAGTGACTACTTATGGCGGGGTATGGATGTATGTTTTGCACGGGGAAAAATCAGTTTGCCGTCACGCATCACGCTCTTATTGAAGTGACTACTTCGTATGGCGGGGTATGGATGTATGTTTTACACGGGAAAAAAATTCAGTTTGCCTCCACGCATCACGCTCTTATATAGGCCTATATTGAAGTGAATACTTCTTATAGCGGGGTATGGATGTATGTTTTGCACGGGGAAAAATCAGTTTGCCGTCACGCATCACGCTCTTATTGAAGTGACTACCATCTCTTCCCTAATTTGAAGAAACACGTAGGTGGGACGCATTTCAGTACCAGAGAGAAGCTGAAAGAAGAAGTTTTATGCTACCTTCGCGGCGCGGCGGGAGAGTTTTTCGATTCAGACATACAAAAGATGGTTCACCGTATGCAAAAATGCATCGATCTCAACGGCGATTATGTAGAAAAATAGAAAAAAGTTTAAGCTTTCCAAAAATGTATTATTAAATGCAAATAAAGATGTTTTTCATTGTGAAAAATTATTGGAAGCCCTATTTTACGGACAACCCTTGTAGTTCCGTAAAAAACGGCCAACAATCGTAAGTAATCTTTAAAAAAAATATTTTCCGCGGGTTCATTAGATAATTACGTATAAAATAAAACAATATTCAAAAATCACTGTTTTAAAAGGACAACACTGCATAAATATTCAATTTTTAAATTTCAACTGCTTTTGTAAATTCTGCTAATTTATAATTTAAAAGTTTATAATACTTAGTATGCATTATTTTTGGAAAATCGCTTACGTTGTCAGCGAGACAGTTGCGTGCACCGTTATGCGCAATTTTGAATTAATCTGACAGTTTAGGCTATCGCTTCGGTCAAGTATTACAAGATACATAGTGTAAGAATGCAAGTGCAGTGCTGTACATACAGGCGTGACCTTGACTGGTTATCGCGTTGCATAGGAAGGAAGTAAGTCCGTGTATATTTAATAAATTATTCAACGCCTCTTCTTGTTACAAAGTGATACTGTGCAATGTCAATCGTTCATCATGCACTCAGTTACTGTGATTGAGGTTAATTTTAAGGTACTGTCTGTCTGTCTGTCACGCAACAAACGATATGACCGATCAATGTGAAATCTAGTGAAAATGGTCTGTAAAAGTATAGGGGTAGGCTAAAGGGTTAAAATCTTTTGTTGCTATTTACGCAGTGTAGGCTGTTTTTTTTAGTGATTTTTGAACATTTTTTTCGTTCTATTGTATAGTGTGTGTGTGTGTGTGTGTGTGTGTGTGTGTGTGTGTGTGTGTGTGTGTGTGTGTGTGTGTGTGTGTGTGTGTGTGTGTGTGTGTGTGTGTGTGTGTGTGTGTGTGTGTGTGTGTGTGTGTGTGTGTGTGTGACATATTTACCAGCGGAAAATAACTTTGTAAAGATTACTTACGATTTTAGGCCGTTTTTTACGGAATTATATTGTGACGTCATCGCTGTTTACATTGCATTGAACGTACTAAATTTCATACACGGATTTACCGGTCATGCGCGTTACACATTCTGGCAGCCATTACCGATTAATTTGTCCGTTCTTGTAATGAAAACATTGTTAAAATGGCCCGTTATTTGTGAACTTTGCGATTTGCCTCTTTTTGAGTGAAGTTCACCACCCAACAAACGTGTCATGTCGTTGAGTATTAAAACAATTTTGAGGTTATGTGGGTGACGTTTTTCGATTTTTGTCGTACTTTTCCTGTTTTTCGCGCTTTTATATTTTGGATTATTGCTTTAGGACATAAAGCGTTTTAGCCCAAAATATTACCGAAAAATTAAGAACAACACATTTGCATTTACCAGTTTATTTATGTATTTTTTGGTATACTTTGAAACTGGTCGTGCTATTGATTCCGAATAAATTTTTTGGTATACTTTGAAACTGGTCGTGCTATTGATTCCGAATAAATTTTTTGGTATACTTTGAAACTGGTCGTGCTATTGATTCCGAATAAATTTTTTGGTATACTTTGAAACTGGTCGTGCTATTGATTCCGAATAAATTTTTTGGTATACTTTGAAACTGGTCGTGCTATTGATTCCGAATAAATTTTTTGGTATACTTTGAAACTGGTCGTGCTATTGATTCCGAATAAATTTTTTGGTATACTTTGAAACTGGTCGTGCTATTGATTCCGAATAAATTTTTTGGTATACTTTGAAACTGGTCGTGCTATTGATTCCGAATAAATTTTTTGGTATACTTTGAAACTGGTCGTGCTATTGATTCCGAATAAATTTTTTGGTATACTTTGAAACTGGTCGTGCTTTTGATTCCGAATAATTTTTTGCACTTAGGTATGTTTATACGGAACCTTCAAAAGTTCAAACTTTCACTCTCCCCGTTTTAATTTCTACATGTTCGGCCAGTATGTATACACGAAAAACCGTTTTATCAAATTTTCCCTTATTTTTGTATTTACGGATCACAAGAAAAGCGCGTTTGTGAGGAATCAATTGTGAAAATCATTTGTATATTTGGTCGTGAAACATTTGAAAGAACTCTTATAATGCGTGCATCATAAGCACTACACTCTGCGCTGTGGGTTCTGGGTAGTGTGCATCATGGAAGTCTGCTGATCCATTCTTGAGTCAGCTTTATAACTCGACTGAAGTTTAGGTTTCAGCGGTCAATACTGATCGTCTGAGCGAAGCGAGGCCTCTTCACCGTACTGCATTTTGTTTGCATTTATTTGTTACGTAGTTTTTGGCCGAACGCATTGACCGATTGTTTTGAAATTCGGTACGAAGGTGCGTCGTGTAAAGCCCGAACGACTTGTTAAGATTTTTTCCCATTTATTTCCGTTTCAAGATGGCGGCCTCTTATGTAACTGATGAGTGTACGCATTTTTGGCTAAAAGTATAAACCGATTGTTTTAAAATTTGATACGAAGGTACCTTGTACCACGAAGACGTATAAGATTTTTTCCGTTTTAATGTGGCGGTCTCTTACTTATCAGTGACGAGTGTACGCAGTTTTTGCTAAAAGAACAAACCGATTGTTTTAAAATTTGGCACGAAGGTAACTTGTATAAAGTCCGAAAAACGTATGTATAAGATTGTTTCCCCATTTATTTCAGTTTCAAGATGGTGGCATCTCATTTAACGATGACGAGAGCACGCAATTTTTGGCCAAACGCATTGACCAATAGTTTTGAAATTTGGTACTAAGGTACCTTGTGTAAAGCCCGAAAGTGCAAGATTGTCCCACATTCACTTCCATTTCAACATGGCGGCCTCTTATTTAACAATTGTGTAAGTAGTTTCGGATAAATGCGTAGCCCGATTTTAAAATTTGGTACGAAGGTACTTTTTATAAAGCCCAGAAGACGTGTAAGATTTGTCACCATTTATTTCCGTTTCAATATGGCGGCCTCTTTTTTCACGATGGCGAGTGTGTGCAGTTTTTGGCCGAACGCATTTACCGATTGTTTTGAAATTTGGTACGAAGGTACTTTTTATAAAGCCCAAAAGACGTGTAAGATTTGTCACCATTTATTTCCGTTTCAATATGGCGGCCTCTTTTTTCACGATGACGAGTATACGCAGTTTTTGGCCGAACGCATTTACCGATTGTTTTGAAATTTGGTACGAAGGTACTTTTTATAAAGCCCAAAAGACGTGTAAGGTTTGTCACCATTTATTTCCGTTTCAATATGGCGGCCTCTTTTTCACGATGACGAGTATACGCAGTTTTTGGCCGAACGCATTTACCGATTGTTTTGAAATTTGGTACGAAGGTACTTTTTATAAAGCCCAAAGACGTGTAAGGTTTGTCACCATTTATTTCCGTTTCAATATGGCGGCCTCTTTTTTCACGATGACGAGTGTACGCAGTTTTTGGCCGAACGCATTTACCGATTGTTTTGAAATTTGGTACGAAGGTACTTTTTATAAAGCCCAAAAGACGTGTAAGATTTGTCACCATTTATTTCCGTTTCAATATGGCGGCCTCTTTTTATCGATGACGAGTATACGCAGTTTTTGGCCGAACGCATTTACCGATTGTTTTGAAATTTGGTACGAAGGTACTTTTATAAAGCCCAAAAGACGTGTAAGATTTGTCACCATTTATTTCCGTTTCAATATGGCGGCCTCTTTTTTCACGATGACGAGTGTACGCAGTTTTTGGCCGAACGCATTTACCGATTGTTTTGAAATTTGGTACGAAGGTACTTTTTATAAAGCCCAAAAGACGTGTAAGATTTGTCACCATTTATTTCCGTTTCAATATGGCGGCCTCTTTTTTCACGATGACGAGTGTACGCAGTTTTTGACCGAACGCATTTACCGATTGTTTTGAAATTTGGTACGAAGGTACTTTTTATAAAGCCCAAAAGACGTGTAAGATTTGTCACCATTTATTTCCGTTTCAATATGGCGGCCTCTTTTTCACGATGACGAGTATACGCAGTTTTTGGCCGAACGCATTTACCGATTGTTTTGAAATTTGGTACGAAGGTACTTTTATAAAGCCCAAAAGACGTGTAAGGTTTGTCACCATTTATTTCCGTTTCAATATGGCGGCCTCTTTTTTCACGATGACGAGTATACGCAGTTTTTGGCCGAACGCATTTACCGATTGTTTTGAAATTTGGTACGAAGGTACTTTTTATAAAGCCCAAAAGACGTGTAAGATTTGTCACCATTTATTTCCGTTTCAATATGGCGGCCTCTTTTTTCACGATGACGAGTATACGCAGTTTTTGGCCGAACGCATTTACCGATTGTTTTGAAATTTGGTACGAAGGTACTTTTTATAAAGCCCAAAAGACGTGTAAGGTTTGTCACCATTTATTTCCGTTTCAATATGGCGGCCTCTTTTTTCACGATGACGAGTATACGCAGTTTTTGGCCGAACGCATTTACCGATTGTTTTGAAATTTGGTACGAAGGTACTTTTTATAAAGCCCAAAAGACGTGTAAGGTTTGTCACCATTTATTTCCGTTTCAATATGGCGGCCTCTTTTTTCACGATGACGAGTGTACGCAGTTTTTGACCGAACGCATTTACCGATTGTTTTGAAATTTGGTACGAACGTACTTTTTATAAAGCCCAAAAGACGTGTAAGGTTTGTCACCATTTATTTCCGTTTCAATATGGCGCCCTCTTTTTTCACGATGACGAGTGTACGCAGTTTTTGGCCGAACGCATTTATCGATTGTTTTGAAATTTGGTACGAAGGTACTTTTTATAAAGCCCAAAAGACGTGTAAGATTTGTCACCATTTATTTCCGTTTCAATATGGCGGCCTCTTTTCACGATGACGAGTGTACGCAGTTTTTGGCCGAACGCATTTAACGATTGTCAAGATGGAGGCTTCTGATTTAACGATAAATGTAGTTGCTGGCTATTTTCTGTAATATTGGCTGAACGGCAAGACTAATTATAATTTTGAGGAGAAAAAGCATAATTTTCAGTTTTCAGTAAGTTGATCCGGTAATATTACGCTAACCGGTTAAATTGGCGGACAAGATTACAGTAATTATTTATTAATTAAGAATATACAGAGAGGTCTACCGTTCTTTGAACTAGTTTACATGGACTAGCACAACACCTGCTTTAAAATCATGTACACTAGTCAGTGCTTTAGTCACATCGACACCGCAGCTCCTCTTTGAATAGAAACATTCGTGCACTCTTTCGGAATTTGTTGACACTATTTCAAGTGTCCCTACCTCATTTCACTGGATGTTAGGATAGAGTCTGTTCTTTCAATATTTGCTTATGGTAGCAGTTAGTGTCAGCTGCAGTCATCAGTGCTACAGAATCAGTCGTGTCCAGTTACAGTGTTTTGTTTTGTCTGGAAGGTTACTTTTGTTATGTATTGCAAATTACAATGGTAGAGTGTTTAAAAATATCAGATAACAGAATTAACCTGGCGATTTGATTATATGTTAAAATATATAATTTAGCTATTTACAAAACATGTTAGGTCAAAAATTCTCGAGAAATTTATAAATCTAGTTTGTACCAAATTAAAAAAAAATCTGAGTATTGCTTTGTTTGGTCATCCAATACGTTTAGCACGTAAATCGTACTCTATAAGCGGTACAGTCCGCGTCGTGACAGTCTATACGACACAAATGTCAGATGATCCAGTATTGTTAATATGTGTTGTGCGTATTGTTTTATACATATTGTTTAATACGTATCGTTAATATGCATGGTTTGTATCACGTATTGTTTAATATGTATTGTTTGTATTGCGTATTGTTTAATTAACGTTGTTTGTATTGAGTGTTGTTTAATATGTACCGTTGGTATTGTTTAATGTGTATCGTTTGCGTTGCGATTTGTTTAATATGTACTTTTTATCGAGTATTGTTTAATATGCATCGTTTGTATTACGTATTGTTTAATATGTATTGTTTGTATTGCGTATTGTTTAATGTGCGTTGTTTTGTATCCCGTATTGTTTAATATGTATTGTTTGTACTGCGTATTGTTTAATATTTATTGTACATTTGAAGCAGGGCGCCTGCGGGCCTCATTGCGTGCTTACGCTTGACCATTTTATTGTATATTTATTTCCTTAACGTTAACAATGCTGACGTCACAGCGTAAATGATGTAAATATCATGTTTACCTGTGCCGCGAACAAATAAAACAGCTGTTACCCGCCCACGGATGCAATCAGAAGCGGTGGAATCAACAAAACTATTCCCCCAGGCGGGACATCTGATAGCCGAGACAGTTAATTACTTGTTGCACCAGCTCTGCGGCGGTAACCGCTGACACCGTCTGTCTGTCTTGTCGTGCCGGTAAACATTACAGTGTCACTTTCCTGTAGTCTTATGCGCTCCTGTAAACAGACGAACCGCAGGCAAACAGTTTTCTAATTTACCGACTTTAACGTAAATTTACTCGTCGTCAAATTGCGTTCTAGTTTTACTTTCTCCATATTAGATTATGTCTGAATATGTGCGTGACGTTTGGTATTAATATGGATTTTGTTCGGTAATTGCGCGTTATTGCGTTAGCTGTTTTAATCGAAAATTTCCAATATCGCAGTTCAGTTCAGTAAACGTACTAATAACGTTTATTTAATGGTAGAAATTTAATCGTGTATTTACATTATTTGACTAAGGGTAGTCGGAATGTCCTATATCACACATGTTAATTTTGCAAGTCGTGCAATGATTAGTACCATAATGTGAACAAGAGGTACTTTTTTGTTTGTTATGTTGCATCACTGATTTCAGACAGGTTTGTCCCTCCGTTTAAGAGTATTGCTTGACAATATCTTATTGGTTTCGAGAGGTTATGTGTACTGTACTCACTGCTCATACGCTTTACACATTCTGACAGCCAGTACTAAATTTTAAAGGTTTATTCCTTTTTTTTCTTAGTTCGTTTTCGTAATGAAAATATTGTTACAA
>CM040183.1:91486882-91511882 GCA_022606455.1 Callitettix versicolor | reverse complement strand
TTTTGGCGGTACCCGAGTGTAACAAACACTTATACTTACACTTACACTTACGACTTTAACACTTTACACTCACTTACATTTAGGGAGGCGATAATAGCCTCAATGTGCATTTCGCCTTAAAAAAAATCAATAACATAAATAGCCTTTTCCGTTTTTGTGGTTCCCGTATAATTTGTAAGTGTCAGTTTTTATTCGTGACCACTCAGGGTAACAAGGCCTTGAACGTTTAAACATGTATGTAGGCTTGTGTTGTAGTTAAGTTTATGTTGTCGGACACTTGAGAACGAGAGGTAATCGATACTGTAGAAACATCGTGTGTTATGTACAAATGATGGGAAATGCCCGAATAAACAGAAATATAAATCGCGGCACGAAGCTGTCTCGCAGACGTGATAGAAGCGAATTTACGAAAGTATTTTTTCTTTATCTTAACATTTTTGAAATTCCGATTTCACCTTCATAATCGGCAATGAAATCTGCACAAATTCAATTGTAAAATTTCAGATTGCAATGAAAATACGAAAATGAACCCTGACCGCTGTCAAAACATTTCTGAATTTCAACGGATTTTGAAAATTCAGAATGCCAATTGATACCGTTTTTAATGCTGATCTACTGTGATAAACTCATTTTTGTCAAATAATAATAATAATGAGACAAATAAATTATGAATTTTTAATGATTTAAAATGGCCACCATTTTGAAACTGTTGAACAGGTTTAGCTTGCTACCGAATCTGTCCAAGCTAATTATCTCTATCAGTTTTTGTGCCGAAAGTGCAAACACACACACACACACACACAATAACAATAATAATAATAAGACAAATAAATTATGAAATTTGAATGATTCATTAATGATTTTTAATGGCCGCCATTTTGAAACTCGACCGGATTTTGCTACAGTCACAGTTTTTGTGCAAAACGTACACCATACAGAGAGAGAGAGAGAGAGAGAGAGAGAGAGAGAGAGAGAGAGAGAGAGAGAGTGTTCTTTCAAGGTTCCTGATCTGGGCTTTACTACGATGACCGCTCCTTTCCCAGTGGAAATTTTGTTAATAAGATATTCAGTACTTGTATAATAAGATCGTATATTTTCACTTGCTGTTTAATACTGTAGCCTACTTATATATAAATGCCTACGTAATATACGTGCACACATGCTAGGCCTACATTCACGTGGTAATCAGTAATGTACAAGTCAAGTTAATGTTTGTTTATCTAAGTAATTAACGTTTAGCTACAAAGTATGTGTAAGCCTAATGCAGTTTTGTATCTGTTTTGCAGGTAAGCCGTGTTGGGGTGTTGGTGAGTATTAACGTCGATTTTATGTTACTAGCTTTCTGTCCGATGAGAATACGCGAACAGCTGATCAAAGAAACCGAACACCTGTGACACAAGTGCGTAGCGAATTTCTATTGAAAGGCTGTCATCGTGCTGACACTCACGCCCGAAACCTTAAAATGAACGCCGACTCCGATCTCTAGACCATTTTTTGAGGGGTTGTGTGCGCGATTCGATTCGAGCTTGGCGCGAAAATCGCTTTTGTACAAACTCGTCACCCAGCGGAATCCGTTCTGTAGTTTCAAAATGGCGGACGTTCCATATTTTTAAAACAAAAAAAGCCGCCTCGGTGGCCTAGTTGATAGCGTACTGGGCTTTCACCCCGAAGACCCGGGTTCGATCCCGGCCAGGGCGTGTCATTTTCATACGCTATAAATCATCCCATCGTCTGCATTAGCCCCAGTGTGCACAATAGTCGGACGTTAAACACAATATATATATATATATATATATATATATATATATATATATATATATATATATATTCATACAGTAAATACACGTTTAAAATACAAATACAATTAACACGAAACTAACAGACAACCGTTTAGAAAAAATAACCCCAAACAACAAACCTACATATACACAAATTAATAATACTTTATTTAAATCACGGTTGACTTTAGAAAGTTTTTCAGGCGATTATTTTGTTTCCAGATAGATGGATTTGCCCGTTAGCAAAAGGTAATCGTTATTCATATAGATTTAAGGAAATGCTTTTGCTATGTTGAGTATAATGATCTGCCTTCCCTAGCTTCGTCAATTCTACTTTCGTTGACACGTTTCGGAGAACCTCCATCTTCAAGAACTATATACTATACTATACTCAAGTATACTCAGTATAGATATAGTTTTTGAAGATGGAGGTTCTCCGAAACGCGTCAACAAAAGTAGAATTGACGAAGCTATGGAAGGCAGATCATACTCAACATGGTGACAATAATCCTAGCAGAAAAGAAGAAGAAATGCTTTTGCTTTTACATTTTACTTAAAACAAAACCCTTCACTTGAAGTGTTTCCTTTGGTTTCATTCACGCCGGACACGGAAGTTCGAGCAGCACTGATCGAACACAGCCGAGGTACTTGGCTGTGTTAGCATAAGGAATCTTCTGTGAATCCTTATGCTACATTATATATGATATATATATATATATATATATATATATATATATATATATATATATATCGGTCTACAGATCTCGTTTAAAAATACCGAATTCTTCTGTACAAAATTAAATATTCAAAAACTAAACACAAAATATGGTAAGATAAACAGAGGAGAAATTCTTGAACCCACAGGTGGCGAGAAGGCTGCGAAAAGGTTCGGCTACTGAGAATGGACACATCAGTAGACTCCCAACAACGATACTTGCCAACAGAACCCTTAAGTATATACAAGGAGTCAAATTAACAACGTCGTGGATCGCACAAGTCAGAATAGACCTACATGACGCAGTAATAGACTCAATAGACGTTGAAGACAGGCACGCATACAGGAGAAAAAATGCTCGGTTGGAAGGTCCCAGAGAATGAAATCCCAAAGAGAGCAGGGGTAAAATGGACGGAGGAGCGGGAGAGGATCCATGGGGACAGGATGAGGGAGGTGTGGAGGATTAGAAGGGATAAGACATGAGTCGGAGTGCTTTGCGTGATCGAACAGGGTCTATGCGCAGATAATAATAATAATAATATATATATATATATATATATATATATTTAATTTGCCTCCTCGGTGGCCTAGTTGATAGCGTACTGGGCTTTCACCCCGAGGACCCGGGTTCGATTCCCGGCCAGGGCTTGGTATTTTCATACGCTATAAATCATCCCGTCGTCTGTATTAGCCCAAGTGTGCACAATAATCGGACGTTAAAAAAATCCAAAAAAAAAAAATCATATTTTTTTAATCGTACTTTTTTGAAATTCTGATTCTACTGTCGTGAAAATGGGCGAATTAGAAAACTCAGCGGGTGTGGTTAATTTAAAAAAAATATTCAATCGAATTTTAAAATGAAAATTGCTAACCTATGCGGATTTAATTTCGTAACAATTACTGTTTTAAGAATGCTGAGAGGACTTTGGTAATAAAATCGATTTTTGTGCACACATTTTTGAAAAAAACACGAAAATATCAAAGGGTAGAGTCCTAATGCGCGCGCGCTTTTTTACAGAAAAAATTAAACGTCACACACACAGTGATTATCAGTGGATCTGGATCTTACTATGATGACCGTTTAAATAGCTCATTTTCCAGTAGAAATAAATCAGGTAGTGTGTAATTCTATCTTGTAAGCCTTAACACGAACAACAAAACTACGAAAAAACGATAAAAAGTAATTACCGTTTCCATTCTACTCATTATACTAAGTATGGACGTTGTAAAAAAAAGTCTTATCGTGTTTTGATTGATAAAGTCATTGTAACTTTGAACAAAAGATTTAATGCCTGTCGCCAGAGGCTTAGCGACTGTTGACAGATTTCAATGAAATTTGTGCATTCAGATGTAGTTCGCGTATATCTTGAGGCTGTGTCTGTTATTTTTTCACATTTTTTCGATTATTTTTAAAAATTAACCAAAATCGTTTCTTCTCAAAGTCGGTTGTGACGATTTCAATCATTTTTTTTAACGTCCGACTATTGTGCACACTTGGGCTAATGCAGACGATGGGATGATGTTTAGCGTATGAAAATGCCAAGCCCTGGCCGGGAATCGAACCCGGGTCCTCGGGGTGAAAGCCCAGTACGCTATCAACTCGGCCACCGAGGCGGCTTTTGGATGCTTCTGGATATGTTACCAAATTTGATGGAATAGAGCCAAAGAGAGTTCCCAAAGTTAAGGGATCTTGGGGCAAAGTTCTAAAAATTAGGCAGTTTAGTGTGCAGCGATTTGCCCACACATATCGAAGTAAAGACGTTTTTTTATTCAGGACCTTCGAAAACGTACATCAAAATCTCGAAATTGTTTTCCCACAATCATCAGGTCTTCTTATTTACTTCGTATAGTGGGATAGTAGGCCTATTTGCCAGTTAGACTAATTTGGACATAGTGTCGGTGTTAACGCGACAGCTTACGGCAGTAACTACAATCTCGAACCGACTACCTTGATGTGCGACTCGGACACGGTGTCCTCTTGATGAGACAGTAAAAAAATGTTGTTGCTTTTTAATCACTTTTGCAAAATAAAATCGCTAAAAATCATTGAATACACGAGGGTAAGTCAATAAGTAAAGTGAAATTGAAGAGGAATCTATTTATTGTACTTACATAAAGGCTACCGCGGTTTCTAAACTCTATCGTTTCATCTTCAGGCCGTTATATATAATGTTAAATCCCTCTGTCGAGGTCGTCACAAAGTCAAACAAAACATTAAATCATACATCACAAACGCTGAGCACAATTACACGTTTAAAATATTCATAATGAAATTCTTCTAGGCCAAGCTACACACGCGACTTGTGAGAAAAGCTTGTGAAAAAGCTACACACCCACAAAGGGTGAGAAAAAATAAATTGTCAATAATTCCAAAAACCTATGATTTGTTTTCTTTTTGTGTGTTTAACGTCCGACTATTGTGCACACTTGGGCTAATGCAGACGATGGGATGATTTATAGCGTATGAAAATGCCAAGCCCTGGCCGGGAATCGAACCCGGGTCCTCGGGGTGAAAGCCCAGTACGATATCGACTAGGCCACCGAAGCGGCTCAATCAATCAAATATAATCTTGCTATGCCGTATGAAAACGTTTTCTTCCCAAAAATCCGGTTCTAGGGTTATCAACAAGAAACCGGAAGTTGAAGATGGGTATCCGTAGAACGTTAAAATACGATTTCAGGTCAGCATTTCTGGGATTGTATAGCTTATTGAGCGTTTCCGTTCATATGTTGGTCCTTCCAAATCTATCAAATGGTTTTTAAAACTGCAAATGTTTCGGGTGATCCATCATGTTTCCTTGTTTATCCCTTGTTCAGTAGAATGCATAAGGATTCAAACAGTTTTCTGTTCAATTGTTATATGCGAAACTATTTCATCAGGTGCACAAGAATTCCTATGCAAACAATTTGGCATTGGTTTTGTGCAAACGGAAATCCAGTCACTTTCCTGTTCAGTCAGATACCTTCCGTTGTCTCCCAAATCGTTTCGTGTTCCTTAGAAACAACACAATAATTTTTTAAAATTATCGTTAACACCGAAAAAAAAATTAACCTAATCACTACTACATCAACCTTCCTACGTCGCTTATAGGCTATTACAACCGCCGTTTTGATTTTGCACACTACTTTACTGCGCGGTACTTTTCGCGTAGTAAACCGTCCGTGCTCCGTGCAATGTAAACGGTAATGACGTCACAAAATAGTTCCGTTAAAAATTGCACAAAATCTGTACTTCATAAATGTTCCGCGGATTAATATCACTCGATTTCGTAAAACAACAGTTAATAAAACAGAAATACTGTATAATTAGATAATAAGTTCAGACATATTAAATACGCTAATACTACAAAATTTTAAACACACTTTTTGAAAAGCTGATTTCACCACAGTAATCAGCGCTAAAATTACTATGGTGTTTTTTTTTTAAGTTTACGATATATTTTGGAAATGTTGAACGGATTATGCTACGTCAAATCCCAGGGATTTATCCTGCGTCTGTTTGCCAAGCATTAAAATAAAAAAATGCGATAATTTTAAGGCACACACACACACACACACACACACACACACACACACACACACACACACACACACAATGGTTTTTAACGATTCCTTAAATTTTTTTTTTTTTTTTTACAATGGTTTTAACGATTCCTTAAAGTGGAGATATGCCGTGAACGGATTATGCTACGACAAATCCCAGGAATTTATCCAAAATCTGTTTGCCAAGTATTAAATTAATAAAAAAATGCGATAACTTGAAGGCTAAAAGAACACACGTAACACACACACACACACACACACACACACACACACACACACACACACAGTGGTTTTTAACGATTCCTTAAAGTGGAGATATGCCGTGAACGGATTATGCTACGACAAATCCCAGGAATTTATCCTATATCTGTTTGCCAAGTATGAAATTAATAAAAAAAAAATGCGATAACTTGAAGGCTAAAAAACACACACACACACACACACACACACACACACACACACAATAGTTTTTAACGATTCCTTAAAGTGGAGATATGCCGTGAACGGATTATGCTACGACAAATCGCAGGAATTTATCCTACATCTGTTTGCCAAGTATGAAATTAATAAAAAAATGCGATAACTTGAAGGCTAAACACACACACACACACACACACACACACACAAAATAGTTTTTAACGATTCCTTAAAGTGGAGATATGCCGTGAACGGATTATGCTACGACAAATCGCAGGAATTTATCCTACATCTGTTTGCCAAATATGAAAAGTATGAAATTAATAAAAAAATGCGATAACTTGAAGGCTAAAAACACAAACACACACACACACACACACAATAGTTTTTAACGATTCCTTAAAGTGGAGATATGCCTTGAATGGATTATGCTACGACAAATCGCAGGAATTTATCCTGCGTCTGTTTGCCAAGTATGAAATTAATAAAAAAATGCGATAACTTGAAGGCTAAAAACACGTACACACACACACACACACACACACACACACACAGTGGTTTTAACGATTCCTTAAAGTGGAGATATGCCGTGAACGGATTATGCTACGACAAATCCCAGGAATTTATCCTACATCTGTTTGCCAAGTATGAAATTAATAAAAAAATGCGGTAACTTGAAGGCTAAACACACACACACACACACACACACACACACACACACACACACACACACACACAATGGTTTTTAACGATTCCTTAAAGTGGAGATATGCCTTGAACGGATTATGCTACGACAAATCCCAGGAATTTATCCTATATCTGTTTGCCAAGTATGAAATTAATAAAAAAAAAAATGCGATAACTTGAAGGCTAAAAAAAACACGTACACACACACACACACACAAAAACACACAGGTTTTAACGATTCCTTAAAGTGGAGATATGCCGTGAATGGATTATGCTACGACAAATCCCAGGAATTTATCCTATATCTGTTTCCCAAGTATGAAATTAATAAAAAAATGCGATAACTTGAAGGCTAAAAAAAACACACATACACACACACACACACACACACACACACACAATGGTTTTTAACGATTCCTTAAAGTGGAGATATGCCGTGAATGGTTATGCTACGACAAATCGCAAGAATTTATCCTACATCTGTTTGCCAAGTATGAAATTAATAAAAAATGCGATAACTTGAAGGCTAAAAAAACACCTGCTCACACACACACACACACAAAACAGTTTTTAACGATTTCTTAAAGTGGAGATGCCTGCACGCTACTGCATTGTGATACATGCCTGCATTATCACACCAATGTGCGTCTTCATTCTCCCGTTACGCCCTGATGTCTCGAGACCCACGGCGAACGGACTTTCTTGGTTTCGCCAGATTTTAATGGCCACACGACAACGCCACACTATCTTAGAGTTACAGTTGCTGGTTTGGTAGAAGACGCAATAGTGCGGTTATAGCATCACGCGTTGTTTAAACTCAGATGCAGCGTAAACTATGCAAATCACGTTTACTGATAAACCAGCTGATTTACGATTGGACCGAATGTTGTAACGTTGGTACTAAAAGTTGTGCTACTCGGGAATTAAATCGCAGTTTGCAGATTAATAACTCTGTTTAGTTATGGAATACAGTATTTGTACTTTATACCAGCTGGACTGAGGAAGCGTCAATAGCAAGGGAAAAGCTTACGGTAGTAGATACATATTCTGACGTCACGGAATTTGTTAGCCCCTGGCACCGTGACCTTTGCGCGATCAAGCGTCATAGGTTCAGTAGACTAGTTACCTCAATGAGTTGAGCAGTCTAGCTTATTTAGCTAAGGATCCTTAGGGGTTCTGGAAGACAAAGCTGGTGAAATCTGTTTTTTTTCAAAAAGTGCAAAGTTAATAATATTTAGTATTACCGTATTTAATATGTCTGAACTTATTATTATCTAATTATACAGTATTTCTGTTTTATTAACTATTTTATTATTAACTACTAAGTATTAACTATTTTTTACGAGTTAATTAATATAATTAATTTATTAATATCATTAATTACGAGTTAATTAATATCATTAATTAATATATTTAATTAATATCAAATTAAGTGATATTAATGTGCGGAACATTTATGAAGTAACTATTTCGCGCAATTTTAACGGAACTATTTTGTGACGTCATTACCGTTTACATTGCACGTAGCACGGACGGTTTACTACGCGAAAAGTATCGCGCAGCAAAGTAGTGCGTGTAAGATCAAAACGGCGGTTGTATTAGCCTAGACGCGACTTGGGAACGTTAACATTGTAATTATTAAGTTTATTTCTTTTTTTCATTGTTGAAGAAATTTTCTAAAATTGATACTTTGGTTTCGTACTAACAACAATTATTTACGCGGTTCGGGCAAAAAAATGAGCGGTCAGGGTTCTTTAAAAAAATGATCCAAAAATATTGAAATAATTGTTCGTTTACGTGATGTACGAATGCTGGTGTTGACTTTAATGGAAAAACGCCAGCTAAACAGTTGCGTGCACGACCACTGCAGAAGCAACTCGGGGACCTGAACGGAACAGCGGTTTATGTCACGCTAAGATCCGAGGTTCAATTCTCTGAAGCCCGTAGCATTATCAGGCGACGATAGCCTTTTTTTGCTTTTTACATTAATTATGCGAATAACAGATTGGCCTTTAAAAAATAGCGTGTTTGGAAAACTTGCACTGAGTGTAAAACGAATAACACAGATACTGTATCTAATAATAAGTCTCTGTTTTGAAGTTTTATTGTGCTCAATTTGCAGTCGAGTGTCAGTTCTTTTCTTTCCGTACCTAGTATTTGTACTCGATACTTTTACTAATATCAGTAGCTAAGCTAAAACAACATTTCGCCGGCCCTCGGCAGAGATCAGTTACTCATGAATAGGGCCCGGATCTTTAAGTAAATATTTTCTTATTTAAATAAATATGTTGCGATTTTTTTTAGGATAAATTAATACTTAATTCGATATTTTCTGATTTCTCTTCTTTAAAAAAATAACGTACGAAGAAGACGAGAATATGGAAATACCGATAAACCGATGTTAAAACTGAAATTTAGGCCTACAGAAGACAGATGAAAAGGGAAGTGAGTAATGACATGAATTAGTAATTCCTTCGGAAATAATAAAATTAAAAGCAATAAAAAATGACCTTACCTGTATAACGTCTAATTTAAAAAAATCTCAACGATAATTGAATACTTGGGGGAAAAGAATGTTGTTCTCACAAGTACTTTGGATCTAGCACTATCATTCCGCTTGGAGAAGTCAACCGGCAATTTGAAGTGATATTAAACGAAATTCCAGGCTGTTCAGTTTGACTACGGGTCGAAAACAAGTTCCTTAATCTTTAAGGAAGAAAAGGAAGAAGAGAAAAATTAAGATTTTGAAATAATAAACGCTTTAAGCCCTTCAGACATTTCAAAGTTTAAATATGCTCCGATTACTTCATGTGACGTGGACTGAAGCTTCTCGCAATATCGAGTTTTGTTTCGAGATAATCGAAAAAGTTTTACTTGAGATCATTAAAAAGCAAAACATTTATACGAAGTGTCAGAATGATTTTTAATATAAACTTGGTTTATTGCGAATTTTATCATTTGTGAAGTTTTTTTGTATTGAAGTATGTCAGTAAATATCTGCCATTTTTAAATGAATAAAGATCCGGACCCTGCTTATTAGGTTCCGTTAAACCAATCCGAAACGTTAAAAATGTGTGTACTCTGTAACCGCGTTCCTGATTTCTGTCCAGTCATCCTAAGGGACCTGTTTATATCTCACAATGCTTAATGTGTAGCAAATTAAATTATACCAGTATTGCATTATACTTATTTATATGTATTTTCGTTCGCTGTTTGGTACGTTCATAACACAGTACGTTTCTTAGCTCGTATATACGATGTCCGAAATGTTGACGCTTTGCAACGATGTCAACATATCGACACTTTACACGTATATATACGTGCTGGTCGAGTACGCGCGTTTTGCAACGATGTCAACATTTCGGACACTTTACATGGAAATGTTAAGAGTTAAAATAACGCTTCCTATAATTTAAGATTCTATAACTAAGATTTTATAACTTAAGATCCTATAACTTAAGCTTTTATGACTTACGATTCTGTAACTTAAGATTTTATGACTTACGATTCTGTAACTTAAGATTTTATAAGTTAAGATCCTATAACTTAAGATTTTATGGCTTAAGATTTGTAACTTAGGATTCTATAACTTAAGTTTTTATGGCTTAAGATCCTAAAACTTAAGCTTTTATGACTTATAATTCTGTAACTTAAGCTTTTATGACTTACGATTCTGTAACTTAAGATTCTATAACTTAAGATTTTATAACTTAAGATCCTATAATTTAAGTTTTAATGGCTTACGAATCTGTAACTGAAGATTTTATGACTTACGATTCTGTAACTTAAGATTTTATGGCTTAAGATTTTATAACTTAAGATCCTATAACTTAAGATTTTATGACTTAAGATTCTGTAACTTAAGATTCTATAATGTAAGATCCTATAACTTAAGCTTTTATGACTTAAAATTCTATAACTTAAGATTTTATAATTTAAGCTTTTATGACTTAAGATTCTGTAACTTCAAATTCTACAACTTAAGATTTTATAACTTTCTATAAAGTTATAGAAAAGTAAAATTTCTGCTAAAGATTTTTCACTAAAACTTAAGGATGGGGCAGGTATGGATTACAAAGGACAGGTACCCAAGGTTTGCTTGTTCGTACGAGTACGGTATAAGCTGAATCCGGAATGTCTGTTCGGTACCTTACTAATTCGATATCTGTAAAACGCTAAACATTTCGTTGAACCAACACACACGGATTTTTCTCTTTATATATTTGTACAGATTATCGTTCATTGTTTTGGGTATACATAATGTTATTATATTTGTTTCAATACAAGTAAACTCATTCTTTGATTGTTTGTATTACATTTCTCTCAGAACTTTTATTCGATACTTACTAATATCAATTAATTCTTTTCTTATCGCTACGTTCTTTTGATAACTCATCCGTACGGACGTGGAACAGATGCACTTCAAGTGCTGAGTGCCTAGTGCTTAGATATTTTGGGTTTTCGTCTTGATCTTGCGCAGTGATTGAGGCAGTGACGTAGGCAGTCAATATTTATACCTTGACCCGCCTCGACGCGGGAAAGCTTAGCCTAGTCCCGTATTGCTTCCTGCTTGACCACGTCGTATCTACGTAATACCGGAAAGTATCTTACAAATAAAACATTCTTTCCCACAACGGGGAGGACAGAAAGGTCGGCATACTTTTCTCTGCATTCACCAGATTTCACTAAAATGTTGGTAATTTTTATGATAAAGTGTAGTCAGCGCACCAAATTTGCAATAAATTAATTCGACGTTCAGTAAATCTACATAAATAAAACAAATATGCATTCAGTAAATTTAAATAAATAGTATCAAAACACACATTTAGTAAATCTACATAAGTAGTACTAAAACACACATTCAGTAAAACTACATAAATAGTACTAAAACACATTCAGTAAATCTGCATAAATAGTACCAAAACACACATTTAGTAAACCTATATAAATAGGACCAAAACACACATTCAGTAAGTCTATATAAATATTACCAAAACACACATTCAGTAAGTCTATATAAATATTACCAAAACACATATTCAGTAAGTCTATATAAATATTACCAAAACACACATTCAGTAAGTCTATATAAATATTACCAAAATTAACATTCAGTAAGTCTATATAAATATTACCAAAACACACATTCAGTAAGTCTATATAAATATTACCAAAATTAACATTCAGTAAGTCTATATAAATATTACCAAAACACACATTCAGTAAGTCTATATAAATAGTAACTTAACATACGTTGAGTAAATCTACATAAATATTACCAAATCACATCACATATTCAGCAAGTCAACATAAATATTACCAAAACACATATTCAGTAAGTCTATATAAATATTACCAAAACACACAATCAGTAAGTCTATATAAATATTACCAAAACACACATTCAGTAAATCTATATAAATAGTAACTTAACATACGTTTAGTAAATCTACATAAATATTATCAAATCACATCACATATTCAGCAAGTCAACATAAATATTACCAAAACAAACTTTCAGTAAGTCTATATAAATATTACCAAAATAAACATTCAGTAAGTCTATATAAATATTACCAAAACACATATTCAGTAAGTCTATATAAATATTACCAAAACACATATTCAGTAAGTCTATATAAATATTACCAAAACACACATTCAGTAAGTCTATATAAATATTACCAAAAGACAAATTCAGTAAATCTATATAAATAGTACCTTAACATACGTTCAGTAAATCTACATAAATATTACCAAATCACATCACATATTCAGCAAGTCAACATAAATAGTACCAAAACCATACACATTCAGTTATGTACTGAAAAACGCTGGTTAGAAAATTACCGACAAATAGTAGATCATCGGTACTTAATGGTGGAAAATATATATTATCACTGTTTAATTCGGAAATTACCAGTATACGGAAACAGTACAAGTTGTTTTGCAGAGTATGGGTGAGGAGGCGTGACATTTCCTCGGAACTTCCTACCGCTGGTGTGAGTGGGAGAAGTGGCTGTACAAAGAGGGTTTAGTATAGATTGCATACTTTACTAGGTATCGATATCGGGAAAAAGTGTCAGTATTGTAGGGAAATGGGAAAGAATTTACCGGTTTTAGTCGGTACCGAGTAGAAATAGCGAGAGAAATACGACGCGAACATGAAAGAAATTTAATAGATAATTGATGTAGTGGGACCTATACTGTATCGAGCCGCCTCGGTGGCCTAGTTGATAGCGTACTGGGCTTTCACCCCGAGGACCCGGGTTCGATTCCCGGCCAGGGCTTGGCATTTTCATACGCTGTAAATCATCACATCGTCTGCATTAGCCCAAGTTTGCACAATAGTCGGACGTTAAACACAAAAAAATGTTCATTACGTGTTAAAAGCAAAACAATTTAAAAATTATACCAAATATACCGTTATGTACACAATAAATTAATATACGTAAAACCAATCGTAACACACATAAGGTAAGAAAAATGTATGTACTTAACAAATACAGTAAGTGAAAACATGCATGTACAACTAATACTTTAGTAAATAATATTTGATCATATCAAAAGCAAGTGAAAAAATGCAAATCCAATTAATTATTATGGTCATTTTCCGGATACATTTTATTAACAACATAGGCCTATATATTGCATCATTACCTTATGTATGCAATCAGGAAGCTAACTTTATAAGCCTTTGTTTTTCAATGTACATATTTTTGCATTTTGAATGCAGTTTGGAAGGTTAACATGCTAATGGTGTATATGTAGATTTTAATGCTGACTATGGCTGTTTATAGGATTTTCAAAAAAGTGCTTGTTAAAAAATCACGTAGGCGAGACAACTACGTGCTACGATTATACGTTTTACGTGTTACGTGCACGGTAATATATCGCGTTCAATTTTTGGATAGTATATCATGACTCGGTAAAACCCATCAGCACTTACTAAACAATAAATTACCATAATAAACACTGTGCACTTTTTAAACATTTGACTTAACCGCGGCGAACAATAACTACTTTTTAGATGCTAATTAGTTATTGTGTTTAAAATTTCCGAACAATGCGTAATTAATAATTCCAAATAACATTTCGCTAAATGTTTATCGAGGTAGACATTGAGAATTACGCGCGTATCGTTTACAAAATGGCGGATTGTTATTGGAAAGATAAAGCTGTGAGCGGAGCGGAATGAAGACGAACGGCAACCGGAAGCGGAGTTTGAGTTTAAACAACGCGTTTGTATCTTTTAAATCTAAATATTTAGGCGTACTGTAACGGATTCTTGGGACTGTATTTAAAAACCGTAATCTTGGATAACAGTAAGTTTGGAGGCGTGGTCAGCGTGGTGGGAGAAGCTGAGTCAGCTTCAAACCGAACCTAGACGGAGTCGAAGCTACGTGGAGCGGAACCCAGCGACGCCGCTTGACTCCGCTCAGCTTAACACCGCTCCGCATTTGGTGGCCGACCGTCCAAATTTGGAAATTTGAAACGCTGATTTACTCTCATTATGCTGGTAAAAATAAAGGAATATGATATTTGGGAACTTGAGATAAACCTAAATAAACGGAGTACATGTGCATTGGAGGGCAGAGTGAAATCTACGTGTGAATTCTTCTTTTGGTACGTACACAGATAAAAATTGAAGAAGAGTAGAACGTACATGTGGGAATGAAAATTACTAGAGATGGACTCTTGGACACAGCTATAAAAGAACGGAACACCTTGGGAAGAAGGGCAGTAAGGATACTGAACAGCATCTTATGGGGCCAAAATATATAAAAAAATAAACAGAACATATATTACAATCATAAAAAGTATAATCTCATATGGAAGCAAAAGTATGGCCACTGAAAAAAAGGCAACAGAAATGGACCATTGGCGAAGAGCCGCGGGTCGATCCAAACGGGAGAAGATAAAAAATGTAAAAATCCTTGTAATCATGGATGTGAAGCACACCATTGTAGACGACATCAAGACAAAGTAACTTCGATGGTTTGGTCGTGTCCAAAGGATGGACGATAATGACTTTGCAGATTGTAAAATGGAAACCACTGGTCGCAAAAAAAGAGGAAGACTGAGACTTGGTTGGAGAGAAGGAATTGATAAGGAAGTGAGAGAGAAGGATTGGATCAAGATCTGTGGATGATACAGAAAATGGAAGCTAAGAATCGGAAGACGTCGGAGAACGTTTTAAGCCGGAAAGAAGATGTTGGTGAAAACAGATGAGTGAAAAAGTATTAAAATTTGTCAGCTGGACATCACATTCAAATTTAATAACATCAATGATTGTAATGGATGGGCTGGGCAAGTATTTCAACGGAGTTTGTTAATTAATATAATATATTGATTAATGAACTTATATAAAATGTTCAAGATACATTTAATTGTAAACGCTCTAAACAGTTATGGGCTTGTTAGTTCGGTATAATGGCGTTAAATATAATTTAAATATTGAATACATTATTTGAAATAAATAAATATTGAGAAGTCAACTATATGTTTCGAATTCATCCCCTTTAGTTTCATAAGCACTGCCTAAAAACAGTGAGCTCACTGGTAGATTTTTTCAAGCATACTAATAATGTGTATTAACGCTTTTTTACACGTGCTATTGCTTTTTCCTCATGTAAAAGGTACTACATCCGCCGGAAGACGTTTTCACTGCAAGAAAAATATCGTTTGAAGTGCGTCCATCATGTCAGCGAGACAGTTGCGCGCCGCGAATATTGTATATAAGGTGGGAAAAAAACCAGTCCCCTGGTAAATATGTGGGACGACTCCGATGTCGGCAGATTGTTGATAACGACTTGTCATAACTTGGAATAAATTAACTTGAATTATTCTGTATTGTGCCGGCAAATTAGCTTCACCCCCCACTCCAACCACGACCCTGTGTACAGTAACTGCGCAAAGAAACTGTGTCTGATTAAAATTGTTGCAATCGTTGTGTGGGAGCGGGCTCACAGGAAAACGAATGTAACAGAATTTTATATATATACAGGCTGTTCCACCGATCAACAAAAAAAAATTATTTTTTTCTAACGTCCGACTATTGTGCACACTTGGTTGGGCTAATGCAGACGATGGGATGATTTATAGCGTATGAAAATGCCAAGCCCTGGCCGGGAATCGAATCCGGGTCCTAGGGGTGAAAGCCCAGTACGCAATCAACTAGGCCACAGAGGCGGCTATGTATTTTCGAAAATGTTCAGTTTTGTACTAACATAGCTAATCAAGTGGAAAGAGCACGTAAGAAAAAAGAAGATTTAAACATAAAATAAAGAAAAATGTATTGGTTCTTAGGGAAAGGTTCCCAGCTGTCGATTCATAATAAAATGCTGCCATACTAGCAAGTGCTGAAACCGTTTTGGACTTATGGGATTCAACTCTGGGGGTGTTCGAAGAAAACAAATATTAATATGATACAGGCATTTCAGAATAAAGTGCTGCGTCGCACAGTAAATGTTCCGCGGTATGCGAGAAACTATAACTTATACGAGATCTCAAAGTGGTACCGGTCAATGAAGAAAGAAAAAAGCAAGCAGCGAAACATGGGCAGCTAATCTTCCAGTACGTTTGAGAAAATAGTGCTATTATCAGTTTAACTGTAGTTGATTATTCTGCCGCAAAATGCCGCTAGCATCGAGCACTCATATATCTCCCATAAGGGTTGTCATTGTAGTAAGCTTATATTCAATGACCTGAGGGGTTAAAATGAGGTAAAAACGAACTTTATAATTTGTGTCTGTATCGCCAGATCCAAAAGACGTAAAGAGCTGAAATTTTGTACACAGCTCTTTGTCAAAAGCGAGCGGGTTTGTCGTGTGCTTTCAAGGTGCCATACCGAAGGGTTAAAATAGAGTTTACGCAGTGTCGATCGAACGTATAGACGGACTGTTTTGAAATGTGGTACATTGTATAAAACCCGGACGTTACGTGTAAGATTGTTTCCCATTCACTTCCGTTTCAGTTTCAAGATGGCGGCCTCTTGATTTAACGATGACGAGTGTAGTTGCTGGTTATTTTTCAGCAATACCGGCTGAACTGCGAAGCTTTTTATAATTTTTAACCGGTTCGTGTGGAAAGAGCATAAAATTTCCAATAAAGTTGGTCTAGTAACATGTTTTCCAAATATTTCGGTTACCCCTTTTTTTGTGTGTTTAACGTCCGACTATTGTGCACACTTGGGCTAATGCAGACGATTGGGATGATTTATAGCGTATGAAAATGCCAAGCCCTGACCGGGAATCGAACCCGGGTCCTCGGGGTGAAAGCCTACTACACTATCCACTAGACCACCGAGGCGGCTATATTTCGGTCACCGGTTAAATTGGGGGATTAGGTTGCGAGCACGCCAGAACGCTGGCCAGGTATATATACTACGAGGGTATGATTTAATAATACAAACTCAGATGCAGTATTTCATCATTTAATTGACAAAGAACACAAATTATTGCTAATTCTAATAGGATCGGCAATTAATATGTATGTTTATGGTAAATTACAGATATAATTGTACTATTAAAACGCCCATACAGCGTAGCTTGGTTAGAATGTGGCGCGGAGTCTGTATAGGCCTAGGCTAATAGGCTACAATGTTGCACTTGTGTGATAACAGCTGTCTGGTAGCTGCAGCTTATCGGTCAGGTTTCGCGCATGCGCCTTGTCTTGCCGTGCATTAAGTGGCTCCGTCATTGTTGCAATTCATCACTTTGTATGTTTTGCGTGAGATGTGCAGGAGGCACGCGTCTATAATAATGGGGAATACAATGAATTTGTTGCCCGTTTATTTTTGGCGAATATACATTGGAAGTAACGTATATTGGAGCGGTCATCGTGGTAAGACCCAAACCCGGGATTTAATTTCGCTACAAAAATCGATTTTGGTATAAATTAGCGCGGACAAATTCGTTACCAAGCAGAATCTGATCTGGCCGCCATTTCAGATCATTAGTAATAAATCGTAATTTTGTCTTGAATTTTAACATAGTTAAAAACTGCATAATCTGCATTTTAAAAAGAAAATGGAATTACTTTACAGCGGTCAGGGTTCATTTTCGTATCTTCAGTGTTATTAAAAAAAATGTAAATATTTCAAGGTTTAATGCTGATGGTAGTGGTGAAATAAAAATTTTATATAAAACAATATTTTTGAAAATTGGCCTCTATCACGTCAGCGAGACATTTTAATTCTGTTTATTTAGTTTACAGTACCAGAAATGCGCGAGAGTAGGCCTAAATTTCTTCTATTTCAAATTTACTATAATCACTTTATACGTGTTCGAAATTTGAGCAAAATCTGATAACCGATGTTGAGAAATTTTGTCGATTTTTAGGGTTTACGACGGCGCGTGAGCCGCATTACTTGAATTCATACGTTTTTTGGATGCTTCTTTTTTTTGTTAACGTCCGACTATTGTGCACACTTGGGCTAATGCAGACGATGGGATGATGTTTAGCGTATGAAAATGCCAAGCTCTGGCCGGGAATCGAACCCGGGTCCTCGGGGTGAAAGCCCAGTACGCTATCAACTAGGCCACCGAGGCGGCTTTTGGATGCTTCTGGATATGTTACCAAATTTGATGGAATAGAGCCAAGGAGAGTTCCCAAAGTTAAGGGATCTTGGGGCAAAGTTCTAAAAATTAGGCAGTTTAGTGTGCAGCGATTTGCCCACACATATCGAAGTAAAGACGTTTTTTATTCAGGACCTTCGAAAACGTACATCAAAATCTCGAAGTTGTTTTCCCACAATCATCAGGTCTTCTTATTTACTTCGTATAGTGGGATAGTAGGCCTATTTGCCAGTTAGACTAATTTGGACATAGTGTCGGTGTTAACGCGACAGCTTACGGCAGTAACTACAATCTCGAACCGACTACCTTGATGTGCGACTCGGACACGGTGTCCTCTTGATGAGACAGTAAAAAAATGCTGCTTTTTAATCACTTTTGCAAAATAAAATCGCTAAAAATCATTGAATACACGAGGGTAAGTCAATAAGTAAAGTGAAATTGAAGAGGAATCTATTTATTGTACTTACATAAAGGCTACCGCGGTTTCTAAACTCTATCGTTTCATCTTCAGGCCGTTATATATAATGTTAAATCCCTCTGTCGAGGTCGTCACAAAGTCAAACAAAACATCACAAACGCTGAGCACAATTACACGTTTAAAATATTCATAATGAAATTCTGCTAGGCCAAGCTACACACGCGACTCGTTCGTCGTTACAGTCCGGACTGCCTCTATGAGGTGAGTGGATAGACCACTGACGGGAAGAATAGGTCATAATCCTAATCATTTGAATATGTGGTCCGGTGGCTATGTTACAATAATTACATAAATGATACTAGCATTACTTTTCAACATAATCCCCTCCTACTTCTGTGCACTTACTCCATCTTTTATCCGACGTTTGAATTCCTTCCTGGAAGAAGGTTTTCGGCCTGGTGTTCAGAAAATTTGGCACCGCTTGTATGGCCTCTTCATCAGATCGGTAATGATTCCCTAGCAGCTGTTCTTTTAATGGGCCGAAATTGTGAGCATCGCTTGGAGTCAGTTCTGGACTGTAGGAGAGTGGTCCAGCAGCTGAAAACCGAAATTTTGGCGGCCTTATGAGGTTGAGCGTTATCCGGAAGAAAAATCACGCCTTTGAAAAGTTACCACGTCTTTTGGATTTGATTTTTGACTTCAATAAACGCATTAGCTCACAGTAGCTGTCACTGTTTATTGTTTGACCATAAGGTTTGAAGTCAACCAAAATTGGACCTTCCATATCCCAGAATATCGTCATCATAACATTTCCTGCAGACAGCTAAGTTTTGAACTTTCTTGCCTGGGCAGATGAAGGATGTTTCCACACCAAACTTTGTCGCTTCGTCTCTGGTTGAAAACGACGGACCCATGTACCATCAACGGTTATTATTCGCTTAAGAAGTGAGTCTAATTCTTCGTCATAACGTACCAAATGCTTCTGGGATATTTTGAAACTATTGTATTTGTGGATGCTGGTCAATTGACGTGAACCCAGCGAGCACAGACTTTTCGAAAGTTTAAAGAATCGTGGATGATTGAATAAGCTGAGCCATGGCTTACATTCAACTCACTTGCAATATTATCAATAACATTCGTCGATTATCGAGACTCATTTGTTTAACCGCTTCAATATTGTCATCAGTGTTTGAAGTGGAAGGCCTACCAGGCCGCTGTTCATCACACAGAGAAATCCTGCCACTTTTAAAGCGATCAATCCATCCGTAGATCTTGCTTCCACTCAAACAACTCTCTCCATATTGCTGCTGCATTCGGCGAATAATCTCTGCTGGTTTCACACCTTCTGAGTTGAGGAAACGTATCACTGCTCGCATTTCTTCCTTGGTGCAAACAGACAAAGGAGAACTCATTTTACAGTCTTTTAAACACAATCACAATTAGCTAACAATGAAACAATGCTTTCAATGAACAGCTGATAGACGTTATGAGTTATAGATAAAACCAGAACAAACCTCATTTCGGAAGAGGAGAGGAAGAGAAGATGCCGACATACATGTGATTCGGAGAGGGTGAAATTTAAATTTATTTTGATAGACTTTTGATAGAGAACAATTGCCCATCGTAAATATACTTTTGAGTTGCCCTCGTAAATATACTAGAATAAAAATGCTCATTTCAAGGTCAAAATGGCCGCCATTTTCAAACTGTTGAACGAATTTTGTTGGTTAACGAACTTGTCTAAACTGTTACCAAAACCGATTTTTGTGGCAAGTTTGAATCAAATCGAGGACCAAAATTGCGATCGTGAACATGCTAAACCACACACGCGCACGCGCACACACTTTTTCCCCATTTTCAAGGTCCCGGGCCTGGATATTACCATGATGGCTCCAATGGCTCATTTTTCCGAAGGAAATTCAATAATATACTATGTGCAATTGTTGGCGGAGTTACTACGTGGACACCTTGTATTTGAATAGTTTTAGAACGTTTAGGTTGAAATAACGGAAGCACACTGTACAGTATGTAGGGGTGTATAGTACTGTCAGGGGCAGTATAGGCAATTTGGGTACACGAAATTGTTTAACATTTTGCGTTTTGCGCCTTGCGATTGTTTCTAAACATATCATTGAATGTAAACGTACTTAGAATGATGACGTAAGCGTTCGCAGCTGATGGTATCTTGAAGGCAGTGTTCAAATACAGTTAAATAGATAATAGTACTGTCTGTTTTCTTAAATGCAGCGTTTGTTAGTGGCAAATAGAACTATTACTTGGACTTTAGCCTCTGTTATCGAGCACCCTTTTTATAGTGGACCGAAATTTGAGTCCATAGGACGTTTATATCCGGTGACGTAATCCAATGAATTTACCCTGACCTAAGGTTTAACAGTACTGAGAAGTCCAAACTGGTTGCGTGACGATTTTTGATGGAGTATACCTAGTGGCACGCTAAACAATCTTAGGTAATACAGCACACTGTAAATTGGCAGTGTACTAAAGCTGCGGGCCCTGGGCGTGTAGGATAGTAGTATAATCACCGTAATCTTGAAGTAGCCATCGGGTCCTTGACCAAGCACAATGTCCGCAGAACGACCGCGTCATGGGCAACAATGGCTGAACTTCTTTGTTATGTCCGTGATCCTGCAAAAACCTAACGTACATGACTTGGTCACGTATCACGTGACGCCTGACGCCATCTTGGAATGCGCTAAAACCTCGCAGCAGCGCTCACATCACGCGTAAAACAGAAGCGGATACGCGTGATTGTTTATTTAGAAAAAATGTTACAGCGCACGCAGCTGTTTCGCTGACGTGATGGAAGCGAATTTACAAAGATATTTTTTTACCAACCCTTTTTTAAAATTCAAAAACGACCGTCGTGACCAGCGCTAAAATCTGCGCGTTACACTTTAAACTTTTAAATTAAGTTGGAAATACGATGAATTGAGTCTGCGATTCAAAATTGTCGAACGCAATTTCGACACAGGGTGACTGCTGTCAGGGGCAGTGTAGGCAATTCGGGTACACGAAATTGTCTAACGTTTTGCGTTTTGCGCCGTGCACGTGATCATTCGGTATAAACGTACTAGAATAATAACCCTTATGAGATGTGTGAGCACTCGCTGCTGGCGGCATCTCGTGGCAGAGTGTTTAACCCTTTCAGTGCCAACGGCCGGTTTTACCTGACGTCTGTTTTATATAAATCTAATCCCAGCACTCACCCTGGGACAGCATACAACAGTATTCCAGGCTGAAGTGATGGCCATCAATGACTGTTCGTTCGGGACCTTCAAGGGAAAATTTGGATCAGGCACTTGCGGCTTCAATAAGTCCAAGGTATTAACCACGTATTCATATTCATAGAATGATGACGCAAGTCAGGCAGCAATAAAAGCACTTGCGAATCCTGTGATACAGTCCAAGCTGGTCTGGGTTCTATTCTGTAAAGTCGGAAGAACATTCTGACGCTCTGTTACGGGGTAACCTGGGTAACTCTTCACTGGGTTCCGGGGCATAGGGGAGTTGAGGGTAATGAGGAAGCAGACCGACTGGCTGGACTTGGATCTGCATCTGAGAGTATCGGACCTGAGCCTGCTTTAGGGATTTCTCTATCGTTGGCCAGGTCCGCTATTAATGGGTGGATTGTAAGTCAACACCAGGTAAGATGGGACAACCTTCATGGGCATTCCCATAGTAAACGTCTCTTAAGCAAAGTTCCTTCTGGAGGAATCAAAGGGGCAGCAGATGTCCCGGGCAGAGCACAACTCAGGAGGATCATGGGGCTCATAACAGGGCACTGTGGTCTGAGGGTGCACATGAACAGGATAAATATGTACCCGTATGAATAGGAGAAACCGTATGTAGATTGTGCAGGAAGGAGGAGGAAACTGCAGGTCACATAATTTATGATTGTGAGGCTCTTGCTAGTAGGAGGCTAGGGGTTTTTGGTTTCCAAGATCCTAGGGATGTTCAGCAGTGTGAGCTAGTCAGTGGGTTGTTGGAACTTATTAGGGGCACCAATCTGCTGAACTAGGTATTTTAAGAGGTAAGTTGCACAATAGGTCAGTCGATCGCAGTGCCTGGGGTTGAATTATCCCTTCCTCTAGTATATAATCTTAATCCCAGCACTCTGATAATTTTTTTTCAAAAACAAAACAAATGTGAAACGGTAAACATCAAGTTAACACAACCATACAATAGTAACACAATAACCAACGGACTTGTGAGACTTGTTAAATGAAAATATTTCCGTCTGGTCAAACGGACTAACTCTTTGTGAGTTGCGTAGTCAACGATGAAATTTGCATAAATTTAAGTCATACGTTTTATAAGTTTATTGAAAATACCGTAAGTAACTCTTACTGCTGTATAATCCAATTTCATATTTTGAATTTTTTTTTAAGGCAAAAAGCACATTCAGGCTATTATCGCCACCCTAAATGTAAGTGTTAGTGTAAAGTGTTAAAGCCGCAAATGTAGTGTTGTAAGTGTAAGTGTGTGTTAGACTCGGGTACCGCGAGGGACGTCTAAATCTCTCAATAGCTGCAGCTAGTCTAACCCCCTGCGGGGAATAAAATTGGTAACAAAATAAAATGCTTAAATTTATGGATTTTTACTCTGATTATTTTGCTGAGAGTTTTGCCGTTTTCCCTCAATATACAGGGTGTTCCAAAAAGAATGACCCGATTTCAAACCATATTTATTTTTTAAAACGGGTGCACACTCACAAATTACACATCAAACTATTCATAGATCCATCAAGTTTATGTTGACGTATTACAAATGCTCAATGTGGCCTCCATTAGAGGCTCGGACGATAGCCTAACTCATCCCAAACTGTGCGCAGGATGTCTTCTTGGACTGCAGCTACTGCATTTGTTATCCTGGTTTTAAGTTCCTCAATATCACGAGCTAAGGGAGGAACATAAACACGTTCTTTTACGTATCCTTAGAGGAACAAGTCGCACGGTGTTAGGTCAGGTTATCTTGGAGGCCAAGGATGTAGCCATGTCTCGCGGTCCTGTGCGCCCTATCTAACGTTGAGGCAAGTTGTTATTGAGGAAACCGCGTACATCCTTGTGCCAGTGTAACGGTGCTATATCTTGTTGACAGATGAAGTTTTCCAAGTCAGCAGTAAGTAGTGGAAGCCGCCTCGGTGGCCTAGTGGATAGCGTACTGGTCTTTCACCCCGAAGACCCGGGTTCGATTCCCGGCCAGGGCTTGGCATTTTCATACGCTATAAATCATCCCATCGTCTGCATTAGCCCAAGTGTGCACAGTAGTTGGACGTTAAACTCAAAAAAAAGTAAGTAGTGGAAACACCCAATTTCGTAGCATGCACCGTAAGAGGCACCGTGCACTGTTTTTTTTCAAAAAAGTAGGGTCCTTAAATCTTGGTTTGTAAAAATGTACAAAATACGCTCACTTTAAGCGAATCTCGTTCATGCTCGATTGTTTGATGAGGTCCAGTCCCCACATAAAACGTTGCTTCATCGCTAAATATCAACCACCATCTTCTTCCATGTCTTCTGAGATAGCATTGCAAAAGTCAACGCGCCTCCTTTTGTCACCAGCACGAAAAGCCTGTACGAGTTGCAATCGTAACGGTCCTAAGGCCAAACGTCGCCTCAACACGCGCCACAGTCACACGAGGTACTCCAAGTGTTTACTTCCGCAGAAACGCATCTCCAATTTGTTGCACTGTCTCCTCAGATGTCCAGAACGTTTCCCCTTGCACAAACACCCAGTGTCCACAAACCGTTTATACCAACGACGCGTGTTCTTTGGTAGTGGTGGTTCGGTACCAAAGCGATTACGAAAAAACGCCCGGCTGCTACAGACTGACGTTAGCCTCAAG
>CM040183.1:91206882-91481882 GCA_022606455.1 Callitettix versicolor | reverse complement strand
TAGTATTTTAGGTGTAAATTAGTAAGAGTACTTCAGTGTAGATTAGTATTTTAGGTGTAAATTAGTAAGAGTACTTCAGTGTAGATTAGTATTTTAGGTTTAAGTTAGTAAGAGTACTTCAGTGTAGATTAGTATTTTAGGTGTAAATTAGTAAGAGTACTTCAGTGTAGATTAGTATTTTAGGTGTAAATTAGTAAGAGTACTTCAGTTTAGATTAGTATTTTAGGTGTAAATTAGTAAGAGTACTTCAGTGTAGATTAGTATTTTAGGTTTAAGTTAGTAAGAGTACTTCAGTGTAGATTAGTATTTTAGGTGTAAATTAGTAAGAGTACTTCAGTGTAGATTAGTATTTTAGGTGTAAATTAGTAAGAGTACTTCAGTTTAGATTAGTATTTTAGGTGTAAATTAGTAAGAGTACTTCAGTGTAGATTAGTATTTTAGGTTTAAGTTAGTAAGAGTACTTCAGTGTAGATTAGTATTTTAGGTGTAAATTAGTAAGAGTACTTCAGTGTAGATTAGTATTTTAGGTGTAAGTTAGAAAAATTATTTGTGTAAATCAATATTTTAGGTGAAAATTAGTGAAAATGTTTGAGTGTAAATTCGTAAAAGTTTCGTAAATTAGTTAATTTTTTTTTTTAGACAAACACCACAAAAATCGACTTTTTTCAATGGCTTGAACAAGTTATTGAAACTTGTTCAATAGCAAAACAAGTTCGTTACCCAGCAAAATCCGTTTAACAGTTCCAAAATGGCGGCCATTTGAAATCTTCAGTTTTTTGTCTTAAATTAAATATTTTTGAAAATTTGATTCAACTATTGTAATCAGCGTTAAAAGTTGCATAAATTACCGTATTGGATTTTCAGAAACCGTTGGAATTAATAATTTAATCGGACGGCGGTCAGGGTTTATTTTCATATTTACAGTGTAATTTAAAATTTTAAAACGCTAATATATGCATATATCAAAGCTGATTGTAATGGTAACATCATGATTTCAACAAAAATCTGGTAAGATAAAGAAAAATACTTTGGAAAATTCGCTTCCATCACGTCAGCGAAACATCTGCGTGCCGTGATTCATTTACGTCTTATGTTTGTTTTGTTAAATATTCAGTTTTGTGTGAGTACCGGCCTAATTATGTAATTTCTTGGAATAAGCAGTTTTTTTTAAGTATTTTATTTGTTTTTGTGTCTGACGATAAGATATTTTAGAGTGCAATGCTCGCTAAGTATTTATTATGGAATTATATGCTTGTGTTTTAAATGCCATTCTACGTAAATATGGAAATGTGAACCGCACCACTTAGCTGCCTCGCTGGCGTGACGGAATCAAATTTCGAAATTTAACATCACATAAACTAATATGCTTGTATTTCACGATAAAAATGTTAATAGAAATTGTCAAACGCAGGTATTAAAGCATGTACTTACAGGATGGTAGGCGTCGTGTTTTAAATATAAAACAGGCTGTGTAATAACAACAATGGATCAGCTGACTTCCCTGTCGTCTGCGTTACCGCGACGGGGACTATACGGTTTAGTAGTGTACGGCTTAGGTTGATGTCCAAATATAAAATTACTTTTGAATTGTACTGTACTTGCTTTTACCCACACTGCAAAAGATCGAGCTGCGTAAAACAAGTTTTGGTGATTTTTTTTAAAAAACGTTTTTTTTTCGGGATCCGTAAATACAGAATTTTGTACAATATTGAAAAATTCTGAAAAACGTTTTTGTTTTGTTGTAATACAAACTAGCTTTATAAAGGTTTCAAGATTATATTTTCAAGATTTACATGGAATTAGTATTACCGCCATTGAGTATTAGAATACAGCCACAATTATAAAAAGCGTACTCGATATTAGCGGCAAAAGTCCAAGTAATTGGACTGTGTGCCGCTAGGAGCGCTACCAGTTGCGAGGACAGGAGGTGGAGACGTTTTAGAAAATAGACGTCTATTGCCTATTTAACTGTAATTGAACTTTCGCCGTAAGAAGCCACCAGCAGCGAGCGCTCACATATCTCTCATATGGGTTAACATTCCAGTACTTATCTACTACTGGTTTCAAAATATTCTCTACACTAGACAAGTAAATATCTATATATATCTATATATATATATATATATATATATATATATATATATATATATATATATATGTGTGTGTGTATATATATATATGTGTGTGTGTGTGTGTGTGTGTGTGTGTGTGTTTTGTGTGTTTGTTTTGACCCCCTTAACTACCCTTAAATATTTTTTGTGTAAATGGCAACATATTGTCCTGTGTTCGATCGCTGTTTTTGTCAATTTTTTGTAGCTTTTTTTTGTTAATTTAAGGCGAAAAGAACATTGAGGCTATTATCGCCGCCCTAAATGTAAAGTGTTAAAGTGTAAGTGTGTGTTAGACTCGGGTACCGCGAGGAACGTCTAAATCCTCTCAATTGGTGCAGCTAGTCTGCAACCCCTGGCGGGGGATTTTTAGTAGCGATTGTTTACTAGTAAGAGGTACGTTAACGACAGACAGACGGATACATTTTGATACTAATTGATGGTGGGCCAATTTGTCCAACTGTATTTTCAGGCGTCACAAATACATTTTTTGTGTCATTGAGGATTGACATCCGTTTCAGCTAACAAACAATGGTGTACTTTATTTAGAAAACATTTTTTGTAGGGAAAATTATACGGGTTTTTAGTAATTACGAGGTGTGTTCAGAAAGTAACGAGAATTTTTAAATTTCGCGGGCTTGGAGAGTCCGATTGTAAATTATTTTATTTTAATATGTTGGTAAACATGCCCTTGAAGTATGATAAAACTTTCAGCTGTTTTCATTGTTGACTTTGTCTGTGACAGCCACTAAGGTTAGACGTGTTTTTATGAGCTCGGCGATTTTCGTTTGTTAAAAGAAATGGATCAAAGAATTTTGTATCAAATTTTGCGTATAAAAATGGAATAAAGTGTAACAAAGTGTGTGAAATGTTAACAAAGGTCTATGGTGAGTCTGCTATGAGTAAAGCAAGAGTTTAAGAGTGGTATAAGCGTTTCCAAGAAGGCCGTGAAGACGTTGAACATGACGAACGCCCTGGACGCCCCAGCACATCAACAACCGATGAAAACGTGGAAAAAGTGAAAGAAATGGTTATGAACAATCGCCGAATCACAATTAGAGAGGTCGCTGATGATGCTGGCATATCGATTGGATCATGTCATGACATTGTTTCCAATGTTTTGTGTATGAAACGCGTGGCAGCAAAATTCGTTCCAAAATTGCGAATGGAAGTTGCTCAAGAGTCACTAAATGAAGTCAACGACGATGCAGAATTACTGAAACGTATTATAACAGGTGGCGAAATATGGGTTTACGGATATGACGTCGAAACTAAGGCTCAATCATCCCAGTGGAGGCATTCTGGCTCGCCAAGACCGAAAAAGGCTCGACAAGTGCGGTCGAACGTGAAGGTTATGCTCACTGTGTTCTTCGATATTAATGGCATAGTGCATCATGAATTCTTGCCACCAGGTGAAACGGTCAGTAAGGAGTACTACCTACAAGTTCAACGCCGTTTGCGTGAAGCAATCCGAAAAAAGCCCGAATCTGTGGAAAAACAATTCATGGCTTTTGCACCACGATAATGCACCAGCTCACACTTCATTGCTTGTTCGTGAATTTTTGGCCAAAAACAGTACTGTAACGATGCCCCAGCCTCCATATTCGCCAGACATGGCTCCGTGTGACTTTTTCCAAAAATAAAAAGAACCTTAAAAGGCCGTCGTTTTACAGCAGTAGATGACATTAAAAGCGTATCGCTGAAAGAACTAAAAGCTATCTCAAAGATCGAGTTTGAGAAGTGTTTCGAGGATTGGAAGAAGCGCTGGCACAAGTGCATAATCTCCAATGGGGACTATTTTGAAGGCGACAACATCAATGTAGAAGAATAAATAAATATTTTGTTCAAAAAATTAAAATTCTCGTTACTTTCTGAACACACCTTGTATGTGGTACAGAATTAATGAAAATATTGGATAAACAAAATAAATTATATTCAGCAAACCAATCCGCATCGTTAGGGGAATGCGCTGTATCACCATACATTATCATTTTAATAACGTTTTAGTGTACCAAGTTTTTTTTCCACCAAACAGTAATGGCAAAGTTTGAAAATAACAACATTAATCAACAGAATTGCAATATAAAAAATGCATAACTAATAATCACATCCGAGATTTATCTAATTAACAAAGTTGTCACAAAACATCGAACAACACAAAACGAATAACAGTTTGAAATACAAAAGTTTTAGGAAATATTGTACTTTATAAAAGTTTGTTTAATTTTTCAGTTTTGTGGTTGTGGCACCTACTGAATCCCGTTACAGGAGTGCATTATCTCATTAACAAGCCAGGATTATTGCCCCACCCCAATCTGTATCTATAAAATCAAAAGTTGTATGTTGGGGATTCTGCGTGTATTATGAAACCAGGGAACCCGTGCTAAATTTCGCACTATGAAAGTATCGCAAATTTATGAGTCATTGTACTGTATACATTTTAATGCAGATTATTGTTTTAATAGAAATTTTTACAGGGCATTACAATATCTCGTTGTAAACGATGTTTGATGTAATAATGTAATCTTCTTGTATTTTTTTGTATTTCGTTTTCTTTAATGGATGCAAATATGTTAGTTGCCTTTAAAAATTTAGCCGCCTCGGTGGCCTAGGTGATACCGTACTGGGCTTTCACCCCGAGGACTCGGGTTCGATTCCCGGCCAGGGCTTGGCATTTTCATACGCTATAAATCATCCCATCGTCTGCATTAGCCCAAGTGTGCACGGCATTTAGTAAATACAATAATGCTCTTTGAAGTGTTTGTCCCTGCGACTTGTTTATAGTGATAGCAAACGCTATTTTAATAGGTAACTGCCTTCTAGTCAATTTAAAAGGCATGTTTGATAACCTCTAACCGTATTTTGACATTTTAATTGTACTTCGTATTCTATTACGTCCGTATTAACAACAGATAAATACAGGATGGAAAGAGAAATCACAAATATATTTGTGTAAAAACAGTGTCCAAAACGTGTGTTTGGTATTCGAAATGTTTGTCCCGGCTTGTACAACGGGCAGAGATAGGGGGACTGTCAGTAGGGCCACATAACCTATAAATTTAATGACTGAAGTAAATATTGAAATTGTTCTAAGCACGTTATGCAAAAAATGGCATTTTTAATAGTATTATCAAGTCGTGATTAATAAGTTAGCTTCTAAAATGTACAAAATATTGTATAACAGTTAAAAGTATCTTTTATATTAAAATTTTCCATAAAAAGTACGTTTTAGCGCAAAATCGTTTTACAATGTCAGAAGCCGGTTAAAAAATCTTTCTAAATATATCTTATTTATGCCTGTACGAATAGTATGTGTTGAGAAAAAAGGATGTTGACTCGAGAAATAATATGTATGATTTTGCATACATGCGCTTTGAATTTCAAAATCAGGTTTTTAAACGAACCATTGTGAATGGTGCAGCCATCATTTGTAAGATCCATACAAGGGGATCCTGACCTCTGGATCACTTTTTGAGGGCCGTTAAAGTTTATGTGCGCCTGCTTGCGTGCGTGCGTGCGAGTACACTCGTTTGCAGTTTTGGTCCGATGATTCGAACTTGGCATAAAAATCGATTATGATAATAGCTTGAACAAATTCGTTAAACAGTTTCAAAATGGCGTCCATTTAATTTTTTTTAATTTCTAAATTCGAGTAAATTCGTTTTGAAAAAGTTATTTTCACCGTCGAAATCAGCGTTTAAAATTGCGTAAATTAGCATTTTGAATTTTTAGAAATTAAGATATGAATTTAATGACTGTCAGGGTTCATTTTAGTATTTTCATTTCAGTTTAAAATGCTAATATGTGCGGGTTTTATTGCTTTGGAAATTCGCTTCAATAACGTCAGCGAGGCAGCTGCGTTGCGGTGATTATTTTCATTTTCACTTGCCAAATCGAAGTGATTGTTGCTTACAAAAATTATGGCATCAATCATTGTAATACAGCTTAATGTAGGCAGGCCGGCAGAAGCGTACAGTACCGTCGTTGGTCTGTCTAATAGTTCTACGTTATCCATCGATCAAAAAACATTTGTGCTGATTTTATTGCTTTGGAAATCTGCTTCAATAACGTCAGCGAGGCAGCTGCGTTGCGGTGATTATTTTCATTTTCACTTGCCAAATCGAAGTGATTGTTGCTTACAAAAATTATGGCATCAATCATTGTAATACAGCTAATGTAGGCAGGCCGGCAGAAGCGTACAGTACCGTCGTTGGTCTGTCTAATAGTTCTACGTTATCCATCGATCAAAAAACATTTGTGCTGATTTTATTGCTTTGGAAATCTGCTTCAATCGCGTCAGCGAGGCAGCTGCGTTGCCGTGATTATTTTCATTTTCACTTGCCAAATCGAAGTAATAATTGTTTACAAAAATTATGGCATGAATCGTTGTAATACAGCTTAATGTAGGCAGGCCGGCAGAAGCGTACAGTACCGTCGTTGGTCTGTCTAATAGTACTACGTTATCCATCGATCAAAAAACATTTGTGCTGATTTTATTGCTTTGGAAATCTGCTTCAATCGCGTCAGCGAGGCAGCTGCGTTGCCGTGATTATTTTCATTTTCACTTGCCAAATCGAAGTAATAATTGTTTACAAAAATTATGGCATGAATCGTTGCAATGCAGCTATATGTAGGCAGGCCGGCAGAAGCGTACAGTACCGTCGTTGGTCTGTCTAATAGTACTACGTTATCCATCGATCAAAAAACATTTGTGCTGATTTTGTTGCTTTGGAAATCTGTTTCAATCGTGCAGCGAGGCAGCTGCGTTGCCGTGATTATTTTCATTTTCACTTGCCAAATCGAAGTAATAATTGTTTACAAAAATTATGGCATGAATCGTTGTAATACAGCTTAATGTAGGCAGGCCGGCAGAAGCGTACAGTACCGTCGTTGGTCTGTCTAATAGTACTACGTTATCCATCGATCAAAAAACATTTGTGCTGATTTTATTGCTTTGGAAATCTACTTCAATCACGTCAGCGAGGCAGCTGCGTTGCCGTGATTATTTTCATTTTCACTTGCCAAATCGAAGTAATAATTGTTTACAAAAATTATGGCATGAATCGTTGTAATACAGCTTAATGTAGGCAGGCCGGCAGAAGCGTACAGTACCGTCGTTGGTCTGTCTAATAGTACTACGTTATCCATCGATCAAAAACATTTGTGCTGATTTTATTGCTTTGGAATCTACTTCAATCACGTCAGCGAGGCAGCTGCGTTGCCGTGATTATTTTCATTTTCACTTGCCAAATCGAAGTAATAATTGTTTACAAAAATTATGGCATGAATCGTTGTAATACAGCTTAATGTAGGCAGGCCGGCAGAAGCGTACAGTACCGTCGTTGGTCTGTCTAATAGTACTACGTTATCCATCGATCAAAAAATATTTGTGCTGATTTTATTGCTTTGGAAATTCGCTTCAATAACGTCAGCGAGGCAGCTGCGTTGCGGTGATTATTTTCATTTTCACTTGCCAAATCGAAGTGATTGTTGCTTACAAAAATTATGGCATCAATCATTGTAATACAGCTTAATGTAGGCAGGCCGGCAGAAGCGTACAGTACCGTCGTTGGTCTGTCTAATAGTACTACGTTATCCATCGATCAAAAAACATTTGTGCTGATTTTATTGCTTTGGAAATCTGCTTCAATCGCGTCAGCGAGGCAGCTGCGTTGCCGTGATTATTTTCATTTTCACTTGCCAAATCGAAGTGATTGTTGCTTACAAAAATTATGGCATCAATCATTGTAATACAGCTTAATGTAGGCAGGCCGGCAGAAGCATACAGTACCGTCGTTGGTCTGTCTAATAGTACTACGTTATCCATCGATCAAAAAACATTTGTGCTGATTTTATTGCTTTGGAAATCTGTTTCAATCGTGCAGCGAGGCAGCTGCGTTGCCGTGATTATTTTCATTTTCACTTGTCAAATCGAAGTAATAATTGTTTACAAAAATATAGCATATCATTGCAATGCAGCTATATTTGGGCAGGCCGGCAGAAGCTTACAGTGCTCTCTAGTCCGAATCACTACGTTATTGGTCGATCTATGGTATTTACAGATCATTCCTGTATGTATAGTTTGTTATTTAACATAACCTTTACATTAATAATTGTCACTGACAATAACAATATATATTAAAATGCTGTAATGAAGCACAGTGTAGTATAAAGTATTGTATGTTAATGTTTAGTGATCACACAGTAGAGTTTTATTAATATTGAAAGTTCCAAATTTCTTCTTTTTTTTAACCTAACCTAATTCTTCATAAACGTTTTTGCCAGATCAAGTTGTCATTTCACACAGTAAGTAGACTTGGATATTATGTCTGTATGTATAGGCCTTCATTATGCTTAGAGGTTATCAATAGGAAGTAAAACTTTGTAATCTTATAATAAATTGTTTCCCAACATAACTACTGTATTAAGCTGTGATGCATTATATTCATTTACCCTTGGATAGTCATTGATAACATTATCAGTTGTATTGATAAGAGACATTGTGTCTGGCTTGTTTATGGTAATAAGCTCGTGTTACTATGTTGCCCAAGTTCGGTTTAGGCCTAATCAGTAGCCTAGGCCAGTTACTAACAAAGTACAGCAGCGGCAGTCATTGTATTCCAAATGACAAGTACAGTTATTATTTTTACCATGTTGCCAGGAGAGAACAGTGTTCAGTTTGTCAACCAAAAAGCAAAAAATGCATTTTTTCATATCGGATTGTATTTTTTGTGTCTGTATTATAAACACAAAACATTTTTTTTTTAATTTTTTTTTTTTTGTGTTTAACGTCCGACTATTGTGCACACTTGGGCTAATGCAGACGTTGGGATGATTTATAGCGTATGAAAATGCCAAGCCCTCGCCGGGAATCGAACCCGGGACCTCGGGGTGAAAGCCTAGTACGCTATCCATTAGACCACCGAGGCGGCTACAAAACATATTAAAGGAAATGTCCCGGAAGGCAGGCAGTCGAGAGTTTCTTGATGTAATGCAGTTTTAATGCACCGATGTACTACTATACTATACAAAAGTAAAGTGGTTTACATATTCGAGTAAGTTTGAAAAGCGACAGAGGTAATTATTTCATTCGTAGGTGAAAAAAAAATATTAGAATGCTGTGAAATTCCGGAAAATACAGCATGGCTTTCAGCATTTGCTTTTTTTCACATTTCTGAATCGTATGTACAAGATGAATTTATAGCTGCAAGAAAAAAAATCTATTTATGGTATCTAGAGTCATCTCACAGAGTTTAAAAATCCACATAGTTCTATTCGAAAAACTCCCATTTCTCAAAGCTAAAAACAATACTGTAGCAGTGGATGAAAAATTTATAAACTACGAGTACAAGGAAAAAATGTGAAGACTCCATGATGAATTCAAACGCAGGTTTCAAACTAGAAATATTCAACAAGACTAAATTATATTCAGTATGCCGTTTAGTTTGGATTGTTAAACATTATGAACAGAATTTCAGGTCGGTCTTACTGAGTTAGTGTAACACTCAGTTGAAGCAGTTATACCAGGGGTTCTCAATGGAGTCCAGACGGACCCCTTGGGGGTCTATTGAACTTTGAAGGGGGGTCGATTAAATTCGGGCAGTCTATTGGGGGTTGATGAAATAAATTACATTTTTAATCCCTTAAGATATCAAAACATGGTGTTTTACGATTAATATTAACAAATATTTGCCCAGATATAAATTAGGTAATCGATCGACATCAACCGCAACCATCTCATTAAATTTTTTTATTTAATTTTTTTGCTTCTATAAACATAATTATATCTTTAATGTATATCTAATAATACAAAATACAAATTTTTTTTTTTAAATTATTACTGAATTGTTCCTAATAAAAGCTTTATTTGCGGTGATATGTGTGCAATATATTGTAAACATATGGGGGGTCTACAGAATAAAAAAATCCATTTAGAGGGTCGAAGTTGAAAAAAGATTGAGAACCCTGAGTTATATCTTAAGAGGAATATCACAGGTGGTTAAAATCAATTTTTTGAATTTGAGATCTCATGCCCGATAACTGATACATTTGTATCGTCCTACGTCAGTGAACAAGTATTTTCTGTAGTGAAACTTTAAATAAGTAATGCCAGATACAGATTACCCCATCAACTTCATCCCAGTTGCAACTAGATTTTGAGACACTTTTAGAACACTAAGTTCCATGCATCATGTTTCTTCCTTTATGCTCTTTGAATCATTGAGTTTTGTAACACGTTAAGATTCAGTAAAAAAAGTAGATTTTCTTTTTTAATAAATTTTGTTAGCCCGCTTAGGTAGTTTTTGTTTCTCTGGGCAGCTGTGCCGTGATTGTATTCAACAAGCATTACCCATCATGGCTTTGCCCACAAAACTTAAACTTGTTTCATTAATGTAATTATTTATAAAGAAAAAAATATGTTAATAAAAACATGATTATCTAATTCACCAAACTCGTGATTATTTTACAGTTAGTATGAAAAAAATATCCGGAATATATGTTTTATTGACTTCAAACATGTTGCATTCGGTTTAGAATGTCCAAACACTCATAATATGGTTCCGATGAGACTCTAATGCGTACTTTGAATTTATTGTTTTTTTTTTAAGCGAAAAAAATTGTTTTAACCCACTACATGTTGGTCTATTTACTTTCTACATGGGCATCTGTTCTATTACAACACAGAAGGTTAATAATAGAAGTGCCTTCTCATACAATCATTAGGCCTACATTTTTTAAAAATCCTTTAGGGAATGAATTTGGGAAAATGTTGAAAAAATGTATTTCATTACTTGTGTTTGAGCAATTATGTAAGTTTCAAGAAGATCTGACCAAAAATATATTTTTCCAATAATAACTGTTTTACTCCATTTTTACACCTTTAGGAATTAAATATCGGAAAATTGCTTTTTAGTGCACTGCTTCATGAAGGGACTAAGTACCATGAAAATGTTAAGTCCCTGGCTATTATAGTTTTGGCTGTGCATTGATCAGTCAGTCGGGACATTGCTTTATATACAGAGATTTGAAATTAAAAATGGTAAGTCCCTGGCTTAGTTTTGGCTTCACGTCGAGACATTGTAGTTTGAAATTTAATTTACATAATTTACATACGAGACCATCATTTAAGCAAAATCTGATTTTGAAATCGTTTTTCTGATCGGACGATTTGGAGAAATGATTTGAATGTGGATTAGTCTGTGCAACTTTTATTTTAAATGTATCCATCTTGCTATAAACTGGCGAACAGCAGTTTATTATACCAAGGAATTATGGGACAAGATTTGAATTATTTGCGTTTAACGTTTATTTAAGTCTCTATCGAAGTAAAAGTATGGTGAATGTAAAATGAGGCATGATCTTGCATTAAGTTATATTCTGCTGGTTATGCATTGTTTGTTGAAGGATTAATTTGTAGTAGATTCTTGGAAATGCAGATTTGTTACAAATAGCCTATAATAAGTGAGCCTATTTCCCATTGTAAGTAAAATATTACTCGTGGGAGATTATTTGTTGTGAAGCTGTAGTTGTTATTTGAATATTACAATATGTTGTTTAAAAAAAAATGAGACACGACATTGTAGGGAAATAAAAAAATTATTTTATTCTATGAGATAGTTAAAAAAACTGCTAAGTGGCTTTATTATACAATTCACACGACTGAATACATACAAACATACATTTGTTGAGTTTTTTGATTTCTTTTTGCGATTCGAAAATGTTGTGAGGATCAAGATGCAGTTACACTTCATCAGACCTCAGCCATTCATTGAGCATTTCTCCGTCAAGTGTTTCAGAGGATGTAAACCACTGATAGAAAGCTTAATGTTTACATCGTCTTCTGGTAACAGTGCGTGAACAACATGAGCTCTTTATGGATACAACTTTAAACATGTATGTAATTCCATATGGCCACTGCAAACAGAGACCAGGCTGATGTAGGGCAGCGTACAGATTTATTGTGACTACAAACAAATACAGCTTACACGTCGACCAATTTTTTTCATATTAGCACTTTAGGTCAACCACGATTCTGCTATATTACCTGACTCTTGGGACTTGTACAGCTGGATGATGATTGACTTGTTTGGTGCATCCATATCATCTTATTCAATTGTGTATCGCATAATGGAGCACGCTTTCAAAATTTTCTGTAACTAATTCATAGAATAACATTCTTATTTCCTAATAAGGTTGCGTCACTATTAGAAACACTGTATTATTTATTTATTGGCTTTATAAATACATATCTCTCCATAAGGAGTTACATATATCCCGAAGAGAGAGGAAGTGCCTCTCTGTGCTCAGGAGCCATAGCTTAAAACCTAATAACCAAACGACAAAACTTAATAAAATAGAAAACAAAAAACTTGTGTACATTTACACTAAAGTAAACGCCCGGTTCACAATTTAAATGCGTTAATGGTTTGCTTATAGTATTTCAATGGTTACTTAAAGTATTTCAAAATTATTTTCTTTTTTGTCTGTGTCAGACACTTTTAGATCATTAGGTAATAAATTAAAATATTTTATTGCGGCGAATATACAACTTTTTTCATATACGGTTTTTTATGTTTATGATATGCAATGTCCCTATTTCTTGATCTGCTGGTAGAGTCACAAAAAGTAGCACTTAAGTATTTATAGTGGAACATAACACTTGGCTGCATACAGCTCTTAAACAAGAAATAATTAATTGTGTTTGTGTATGTGTAAATTTTTTTGCCGAAACTGCTCTGAGGATTTTCTTGAAATTTTTGCATTGAGGATTTTCAAAGACAGGATTATTGCTCCTGTAGTAGTAACCATTTCCCAGTGCATAGTGTAATTCTGGATGTTATTTTACTTTGCAAGACTGGGGACAGCAATTGTGTTATCTGTTGTTATTGTATAACTCAGAAAGTAACCACATTATATTGCATTGCATTCCAAATTTGAATTCTGAGTTTAGTCTTTTTTTAAAACATTTTAATTTGTTCTTTTATATAGTAGGCTACTTTTTAATTTGAATAGTTCTTTTTAATACGTAAGATTTTAAAATAAATTATTTCTAAAAATGTGTAGAATTACTTGTTCTATACTTTTTCTTTTAATTTATTATTACAAATAAAATCGTTTTTATGTTTCATTCCACAAGAAAAAAAATGGAGTGAATGAGTAATGACGAACTTGAAAACATCTGAAATAAGTTGCTGTCGTAGCACTGCCAATACGACCTATACGCTTGTGGAAGTGTTCTTCTCAAACTTTGCAACAATAAATCATGCCTTTGATTTTTGTCACAGTGATTTAATAAACACACTTGCTAGTCATGAATGCAACTGACAGTCTCTGTCATGACCTGTCTTACGGCACACTGCCTGCACACTTACAGAGGATATACAGTACAGAACAGACGGACATAGACGCGAATTAATAAGGGTCCTATGAACTATGATTATTTCTATTTTAATCTTAGTTGGCGATGTTATTATTTCATTAATGGAAACATTTTTGTTGCAGCGTTTCGACGCGCCAGCAGAGGAATCAAGCAGAAAAGAATAGAAGGGATAAACTTAATAAATACATACACGAGTTATCAACGTTGGTACCTATTATTAACTACGCCCCAAAGAAGTTGGATAAAACCAGTATTCTTAGGTTGGCTGCCACCTACATCCGATTACATAATGGTGAGAATAATTACTGTTTGCCGTTTATTTCCTTATTTTAATAACAATTTGTTTGATGTAAATTTCTTATTGCAATTTGTATTTTTAAATATCAATAATATTAAAAGATTTTTATTGCTTGTATATAATAATACATGTTAGCAAGAGGTGTTTTTAAATGAACGATCATTTTTATAGTGATAGTTGACATATAAAAAAAAATATGCATCGAATATACTAGCATTTATATTGAACAAATTGGTCGATCCTTCCAGTTAGGGATTTAAGGAGCATATATCAACCAAGATTCAGTTGAAGGCATCATAAGAAAATCAAAATGACACTGAAACACCTCATTAATAGTTGCCGTACTTGCTTGACATCAGCACCAACACGGATCTTTTTTTTCCGGCGAAAAACCGTTAAGGTTATCATCGCCGTCCAACACGGATCTAACGCACACACACACACACACACACAGAGAGAGAGAGAGAGGGACACACACACGCTCTCTCTCTCTCTCTCTCACACACACACACACACACACACACACATGTGTATACAGGGTTGCTTGATGAATTTTTGGAGTAGTTCAAACTATAAACTGCATTTAAAAACCAATCAACTTGTATGTTAAATGACCATCTGTGATTTATGTATGACAGTGTTATCAAAACTGAAATCATCCAAACAGAAATAATTAGCAAGCAATTGTAAGTAACTTAACCATATCGGTGTCAAGCTGCTTGTCTAAGAATGTGCCTAAAAAGAATGGTACCTGTTTTTTATGTGTGTTTTTGTGTTGTGGCGTGTCCTGTAAACATGTCAGCAACATTAAAAAGCTCAACCGCCTCCAAGTGGAGTAATCTGTTTGTATTTACTGTTTGTATTTGTGTTCTAATATTGTAAGGGATCTGAATGGGCGTAAGAAGCCCGAAATTGCAGTATCCCATTGGATTGTTAATTTGCCAAAATAAAAGGTAGTAGAAATTGGTGTTACAGTTTTACCATATTAATTAACAAAGTACTGCGTATAAGTGTGCCTTAATAATAATAATAATAATTCATTACTTTGACCACTAATTGAAATGTTTTCTCACAAGCTCAGTACTGTTTACTGTAAATACTTATAAAATATTAACATTCTTAAAAACATATTTTTTTGTAACAAACACTTTAAGGAAAGAGAGAGAGAGAGAGAATAAGAAACAGAGACAGATGGTATGATAGAGCAGAATCCGAAAGCTCTTTCAGTGACCAAGAACTTACTTTTTGAGTATCTTACACTCCAGCGCACAAGCATGCTTCCAAATCAGTTTCTAAGGAATACCAAGGAAAAGATGCTTTTTAAGGTCCAACTAGAGTGTGTCCCGCAATCATGTACATGTCTTCTGTGTGTATGAAGCATGTTGCAGCCGAGGAAACGGCTCAGTGACAGCTTCGGACAGAAAACTATTTGAATCACTAGGCATTCTACTGGACAAAGAAACAGGAAAGCATCTCATGGTTCTCTAAAAAAACCTGGGGTTGGATTTGGGAATGCAAAATAATCTTCGTAGATGATGTGATGCGTGGCAAAAACCAATAAACAGTAGGATGGTGTGTTAACTCTCCTAATAATTAAAAATAGTTTAAATGACAAGTTTGATTTTGAAGTATTGAAATGTTCGTTTACGTAAAATCATTCAGTGTTAGTGTTTTAAAATTCGCTTCTACCACATCAGCGAAACAGCTGCGTGCTGAATTTTGTTTTCAGATGTATGTAAATAACGTAAAATATGGCTTATATTTACGTGTGCCGTAACACTGTAAATATCGTACATCATAAATAGTGAAAGCTGTAATGCGCTGTTAGTAGGGATGGTTGCTATAGTTACATTGTGAAGGAATAAACGGAGAAACGATTTATTGATTAGTTACTTGTCTGTTAAGTTAACATCAACGATTAAACTTCGTTTCATTCAAAAATATATTACTGATTTTTATTTGACGTGTATGTCGAACATTATATTTTTCCGTTGCCTGTAATATTTTAGAAAATTACGCTCAAAGTAAAATTTTGTTTCTTTAAATCTGAGCAAATTTCATTGTAACGTTTTAGAGAGATTTGGTTTTACGACTGTGTTTCGCTTTTAAAGAAGCAAATTTTGGAATGAAATGATTTTGCGTGCCAAATAAACTTCACTTTCTTGTAACTAAGATGTGAGAGTGGCTCTGCTATAGTCTTGTAACGTAGAATTTATTTCTATTACTGTTATTTATAATATTTTGTATTGTTTAGTTTGAATTAAAATGTCATTTTAACAAGAAGTCTGTAAAATTCTACGCAAAAATTGTAGATATTTCAAAATACAAATCAATAATTTTAATGGCATCATCTATAAAAATATTTATTTATTACTGAAGTTACACATACCGTTGTATTCAATTTTGTATCTATGATTATAATTTTTTGCAGTCACTTTAAAATCGTTTGAACAAAACATAAATATTCCTTCATGAAACTGGTTTGGAGTTTGAACAAAACGATATATGATATGTTTAACTATATTCCTTCATGAAACTGGTTTGGAGTTTGAACAAAACATAAATACTCCTTCATGAAACTGGTTTCCTTCATGAAACTGGTTTGGGAAGAATCAGTGAAAAATCCAGAAATTTGTTTTATTAGATTGTACATGTAGATCATATAGATTATATGTTTAGAATTGATAATTCAAGTTAGGGTACCAAACTTTAAGTAAAAGAATTTGTCTTTTGTCTTAAAATCCATACATCACCCACTAAGAATTGGTGTGTCATATCTACATAAAACCTAATTGTCAGTTAGTTATTAAGGTTTGAAAGTTTAGTCATTTACAGTTAAATATTAATATTTTTGTTAAGTGTTAATAAGTATTATGTATTAATTAAAATATTTATATTACAAGGTGTGTTCAGAAAGTAACGAGAATTTTAATTTTTTGAACAAAATATTTATTTATTCTTCTACATTGATGTCGCCTTCAAAATAGTCCCCATTGGAGATTATGCACTTGTGCCAGCGCTTCTTCCAATTCCTCGAAACACTTCTCAAACTCGATCTTTGAGATAGCCTTTAGTTCCTTCAGCGATGCGCTTTTAATGTCATCTATGGCTGTAAAACGACGGCCCTTTAAGGTTCTCTTTACTTTTGGAAATATGAAAAAGTCACACGGAGCCATGTCTGGCGAATATGAGGCTGGGGCATCGTTACAGTACTGTTTTAGGCCAAAAATTCACGAACAAGCAATGAAGTGTGAGCTGGTGCATTATCGTGATGCAAAAGCCATGAATGGTTTTTCCACAGATTCGGGAGTTTTTTTCGGATTGCTTCACGCAAACGGCATTGAACTTGTAGGTAGTACTTCTTATTGACCGTTTCACCTGATGGCAGGAATTCATGATGCACTATGCCATTAATATCAAACAACACAGTGAGCATAACCTTCATATTCGACCGCACTTGTCGAGCCTTTTTTGGTCTTGGCGAGCCAGAATGCCTCCACTGGGATGATTGAGCCTTAGTTTTGTCACCTGTTATAATACGTTTCAGTAATTCTGTATCGTTGTCGACTTCATTTAGTGACGCCTGAGCAACTTCCATTCACTCAGCAATTTGTTCGAAATTGAACAGTTTTGGAACAAATTTTGCTGCCACGCGTTTCATACACAAAACATTGGAAACAATGTCATGACATGATCCAATCGATATGCCAACATCATCAGCGACCTCTCTAATTGTAGTTCATCGATTGTTCATAAACATTTCTTTCACTTTTTCCACGTTTTCATCGATTGTTGATGTGCTGGGGCGTCCAGGGCGTTTGTCATCTTCAACGTCTCCACGGCCTTCTTGGAAACGCTTATGAGTTTATACCACTCATAAACTCTTGCTTCACTCATGTCAGACTCAACATAGGCCTTTGTTAACATTTCACACACTTTGTTCCATTTTTTATGCAAAATTTAATACAAATTCTTTGAACCATTTCTTTTAACAAACAAAAATTGCTGAGCTCATAAAAACACGTCTAACCTTAGTGGCTGTCACAGACAAAGTCAACAATGAAAACAGCTGAAAGTTTAATCATACTTCAAGGGCATGTATACCAACAGAATAAAAAGAAATATTTGACAATCGGACTCTCCAAGCAAACAAAATTTTAAAATTCTCGTTACTTTCTGAACACACCTCATAGAATGCAACCGATGTGTGTATAATCACAAAAAATACTTGAATATACGTAAAATTGAAAAATAGTATTAATTTTGGACATAGACGACACAGCAGATTGACCTGTGTCTTGGGACACCTCTACTACTAATCCCTGGAATTGTAAAAACAACAAAAATAAACCCTGACCTGTCAAGATTTAGTTTGATGTTTCAAGTTACTCGAATTATATTTCAGTTTTTAGTACACTTACTGCAGCTGTAAATCTTCATACGATCTAATCGTAACAAATTATTTTAAACCCGTTTAAAATATAGACCTGTTTGTTGTCTTTTTATATAGATCCATAAAATTTAATGAAAATTGTTACAACTTAAGTAGGGCAAAAAAAAAGCCATAAAAACTATTTTTTTTAAATTTTTTACTGGATATATGAGTAAATATCCACAATATATTGTGTCGGTTATAGCACAATCCAACGAAATCAGGGAACTGAATTAATGTAAAAGCATAGCATTTGTTTTAGCCAGTTCTGAAGGATACCCTTGAGGGATTTTAACTTGGCCAATACTGCTGCCCATAGATAAGAATCTGAGATGAACATAACTTGCATAAAATTCCGGCCTGTCAAGGAAATGACTGTGGTTAATACCACTGGCCATCTTACCACAGACGACATTTTTTAAAAACTGTACCCGAGTGCAGAGGGTTATTACGCGTTCAGCCATATTGCTCACGAGCCTTATTACTGGCAACTGTGAAAGAAATCTTTGCTTTCAGTTTGAAAACTAGTATGGATGTTTAATTATATTTCTCTTTTTTCCAGTTGTATACGGAACAAGTAAAAAGGATCCTCAACAATCTAATCGAAATTATCTACCTGAATTCTTGACGAGTATAAATTGGTCGGAAAATATTTTAGAGGTAAGCATCACATTACGGTATGTAAATAAAATGTGATTTTCATTCAGACATTGATATTGATTTCTGTTAGAACTAGACTTAGTATAGTGTGTGTGTGTGTGTGTGTGTGTGTGTGTGTGTGTGTGTGTGTGTGTGTGTGTGTGTGTGTGTGTGTGTGTGTGTGTGTGTGTGTGTGTGTGTGTGTGTGTGTGTGTGTGTGTGTGTGTGTGTGTGTGTGTGTGTGTGTGTGTGTGTGTGTGTGTGTGTGTGTGTGTGTGTGTGTGTGTGTGTGTGTGTGTGTGTGTGTGTGTGTGTGTGTGTGTGTGTGTGTGTGTGTGTGTGTGTGTGTGTGTGTGTGTGTGTGTGTGTGTGTGTGTGTGTGTGTGTGTGTGAGTTTGTGATGGGTTAAAAATTTTTTTATGGCATTCAGGGTTCGTAATTTCAGTGCAGTTTAAAAGTTTAAGATGCTATTACATGCAGATTGTAATGCTGATTAGGATTAATCAAAATTTCAAAAACTTTTAAGGTAAAGGAAAATACTTTTGGTAATTTGCTTCTATCATGTCAACAAGAGAGTTGCTTGCTGCAATTATATGACACACTATTTTTGGTTGAACATGGAATAATTACAGATTGAAAGATTAACTCTGACTTTAAGTTAATAAAATTTATATTATGTAAGTAGTTGTGGGATCATTGACAGATATTTTCGATCGTAGTCAGTGTGCTGTTATTTGCCTTACGGTTCACATTATTAGCATTAGCTATCCGTTGTTTGAACAATGATTTATTTTAGAAAGTGTAAATATTGATTTTCTTATAGACATGTTTTTTACATTTTTTTGAATAATACGATACATAATTTTTCAACTTTTTTGTTCATAATTAATTATCACTGAAAAATTTACTTTCACTAAAGTGCGCAGCCTAGCCACACTTTACGATAGTCATCAATTTTAAAAAATAATCTGATTAAATTTTTCATTACAAATTCTGAAACTAGGTAAAAAATCGCAACAATTTGTGTGTTAGGTATTTTAGATAATTTTGTATTTTAATCTTCAAGAGTACCCAAAAAGTTTACAAATTTTTTTTATAAATTTTTACCGGTAACTTAATTAAATAAAAAGTAAATAATGCAATACATTAAAAACAAATAATTTTAGTTATTCTACGCACTTTCTTATACAGTGATATAATAATATACATTTGTTTCCTTTCAAATATTTTTTATGAATTTTTAAAAGTAAGTTCAACGTCAACCTTGATGCTGTAGAATATCCTGTAGGTGCTAAGATTGTCACTCAAAAAATATTTTGCATCATAGTTTTTTATGTGCCAAAGGGAATTCGCAATAATTCACAAAACCTTGTTTTGAAACATAATTTGTACTTTTCTAAAGTTGCCCTCCTTATATCCATATTGATTTAATCACTTGGTATATAAATTAGTAGCCGCCTTGGTGGTCTAGTGGATAGCGTACTAGGCTTTCACCCCGAGGATCCGGGTTCGATTCCTGGCAAGGGCTTGGCATTTTCATACGATATAAATCATCCCACCGTCTGCATTAGCCCAAGTGTGCACAATAGTCAAACGTTAAACACAAAAAAATATATATATATATATATAAATTAGTAATTTACTGCACAAAGAAACTGCCACTGCAATTATCAGAACTGATAGTTTCAAGTTTCTATTTGGTTTCACATAGCAATTCTATTGTATTTTGATACCTACAGTCGACCCTAAATACTCAAGCACTATTCACATATAGAACAACAATTAATTTATAAAGTGGTTTGTTATGCAGTATTTTGCTTAATGCATCCTGTCTCGGAACATTTATAGTTAAGCAGCTTTCATTCATTAATGTATCATTCTTCAATCACGATATGCTCTGCTGTAGGAACTTCATGATAACACAGAAACAAATTCACGGGTGTGTTGTTTTTCGTTATTGTTTTTGTTATTATTTGTCTGTACAGAAACAATAAACGGTGTTTGTACATATGATTAAATTCTAATATTGTACCTTACTGAAATATTTACAAATGAAACAACTTTAACCAGATTTTACATTACATACCTAATTTAGGCTACAGTATTTATTGTTTACTAAAAGCGGATGTTTTAATAACATTTACACATTAGAACTGGTGTAGATTGTCTTACCGATTCTACTTTCAAAACTGTTTCAGTCAATAATTATTTAATTCTTGAATTCGATTAATATTTAAATATTACTTTCCACAATTTTTTTTTAGCAATCAGCTGTTCTGGTACACACAGTTATTTGTTATTTATGCTTGCATTCTGCTGCACTCTCGTGGAGACACTTTATACTGCTCCTGGAATTTTGTGTACAGTCATTGTTGTTGATTTAATGTTATTGTAACACCTTAAAATGGAAAAGTGTGAGGCCTGAGATTTCTGTGGTTTTCTGATGAATCTCCGTGTATATACAGTTTCAAAAATAACACAGGTCTTTATTTTTGATCAGAATGCTTAGCATAATAATATAGGGAAAATGTGTGTTTGATGATGCCTTACAGCAAAACTTCATTTAATAAAAATAGTGAAACTGTTATTTTTTCTACGTTCAATTTTGCTACGATACACTTGAACTATCCCAAAAAAAAACTTTAATCCATCCCCGCAGGGGTGTGCAGACTAGGATTTAGGGATTTAGGGGTGTGCAGGGGTATTTAGAGGATTTAGACGTCCCTCACGGTACCCGAGTCTAACACTCACTTACGCTTGCAACATTACATTTACGACTTTAACACTCACACGTACATTTAGGGAGGCAATAATAGCCTCAATGTGCTTTTTGCCTTAAAATAATTTTTTTTTAAATCCGTTTATCTTTGACAGAGCCTTTTAGCCGTAGTTGTGTCAAGATGCTATTGTACAGTATGTTTACATAACACTTCAGAGGTTTAAAGTCATGTATATGAGTAAAGTATAGATCTTTATTTTCCCACCAGATATTATTGGGTTACTGTAACTTTACTGTTTTTTGATGGGGGATGAAGAACTAAGTTCAGTTCTGGTGAATTTAGTGAAATACGCTTTGCGTTAATAAACAGTTTTATGATTTACTAAAATGAACATTGTAAGAATATATACAATGTAAGAATAGCAAGCTAAGTGGTAACAAGAGATACAGGCCTGTACTACGGCTATTGTAAGCAGTTTATGGTGATTACGGGTAATTATGATAACATTAAAAAAAATCCGTCACTGTTCTTTTTCTCTTATAGCTAAACCTATCAAAAAAAATTTTATAATGTGAAAAAAGGAGAAGGTAAAAAGACTTATCGATTAAAATGCTTTTTTTTAATTATTTGAGAATATAATTAAAATACTCACAATGCATGCCTACATTATTATAAGCCTACTTTGTACACTTCTTGCTTTGTTGCTTTGTTAAGCAGAACATCAAAAGCTGTTGTAAGAATATTTTTTAAATGTTTATATTATTTGTTACTTTGTGCTGTGACCTTGGTATTTGATTGCCAGTTACTATGGTAATTGTACAATTGCTTCAGTCAACTTTGTTGTGTAATATGTTATTAGATCATTTACAACGTATTCATTTATTACCAAAATTTTCTTTACGTATAATAATATTGATACATAAATGATCTATAGGCGGCATAAATGCCCGGACATAGGCTGGTCCTCCGATTGATATTTATACTTAATGCAAATACAGCCAAACACAAATGCATCACAATTGCCAGCCATTTTGACTTCTTAGTAAACAAAACTAAGGATGAGGTTGTTACAGTTCTTGTAATTTCATTTCTGTAACTCAGAAAAATAAGAAAGTGACAGAAAAGTGAACTAAAATGATCGGTTAATTGAAAAATGTAGTTTTAGACGCTATCTATTAGATTTATTTTTAACTCTACAGCAATGATAGATCGTTGTGTAGCAGCCATAGGGTTAAAAAAAAAGGAGTACTCACAGACTGTCTTGCGTACACGGACCACTTCGTCCATTTCACACTAAAGACAGAAATAGAAACAAAGTAAAAGTTTCTAACAAACAAAGAAACAAGCAGCTGGAAAAAACAGTACTAACAAATATCATTTTTAAAAAACAGAAAATGTTATCTTAGAAGAAGGGGATTTGAGAGAACCTGGAGTATCACGAAGGTGAAACACTGGGGTTAGAAAAGAACATTGCAAGTTGATTTTCAAAATACTGATTAGCATTTACACTTACTTGCTTATAAGTGCAATTATATTTTAGGACATGCCACTAAAAATACGACACAGCCTAAACATGCTCACAGTCTTTAATGAATTTAATTGGCTTTTTAGAGATAAAACTTTTCATGCAGTATGTCCAGAAACATTTTAATTTTATTAGCCGCCCTAATGCATTCAAGAGATGTACATTAGTTTATACAAAGTTTATACTGTTTTAATCTTTATTTTCCGTTACTAAGTAGAGACGTCTTCATTAAACATTGTATCAGTACAGACATATACAGATAAAACTGTAATTACTATTTCAAGGCACTTAAATAAATGGCCAGTGATTTATTCTGCTGCTATTCTCGATTAATTTTAATAGTGTTTGTTGTTTTGTGAAACTGGTCATTTTTCGTTAGTATTTTAGAAAAACATATATTTTATATTTCAGTTTCTCCATTGAATGTATATTTTGATTTGTTTACTTTTTTTGTAATGTCTTTGTTAACGGAAACTATAAATGAATTCCAGTAAAGCTAAAATTGTCTTACTTATTGAAACAAAATTAATGGAAAATCAAAATGAAAAATTAATTTGAAAGTAAAATATTAATGAAATCATGTATAAAAGTTGTTTTTAATTTTACTAGAACCAACTTTTAAATTTATTACTAAAACAAATAATTTATTTATCAGTTTAATAACTTGTGATAAGAAAACAAGAAGTCATCAAAGCAGATATCCCCTTACTACAAGTGTGACGCTTGCATGTTTACTTATTTGTTTTATCACGAGTTTCAATTTTTTCCTCGTACAAAAAAAAAATCTAGGTTCTCCTAAAGAAGTTTTCACTTCAGAAAACAGGACTCCAATAAACCTAATTTCATTTACTTCATTCCAGCACAACTGGATGTCAGAGTATCAAAATTATAAACGTTAATAACAGTGATTTTTTCTCTCGTAAATGACTTCACAAAAGCCAAAATTCCACGCCACATATTTTTATACTCAAGCGTTTTAAAACGGTACCATTACGTAGACTTGTCACTTTTTAATAACAGATACTCTGCTTTTATGGTGTAGCAATAACGCTAAGTTTATGGTCCAGCAATTTTAGTTTTTTCGTTAATAAAAAAAACATTAGTTTTTGTTGTAAAAAATAAATTACCTTTCAAGGTTTTTTTGTTTATTTGAAGTACGCGATAATTTAATGAAAATTGTCTAACATTTTTACAATTGCGAAAGGTAATAAAGACATAGCAAACACTAAAATTATTTTAAAACAAATACGGTGAAAATTCCTTGCGTGTAAACGTAACAAAGTCAAACAAGGCAATTGTGTTTGGTATAAAAGTAATTACATCATACGCGCAGGTTAAAGGGACAAAAAAAAGTAGATATTTTAATTGATGGAAGCGCGGGTAATTGTTTCTTTGTTGTGAGCATTGTATAGGATTCCACCTGTTTAGGAAATATTTATAACTATTTCTAAGTAGATGAAATATTGTAAAACATTTAAATAGAAAATAAAAACTAATATATTAACCTAACTAAGTAACTTTCCGTAGCCTACATTTTGGTAACAAAGTTATCTTCAGGTATTTGATACTTCACAACAGATCTATATAAAAAGCAGTACAAGTGGGTGTACTTAAGTATATCTTGTATTACTGTAGTATTAAGAAGTTCTAGTAAAATCAAGACGGTAGCTATATTATTGAAATGTGCTTCAGCACTAAGTAATTTAACTTGTTTTATATAACGTTTAGCAAATTTCAGTTGAAAATTTAGGCTTGGAATGACTTTTGTATGGTAGTCAGGACCTTGAAATGAGTGATAATCCTTATCTGTACTTTTCAAAGGGTTGTTCAGATTTTATATATGTATATACGTAAGTATTCTGGCATTCCAGTTTTGGTTTGATTTAATTCATATGTGGCACAAAAATCAATTTTGATTATAGCTTGGACAAGTTTTTCATTTAGCAAAATGTGTTCAGCAGTTTCAAAATGGCAGACATTTCAGATCAGCATTAAAATCTGCTTAGATTGTCATTGTAATTGGAAAGTTAAAAATGCTTATGTATGCAGATTTTAACCCTGATTATGATGGTGAGATCAGAATTTCAAAAAAATAGTATACAAGGAAAATTACTTTTGAAAATTTGCTTCCATCTTGTCAGCGAGACAGATGCATGCCAGTACACAGTGTTACTTGTAAATGTATAGATAACTCTATTTTGTGCATTTTACAATGTCTAATATCTTTTTTTGCTATTTTTTTATTTGTTCATTTTTAATTGTTTAATGTAATATAAAATTATCTTTGTTTAAGGACATTGGTGGCGGGATGATGCTGATTGTCTCGGGTGCTGGCAAAGTTATTTTCATTTCAAATGCTGTCGAAAAAATCCTCGGACATACGCAGGTCAGTTTACACACAACTTTACGTATAAGACACGCATGCAGTTCATAGATTAAGACCTTGGGTACAACTGCAAGTAGAGGACAGAATCACCCTCAACCAACACTAACTACCTCTTGCTTCGTACTGTTTGCGACCAAAACTCCATTAGCTGCAATAAACAGGGAAAATAACATTTAATAAATAAACAGTATTGTTCAATTATATATTCACTTTAGGCATACCTCAAGAATCGTGAATAAAATGTCAAATGATTTTAAAATAAACTTACAGAAGATTGTTGCATTTCATTTTTCCTTAATTACGGTAGGTTGTTAGGTAGAAAGTATTTATTCCTAATATAATTTAAAGGTACAAGTAGATGCCAATTTTTCACAAATTTTCCAAGACTCCACCGATATTGTATTCATATTTTCTCATAAAAATCTTAAATCCGCTACTGACACTCCAAGCACTAGAACAGGCACAGACAAATTTTGAACAGCGCCACTCGTATCGATTGAAATTCCTAAAGTTAAAATATTGTTCACGATTAGAGGGATTAATAACATGTTGATTGAAATTAAGACGTCTTGAATTAAACGTTAAAACATTATGTTTGTGCGTTAGTTCAATATCTGGCACTTTCTTCCATTTGTTTTTTCAAAACAATAAAATATTTGAATTAAAACAAAGCAACCACACACTGATGGTATTACAAAATATAATCCTACTGTAAGTTTAAAATATGTTAACTTATTATTATTATTATTTATTTCCTTCATGGTACAGAATTTTGCACATGCGAAGGACTTGTATGGGGGCATTAATAGCTGTACATAGGATGGTCCTTAAAATTAACATTACAAAATATCAAAATTCTTAGATTTAAATAATTTGTGAGACGCACCTCACATACAAATACATTATAAAATATTTGATTAATTAATGTGATTAAAAATATAACATCTATCTATCTATAATTCGGTCTACAACGTTCTACGCTGTCTTCCGATCTCCAACCTCCACCGATCACGGTCCCACCACAGGTCTTCTGGTAGATCCCTTTTTTTTATTTCCTTTTCGACTCCCTCTCTCCAGCTCAGTCTCGCCCTTCCTCATTTTCTTCTTCCAGGTGTTCGCCATTGCATGATTTAAATATAACATGTTGCTATAAAACCTTTGAATAGTATTTTTGCTTTCTTACAATGTATTTACACAAATTACACTAAAAAGTTCAGTATCTCTAAATTCGTAATTTCACTTTTCAACTTTTTTTTAGCACTTTCTTATTAACTTCCAAACTTTTAACACTATTTGACAATTCATTAAAATACTTTATTGCATAATATACGCAGCTTCTTTGACCTACAGTTAATGCCTGAAACGGAAGCTGAATACTTTTCAGACGAGTATTTATTTTCCCATTATTTTTGTTTGCATTTTGTTATATTCTTATAAAATAGCTTTCATGACAAAAATTGTTTAATATCCATGGTTTTATCTTTATTTTGATATCTCACTCCAATTACTTTTAACAATTTATTTTTAAGTTTCAATAAGGTATTGTAATTTGAATCATACAATCCATATACTGCAATACTGTAAAGTAGTCCATAGTAGATTTGTACTAACTGTTTTTTGTACTATTATTAATGTGCAATATTCCCATTTCATATTAGCATCAAAAGTCAAACCAAGGTAATTATCAATTAATATTTTTTCATTTTAAAATAACATCCCCTTGAATATAAATGAGAGGAGATATAAAACCTGACATTTTAATGTGGCTATTTAAAATAATAGGCATTCTTTATAATTTTTATGACTTAGTCGATACACGAAATAGTTGTACAAGATGTGAATGTTATGGTGTTGTAATTGGTTTTTAGTGACCGTGTTAATAAAACGTATCGCACAAAGCTCTGTATAAATGAATAAGTATACAAAAATAAAACAGTAGTGTATAGCTATCATAGATACTTGTGTAATAGATAGGCTAGACTTTCATAGAGTAAAGATACTGTGGAGTGGGCATATTGATTAGTAGCCACGCAATGTATTGTTGTCCATGGCAACGGGAGACACATTGCACCTGAAACAAGACTGCACTTAAACAACTCTTTAGATGCTTGTGGTTATAAATAGAACGTATAGCTAAACCAACAGTGACAACATAAACTACTTATTAGAAAACACCTCGTTCATGGCAATGGATTATTAGAACAAAAAAATAATTTTTCAAGTTTATAGGGTCCGTAGATAAAACCAAAAAGCTTTATTCGCATGCGTGTTTATCGGTAACACACTTTTTGCTAATAAACAGTGTGATTTGGCAAAAATGGTCAGTGTAGATGCCCGAACTCCGAAAATATATAAGGGTTGACAACGTAAAATATTTAAAAGAAAAAATAGTTTTTATTTTTATTAATCTAGTATGCATTATGATTAGTAACTGGATGTGAAACCGATTCTGGATGTATATAGTTTATAAACTGTACATAAAGAGTTTATAAAGAGTCACCAGACCTATTCTAAAGTTCGTTTTAATATCCCTATTTCTTATTTCAACATGTTAGGTCAAAAAAAATCTCAGTAAATGTATAAATCTAGTTTGAATCATAAAAAAGTGTTTTTTAAGATTATTTGATGTATTAAATATTTTTATATTTATGGACCTCCGCGTAAATTCAAGTCATATATCTGAAATATCTTCATTTATATCTTTATATAAATTATATCTATATATAAGTATATATCTATATTATATCTATAAGTATTATATCTATATAAGTATATCTAAATAATATCTTTATTTAGATTACTGTCTTTTTGTAGTTGTATACCTAAAAAATTTACAATTTTCAATCTTTCTTTTACAGAACAAACTTTCTTACATTCAGGAAACAAAATATATATTTTAGTTAAATTTGACTACAGTATTCTCTGAAACCACCATTTCATACAAACTCCCAAAAATCTCTATCAGACTTGATTTCTCTTAATCGACTCAGCTGATTTTCCTGTAATTGTAGCACACGAGGAGGCTTCATTATTCAAAGTTTTTGCACTAAAAATGAATTAAAAGATGTTTACTTTGAGAACAATTGAAGGAAAAAACTATTGCCGATCTGGGATTGATTATTTTTTTTAATAATTTATACAACAAAAATTTTTTTTTTCCAATAATTCTATGCACTGGGTAAAACTTTCATATATTTATATGAAGGTTTTTTTTGTGTTTAACGTCCGATTATTGTGCACACTTGGGCTAATGCAGACGATTATATGAAGGTTTTAGTCAGTGCATGGAATTTTTTTTGAAAGAAAGTAAATTTAGTTTATATATATATATATATATATATATATATATATATATATATATATATTATTTTTTTTAAGAGGTTTGGTGACTGTATAAACTTTCATAAATAAAAATAAAGAATACTTTTGCCATTTTTCTTTCTGCTAGGATTATTATCACTGTGTTCATTATAATGATCTGCACTAGCTTCGTCATTTCTACTTTTGTTGATGTGTTTCGGAATCTATAGAGTATAGATATAGTTTTTAAAGATGGAGGTTCTCCGAAACGCGTCAACGAAAGTAGAAATGACAAAGCTAGGGAAGGCAGATCATTATACTGAACACAGTAATACTTTTGCCATTAAGATTTTACCCCAACTACCCCTAAATATATTCTCCACAACCTCTACAATTTTTTCTGGGATTAGTTAGGTTAATACAAAGACCATTTTTCCCGAATTGTATGGTAATGTTTTAAAGATAGGTGCATTACTAACAGACTGACAGAAGAATACGAATAAATAAGGGTCCTTGGTATTACCTACAGACCCAGAAAATGGAAAAACACCCTTAATTAGTTCATCTTATTAAACTGTGCCGTCATGTATCTAAATAACAATTTTTCTTTATTCTGTTTTGTTTTCAAATACTATTTCTGCAGGAAATAAAATGTCTAAAAAAATGAATTGATTTTTAACAGAATCATTTTCAGAACATAAAAAATTTCAACAAGAACAAAAATATGCTTAATTAGCAGGCCGGGCATTGAATAATTTTTAAACGCAGTAGTTTTGTAATAAAAATATACGCAATGATAAAAATGTATATAATATAGCATGGCATTATAGTGAATGTAAAATAAATTATTACAACTTTTTTATTTTTATTTAAGTATTCACTTCCTTGATTTAATAAGATTGTTTACATATATTATTTTAAATACAATGTATTTAATATGTAATGAAATGGTTATGTAATAAATTGTGACTCCTAGAAATTACCTATAATAAAATGTATAGGATGTTTACAAAAGAACATTTTATGAGAAAATCATTCAATTTCATTATAAACAATAATTCTTTGAGTTCTAAGCGTGAAAGTTTTGTTATTTTTTCAAACAATGGCAGCGAATACTCGCCACACAACACTGTTAACTGGTCTAGACTAGAACGTAGTTACCAGTTCAGTGGTAATGTTAAACAGAAAGTGCAATGCGTTATTTGGCTAAATGAAATCAATTCCATTGCTGCAACTGTTGTTCAAGATGAATTTAGTGGTAGTACGTTGTCTGATAACTGCATTCTTCAATGTTAAAATATGTTTAAAGAAACTGGAGTGTCTTTCATGGTGTTGAACTGTATTTATTAAAAGAGAATAAAGAATGGCACATTCTGGGCCAGTATGGCACATTCCACAGTCGGAAAAAACCAAATTTACTCGCCACAAAGTGGTACACAAAAACGTTTTTCCACAAGTAGATGGAGGCGTAGAAAGAGCCTATGTTTTTCCAAGAAACGAAGCTCTGCGCCATTTTTGTTTATGTAGAACTTGACGATCGATTTGGCAACATGTGGATTAGAAGGGCAGGACCTATTACAGCCACAACAGAGCCGCCTCGGTGGTCTAGTGGATAGCGTACTAGGCATTCACCCCGAGGACCCGGGTTCGATTCCCGGCGAGGGCTTGACGTTTTCATACGCTATAAAATCATCCCACCGTCTGCATTAGCCCAAGTGTGCACAATAGTCGGACGTTAAACACCATAAAAAAAAAAATACAGCCACAACACCTGTCTTAAGACTTGTCTGCTCTGCTTTCTCCTTTATATGTTTCATCTGTGACAGAATCATTGATTCTGTGGGCCACCTTCACTCTAACCATGATAGTAAGAACTTTGGAAATGGGTAAATCAGCACTTGCATCTGTGCAGAGTGACTCATTGAAAAAAAAATTGGTTATATAAAGTTTTCTTTATAATAAAATTGCATATTAATGATAAATTAATTTTTAGTAATTAACCGGTAACAAAGACGTTCGAGTTAACTTACACACACACACACATATACACACATATATATTTAACAAAGTATGTAGTTGGATAACTTCATTTAAATAAATGTTAACTGAATAAATTAATTCAAGGCAACTTTTTCCTTATATAAATAAGATCTGTGTTTTGCTACATTTATTTATTACGAGTAGTATTCCCACAGCGTTGTCCATGAAATTCAAATGTTTTCACCTTGTATGTTCTGTAATGTAATTTTCAGCTGAATATTTAAATTGTAACTTTTAGCAAGATTCTAATTACAAAATGTTTAGTTTATCAGGCTTGATTGTATATAAGCTTCAAGTATAACAATTAACAAACAAATCAAGTATTTTTTTATACTTAGATCAAGACATGATTGAACTTCAATCGAGCGATTCTTTTGTTTAGTCTCTTTAAGTATTCCTACGGGCCGTTGATATTTAAAACAGGAATATTGTACTGGATGGCGTGTAAGGTCATCCTCGTGTTTATTTTGGTGGCGCGTGGTTCTCCCCACGGCAACATTACTCCTAATTGCCGCGTTTGACAATAGCTGCTGTGATTGAAATTTGTTCATTAAATAACTATTTTCTGCCTTTTGATGTAAAAATCTCAGCAGGAAAGTGGGATCTTTATAAAAGGGTTACTTCTCTCATTTGGCTTCTTTGACGATGTCTCATTGCCATCGATTGTTCGCTCTTTTATTTAGAACTCGGATACAACTTGTGTAGATGTATACGAACTTATTTAACATTGTCTACGTTTAACTTTCTGTAGACTGTTTTCGTTCTGCTTGTTTTCTATTTCAGTTTTGTTTTCAGAAAATAAAATAATCAATCTGCAGAAGTCCAGAGATAATTATGTAGATTTGGTTCACTTTAAATTTTAAACACAGTTTTTACTAAATAAGAAAATACATTAAATCTTTGGTTGCTTATCTGCCAATTAGGATGCCGTACTAAACTGCTGGGTTATTTCAGCTGAAAAGTACTTACGTAATTATATATTTAATATTTATCATTTTTAAATCTTTAAAAAAAATCTTTTTGCAGAAATTGTTAAAGATTTATCGGTATAGTAGTTTTTTGATTTAATCAAATTTTAATTTAAAAAGATCAAGTTTTTAATTTCAGATTGAAGAAATAAATTTTAAAACATTAGGTTTGAACTACAATAAACCATTATTTTATTGAATATCCTAATTTGACTGGTATTTCTCTGGTACATCCTGAACAATTTCATATATCGTAACATTTAACTGAATTATGTCCTATCATCAACACCAGACATGTAGTAATGTTTTCATTTTTGTTTTTTAGTATTATTGTTATTGTTTTATTTCATTAACTCTCTGAACATATTACACTACTTGATTGTTTAAATGAAATAACTTTTAATGAAATCCCAGCAAAGGTTACTTTCAGCTAAAGATGTTACTTGGCCGTGAACAATTCCCTCTTCTTTCCTTACTCTTTCATTTAATTACATTTTGTTCCAACTCTGCTGTTTGTTTGGAAATAATAAAGAAATGGAAATAATAAAGAAATAAAGCATTACAATAGTTATTAAATCATATTGCTGTCTGGGTAAAAGATATAAATTAGATTTGATCACAGAGTAGATTTCCATCTAGCATTTTGCACAATTGTTCTTAGTTCTTGTCTAAAGATAGACTGAATAAATATTTTTTACATTTGGTGTATTACAGTGAAAGATTAAAACATATCTAATATTACAAAGTACATTAAATAATTATTTACAAGATGCAAAAGTATTTTATGAATAAAACTGTGCCATTGCTTGTAAACAATAATTATGGTTTTTTGTGTATATTCCCCGCAGGGGGTATAGATTAGCTGTATCTATTGAGAGGATTTAGGCATCCCTCGCGGTACCCAAGTCTAACACACTTACACTTACAACACTACACTTACGACTCACATTTTACACTCACACTTACATTTAGGGAGGCGATAATAGCCTCAATGTGCTTTTCGCCTTAAAAAAAAGTTGTTTTTTTACTTACTGCTTTACTCGGTTGAAATGCGATATTTACTATCCCAAGCACCTTGGCGTATCTAGGATGGTCAAATGGGGAGGGACCAAGGTGTATAGCCTTGGTAATGCACCATTCAGTCGTTGTTGTAATTACCAATAAATTATATATTTAGCAAACAAAGTGTGTCTTGCCAACACTGCACTCTGAGTGTTTGTACAGTATCAGTGACCTTGAATAATGTAAGGGCTGTATTTGGCTGCAGTAAGTCGTTTGACCCCTTAAAATATTAAGCTTTTTTAAGTTATTTTTCCCCGCAGGGGGTGCAGATTAGATGCACCTATTGGGAGGATTTAGACGTCCCTCGCGGTGCCCAAGTCTAACAAACATTTACACTTACAACACTGCACTTACGACTTTAACACTTTACACACACTTACATTTAGGGAGGCGATAATAGCCTCAATGGCTTTTCACATTAAAATAACAAAAAAAAAATGTATTTGTATTTATTTGTTGTTTAAGTTCTATGGGCTAGGGTTCAACTCCTGTAATATTTTATGTTAATTAAATCTTATTTTTATGGATTTGATTAAGGGATTCTTGGAGGTACTCTGTCGATTCTGATAAAATATTATGCACGGACATAGTTGCTGTATCGTCGGCAAATGTGGCTACAGTAGTTTTAATATTAATTGGAATATCAGCAGTAAATAGAATATGAAAAATTGGCCCAAGAACACTTTGAATTCGGTAAAATGAAGATTTCTTATCATTGCGAATTACTTTGAACATTCTGGCTTTAACATATGAATTGAATAACCTGCAATGGTTCCAGGGAATATCTCTTAATTTAAACAAGATACCTTCATGCCATACTTTACCAAGACGTCCTGCAGTACATCGAGAAACATTGTTAAGCAATATTGTTTCTCATGAAATTCAACAAATATTTAACCTGGCAGTTATTAACCCTTATTTTGTTTATTGATAAAAATTCACGATCAATTTTAAATTAATAACGTTACTACATATTCGTGTTTGGAAATATCAAAATATGAAGATTCCCATAATTTTGTTATTACAGTTAAATTTTACAAAAAAGGCCTGAGAGATCAGTCTGTCTGTAGGGCGTTAAACTTAATGTTAATATCTCAAGAGGATATTTGTAGTTAGAGAATATTTCCTTCAGTTCACACAACAAAATCACTAGTTATGTTTTCCTTTTTGTATTTTTATATTTTAAACAAAAATCAACTTTCACAATAAGGTACAATATATCAGTAAAACACTCTGTATGTGTATTTATTATACATTAATACTTGCAGCAGGCTTAGAGGCCATCTCCCATCCGAAGAAATTACTTGAAACGTCATTCTCAGTTTTATCGGCTGTGTTTATCTTGAATCCAGGTTTTGAAGTGTTGTATAATTAACGGGAAGATGTAATAGCTTAGAGATTCATTTTTCCTTCGACAGTATCGTGTTATAAGTTAGAGATCGACCTGTGTAATAAGATAGAGGTTCCGTACTGTGTATTAACTTAGAGACTACAGTTCCGTCAAGTGTGTTACACCGTGTGTATATGTTGCCGATGCCGCTGCTTGCAGGCGCTTCAGTATCTTTTATCTAACAAGTAGAATTCGCTTAGTTAAAGAAAGATATATTATTAAAATATAAAGTTGATTTGGATAGGTTTTGTTCTTAAAGGCTTATGCGCAGTGCTGTAAATGTATACTAATTTACATAAGTAGTAGTAATAGTAATAATAATGATACAAAAATATTGTTTGAAGGCTGCTTTATTCAAACCATATCCAAATTGAATTAAGAAAACAGCCCTAAATTAAAGAATTAATTATGCATTAATGAATTCATATAAACTTACATTGTTTTTTTTTCGATAAAACACAAATATTTCTATTTTTCTATACAGATAATTGTGAAAAATAAACATTTATATATGTTGTTGACCATAGTACTGATAATATATTCAACTGTAAAACAAAATAGTGATGATTAGGCTGGTATACTTGTTAGATAAAAGATACTGAAGCACCTGCAAACATCGACATATACACACAGCAAACACACTTGACGGAACTGTAGTCTCTAAGTTAATACACAGTACGGAATCTCTGTACGGAATAACATGGTATCGTCGAAGGAAAAACGATTCTCTAAGTTAATAAATCTCTAAGCTATTACACATCCCCTAATTAACCATAGTCTAGTATTTAATATATACTAATACTATTTATTACTTTGTAATCTTATTTTTTATAATCTAATTGCCATTTAGGTAAATATGTGTTAAGTTGGCTTATATCCATGGAATCCAAGATGAGGTGTAGAACTTTGGAAGCTAGGTGAAAATAGTTTTACCATCTATGAAGGTATATATGTTTTGTTGTCATGGCGTTTTGATATTTCAAAACATTATTGTACTTTTCCCCCAAGGCTAGTATACAGAAGGTTGTCTCAGTCAAGCGTGCACGCCTCTTGGGCATGACGTCACACTACGACCTACCACCGCTGTTTGTAATATGCGAAGCTAGGCATTCACCCAGCTGTGCTCTGTTTGAAATGTGTTGAAGCTGATCATAGTTTTCCTTTCCAGTTTAGATCAAGTGATTCCATTGTTTACAGTTAGATCGAGTGTTGCAGTACTCCAGTTTGATGAAATAAAAGTAAAAAAAATATTTGAGTATGACCAGATGAATGATCAAATTGTAGGTCCGCACTCAAACATGCAAGTTATTTCTGCTCGTGGATTGTTTTCGAAGTGGACACAGCCACTTTATGTAAACTTTGACACCCAAATAACGAAGGAAACCCTTGAAAAAATTATTGGAAAACTGAAGTAAACGGGTTACACAGTTTACTTAAAGCTTATGTAAGTGATATGAGTGGAGGAAATGTTTGTTTGTGGAAGAAGCTTGAAATAAGCACTCAAAAACATTTTATATTACCTCTACTGAGGATAAGGTGTATATGTTCGCTGACTCACCACACATACTAAAGCTATTTCGTAACTGGTTTTTAGACCTTGTTTTTATGTTGTCAGATGGCAGATTTGTTAGCAAGCAACCGGTTGCAGAATTAATAAAACTAGAAGACACCAAAGAGTTGAGAATACACCACAAGATTTCAGAGAAACGTTTAACTCTTCAAAAAACCCATCAAAAGAATGGGAAAATGGCATGTGATCTCTTATCACATACCTTTGAAAACCTCAGGGTCTGTTACAAAACAACACCAACACAAACAACCCTGACGATGACACAGAAACCATTGTAGGTAAAGTTTTACGAGTAACAAGAGTTCAAGTACATGAAGAAAATAATGGTCAAAATATTGAGATAAACAGTGATGAGTATTTCACATATTACTTTCTCAGTTCAGTACACCATTTCAAAAGATCTAGGCCTAAGAACAAAGTATTTCATCTTTCAGGTGTTGTTGAAAAACTAACCATGGCAATAGTAAACAAAATATCCTGAAGTGCCGAAAGAGGTTGTAAGATCTCTTGTTAAACAAAAAACTTTTATCAAGATGAAATTCCTCAATGAAGACCTTATCAACAAAAGGAAGAACGCCGAAACTGTTGACATTAAAAGTGTAAAAAAGTATAAGAATATTGTAAATTAAATTTGTATTTCTAAACTTCAAACCATAGTAAAAATAAAATGTTCGTACAAAAAAAATATTTAAATTAAATATATTGTAAAATGTGATGTTTAGTTAAAAATTCTAATTCCATTAAATGCGATTTCATATTTTGTACTGTAGCTGGTGTGTTTATTTACTCCAAATACTTTAGTCATCTTTAATTTGAACTTGACTATAATTACATTTCATATACATTTTTCTATATAATTTATTGTAAATTAACAAGTTTCAATAACTAAACAAGAAATATGATCTTTAATATGCTATTAGAATGAGAAAAGTTTAGTGAATTACTTATAAGATTAATATAATTTAATACTAATGAAAGAAGGATTAATAAGAACATGAAGGAAATGAATTTCTACAAATTAAAATGCAAAATATGAACATTACTTCTCCATCTACCCATTATTTTGCCAGGCCTTAGCGGCAGCTTACATGTCAGCCACGCCCACTGCTGGTTATATTTGCCTTATGGGACTGAGACAACTTTCTGCATAACAACCTTGCTTTTCCCCTACCCTTTTGATGTATTTTAAAGATAACTGAGTCTTGAAATAGTCAGTAAACGCTCACGTTTTACTGTTGTGGTCTGCCGCAGATTGAGCTAATGGGGCATTCATTATACAGTTTAACATGCCTTGAAGACCATTCTGAACTACGCAGAAACTTATCCCCTGACGATAGTGTATCCATTACGCCTTCAAGTGGAGGAGGTAAGTTTTTGTAGAAATAGTGTGCAAATTTCCATTGGAAAATAAGCTATTGGCCATTATAATAAGATTGACACCCAAGACAGTGAAATGAGCATGTTTTTAGGGTTTCATTAAAATTAAAAATGTATTTATGGAATAATTTTGATAACACCATTAGCCAGCGAAATTCATTAATCCGCTTCGAAATGTTAGTTAATAGTAAAAATTTATGAGATGAATGACAGTCGGAGTTCATTTTCTCATTTTCAATAAAATTTGAAAGTTAAAAATACTGACTTAATGCTGATTGCAACTGTAATAGTTTCATTTTCAAGAATTGAGTTCTTTGTTTTGTTTGAAGTTATTTTTTAATTTACAAAGAAAAGAAGAAAGTGTTTTTATTTTGAGTCTGTTTGTGAATGTTCTCTAATAGATTTAAAATTATTAAACCAATTTCAACAAAAGATTTGTCCATTTGTTTTGGCTAACTGTGATACGAGTTAGCCACTTCAGTTAAATACGAATTCAGTGTGGCGGATGATATACTTAAATTTATTGTATAATAAATAAAAGTAATTTCTCTTATATTTTTATTTCGGAACAGTTTTCCTACAACATTTACACTAACGCAATGGATTCTATTAATATATATTAGTTTGTTTTAGTTTAGCTTCTACTCTCCGTGGTCACTCTTAAATGTTGGGTTATTGGTTCGAAACCCCAACACATCTGTACATTTAGAGTTATGATCACAAATAAATAATAATTTTAAAATAAAATATGTTGTTCTTTTACAGTTAATTTGTAATTTAGAAAAGTTCTCGCAAAAACTCACAATTAAACTGCAGCTCAGCCTTTTTGAGGTTACTTTAAATTTACTACTCATTAATACTCCTGAATTGGAATTCCATTCCAAACATATATTTACATCTTGTTAGACTACAACCTTACAACAAGGTTTTTTTTATTTTATATTTGTTGGTTTTGACTACGATTAAATTCTTTGAGCCTTTATTATATGTCTCATGTTACTCATTTTGAAAATTCAAACTCAATTTAGTTACTATTTTTTTAACAATGGCCTTCTGTGTTTTATTTCTCTATATGTTAATCACGGTTCCACTGGTTTATCTATGGCTTATACTTAACCTGTATCTTTTAATGTTTTATTTTTTAAACAAAATTATTTTTTTAATTTTATAAAATATTAAACGTTTAATGGGTTCACCTTTAAAACTCATTACAATTGACTATAAAAAAAGAAGTAAATATTTTTGTTAGACTACTTTATTTTTACAAAATAAATATATTTACAGTAAGGCAAGGTAAGGGAGGATTATTTATGAAATCAGATTTTTCTGTTTTGACGGTCTTTTCTTAATACTTCCTATATTCTGGTGAGAAGTAAATAAGTAATATAATTATTTTGATTCTAGACGCTGGCAGTGATAGTGATTCAGACAGCTCATCCGGGCCTCCTACACCACCACCATTTCACCATTCGTTTTCTTTGCAAGGACATGATAATATCAACGATACGTCAGCAGATGTTTCACCGCAACGTAGATCATTTTATATTCGTTTACGTCAGAGAGCGGTATCTAAAAGTGACCATCCTCAATATGAACTTCTGCACGTTGTTGGACACCTTAGGGTACCAAAAAGAAGATTCTCCCAGCCTTCTACTTCTAGAAAAGGAGGTTGTGACTTACAAATACTTTAAAATTAATTATAACAATCTAATAAAGTAAAAGTCGCTCACTCACTGTATCTCAAGAACAATAAGACCTATGAAGTTGAAATTCTGCATGCAGATGTGCAGAATCAGGCTATGAATGAATGAATGACTTCCTAGGGTTACTATTGCACTGCAACCTTGTATATCTACTGTGCCCCCTGTCTATATTCCTGAATTGCTTAGGACCTTTTCCAACCCTGGTCTATTCATAAAGTCTAGGTTTTGGCAAGGTTCCAAGGTAGGGTACCTCACCTACTTCTAATTGGTGACTTCCCAATTCATTATTGAGGTACTTGGCAGATGTTTGCTCTGCTAATTTCCTTTCAGTTTTCCTTTCTCTTGACCGTTATTACAGAGGTTTTGCTCCATTTGACCAGCTTTTTCTTATGTTGTGAGATATCGCTTTTTCGTGTGAGATACTGTTTACATTCATACTCGTAGGAACATGAGCATCTTAAGAAAATTGTCGCATTTTTTTTAACCACACAAAGCCCTGCATAAACGGTTAAGGTACAGTGGGAGGTTGCCACTTACCTCAGCGCTCATTTTGATATACCATTAGGCCCATGTCATTGCCTCAATCAACATGGGTGGAGTTAACCAGGTTATTTAGAGTAGTGAATATGTGTATTTTTTGTTGTTATTTTAAGGCGAAAAGCACATTGAGGCTATTATCGCCATCCTAAATGTAAGTGTGAGTGTAAAGTGTTAAAGTCTTAAGTGTAGTGTTGTAAGTGTAAGTGTGTGTTAGACTCAGGTACTCGCGAGGGACCCTCTAGTGCGGGTCTAAATACTCTCAATAGGTGCAGCTAGTCTGCGGGGTGAATATGTATATGTCCTGAGTAGGTGAATAAGAGTAGTATGAGTTAAGGGCACAATAGACTCATTAAACCCAGTGGCAATCATTAAACAAAATTGCCTCTAACAGCATAATAATGCTAGATTTAAAAAAAATAATTGTCTTTCTATAACTTGAAAAATCTTGGTTTTCACACTATTTGACCAGTTTTAACGAAATAACGTCTTCTTACATTTCGATGAAACTTTCTTTTTTGTTATATAGAGCTGTGACAAGGTTTTAGGCACTGTCATACACCTATTTAAAACAAAATGGTGTGCTCACACAGAATGCCTGATTTATTTGTCTGTTATGTACTTTTAATTTACTTTTGGCTGCTTTTCATTGGGAAACGGTTTCACGCTTTTCAATGAGACTTCTTTTTCTTTGTTATGTGAAGCTGTGATAAGATTTCAGGCAACTCAGACCTTGTTTGAAACAAAATGTCGGTCTTTTTTTAAAAAATGCGTAATTTATTTTCTCTGTCATATTAAAAGGCCTAATTGGTCCGCACTGGTATTTGGTTTGACAGATTTCAGTGAAACCGTAGGTTTTATGCCGTCTTACATTTACTCGAAATTTAAAAAAAAGTATATTTGCATAAGCTCTAAACACACTGTAGTTTTTCAGTCAGTTTTTGAAATAAAGTTAATTTTAGACCAAAGAATGAGTGTGTAATAGCGAAATTTAATTTGTTATAGATCAACCAACCAATAATAATGAAACAAAAGGCCTAATTGGTCCGCACTGGTATTTGGTTTGACAGATTTCAGTGAAACCGTAGGTTTTATGCCGTCTTACATTTACTCGAAATTTAAAAAAAAGTATATTTGCATAAGCTCTAAACACACTGTAGTTTTTCAGTCAGTTTTTGAAATAAAGTTAATTTTAGACCAAAGAATGAGTGCGAAATTTAATTTGTTATAGATCAACCAACCAATAATAATGAAACAGTCCTAGTAGCTGTTGCCAGGCCGTATAAAGAAAAACGACTTGTCTATTTGTCATTATCCGAAGCGTATCGTGAAGAATTTGTTACAAGACATGCAATAGATGGAAGTATAATTTATACCGATCACAGGTATAGTAAATGTTTTTTTCTTTTTTTTTTTAATTGTTAGTTACTTAATGATGGAATATTCATGTTAAATATTATTATTATTGTATGTTCAGATGTTTTTATATTGTAAATAGAAACAATACACGACATTTCAGAAGTAGAGATAAACTCTGTTTGGTGCCCAACCTAAAACACTAACAAAAACATAAGTTTAGCCATTATCATTATTGTGTGGCTTTTTTCATTTTCTCGATGATTTATTGTTCTCTGATCATATGTAAATCTTAGCTATATTTTTAAATACTCAAAAGTCTCAAGGCCTTAAATGTTTTGGTATTTTAACATGGATCTAAACTAGCGTAAAGCTAATGTTCTAGTTTTGTTACACTTATGTTTTAAGTTAAACACTGATAAAGACAGTTGAGTCGTAATCTGGAAACATTGTACCGAGTTTTTTCGTACAGCAAATGTCCAATTAAACAATAAAAAAATGTCTGTCCCTTTTGAGTTTTACAACTTTGTCGATTGACGTTTTACTTTGTTATCAGACTTCAGTAATAGGATAACTTTAACCGTTTCAGAATTTCTACCGTATCAGGTTATTTGACAGAAGAGGTTATTGGCTCCCCAGGATTCAAATTCATACATAAGGATGACATGAAATGGACGATGATCGCCTTGAGGCAAAGTAAGTGTACAGACAATATGTTTCTACTCTGAAAAATTGTGATAATAATTTGATGTTTACCTGATAAAAAAAAATCATTTAACTTTTTTATAAAGATTAAATTTTTCCGTTGACTTTAATGAAGTAAAATGTTGCTTTTTTTATTTACAATAAAACGTTTGCTTTTATAATTGTTGTTCTAAAATAATAATAGGTTACATTTTGAAACATTACAGCTTATATTTCAATTCTACAAACTTTGGTTTTATTGGTAGTATGATTCGCTTCTTTTTTGTCAAAACAAAACAAGCGCAAAGTTAAATTGCCTATACAATTTTCAAAATTAAAAAATTGGAAAATATTTCTACTTAGGACTGAGGGACATGAGTTCAATATCCTGCTACTAACCTTAATTTTTTTTACATTTAATATAAATTTCTTTAAAATTATGTGTATAAGTTGTATAATAAATATTTATAACTAATACCATTATATTACATCCCCCCCGACTGATATAGCAAGTTGGATGTATTGTGCAAGTTTAATTGTGTATATTTGTATATTATGTAGGTAAGTATTCATTACCTTCAGTATCAGAAGTGTATAATTTCAATTTAGCAATGAGATTCGTAATAAAATTGAACCAATACAGTAGTAGTGAACGTAGATTACTTCAATTTTTTTTTAATTTTCACTTCTGCTGGTTAGCCCCCACCCATTACATAAATGGAAATCAATGTCGACATTTGATTTTAAAATAGTTTTGACACTAAAAATACAGCAGTTGAGTAATTGGAAGCAAAAGAACATTTTGAAACAACCAATTTTATTTTACCATATTTTCAAATTGTGCTGTTGTCTGTTTGCTCATTAAAGCTTACATTGTTTCAGTGTATTATCGAGGACAGACATACGGATGCAGTGTCTACAGGCTACAGACGAAAACTGGTAAATTTATTTTTGTGAAAACCCACGGATATTTAGAAATCAATGAATCCAATGATGATTTGCAGTCATTTCTATGTATGAACACCCTGGTCTCGTAAGTAACACTTAATTTTTGTTTTAAATATTCGTAATTAGTTGTTATTCGATGTTCCAATCAAATATTTCTAGTTTCAAATAACTCGGGTGGAATTACTTGAAGTTGTCAAAAGTGAATACTTTTGACAAGTATTCACATAACATATGTGACAGCACCATGCACATCACTTAGAATACTCATGGGAATATGTGATTGACTTATTCATTGAATGGTATTATCGTAAATAGTGCGAGAGTTTTTATCTTTCAATAGGAACATTAATATGCTCTTTGGATTTATGCTATAAGTAACTTGTATCCAGTTACAGTGTTTTATTTCATCTAGAAGGTTAGTTTTATTATTTATTACAATGGAAGGCCATTCGAAAATGTCCGATAACACGTTGAAATTGGATTCCTAAATTTCTTATTATAATTTTTTTATATTAACCTTTTTTGCTTGTTAAAGCTGAGATCAGAGTGAGTGGCATATTAACATCAAAACTGTTTCAAAGGAGTAAAAAAAAATTAATCGAAACTCATTTATTGTATTGTGAAATACCTCCAAACACGGATATAGGCTATACACACAAAGCAGCACTACACTGTGAACATTCAAAGTAAGTGTCTTTTCTTTTTTGTTACTCTGTTTTCATGCTGTAACAAACATAATACTTCCTTTGAATTTTTCTTTTGCGTTCATTACTTGTTGGTAGAGGTTGGATGAAATGACATCCTGTGAGTCGCAACGGGTGTCTGTCAGTACTTGGGTGTGGACTGTGTGTTTCCAAGTAGACTATGACGACGTTGAAGATGATGAACGCCCTAGACGCCCCAGCACATCAACAACCGATGAAAACGTGGAAAAAGTGAAAGAAATGGTTATGAACAATCGCCGAATCACAATTAGAGAGTCGCTTATAATGTTGGCATATCGATTGGATCATGTCATGACATTGTTTCCAATGTTTTGTATATGAAACACATGGCAGCAAAATTCGTTCCAAAATTGTTGAATTTTGAACAAAAACAGCGGCGAATGGAAGTTGCTCAGGAGTCACTAAATGAAGTCAACGACAATGCAGAATTACGGAAATGTATTTAACAGGTGACGGGGGGTTATAGATATGATGTTGAAACTAAGGCTCAATCATCTCAGTGGAGGCATTCTGGCTCGCCAAGACTTAAAAATGCTTGACAATTGTGGTCGAACGTGAAGGTTATTGTGTTCTTCGATATTAATGGCATAGTGCATCATGAATTCCTGCCACCAGGTGAAACGGTCAATAAGGAGTACTACCTACAAGTTCAATGCCGTTTGTGTGAAGCAATCCAAAAAACGCCCAGATCTGTGGACAAACAATTCATGGCTTTTGCACCACAATAATGCACCTTCATTGCTTGTTCGTGAATTTTTGGTAAAAAACAGTACTGTAACGATGCCCCAGCCTCCATATTTGCCAGGCATGGCTCAAAGTGACTTTTTCCTATTTCCAAAAATAAAGAGAACCTTAAAGGACCGTCGTTTTACAGCCGTATATGACATTAAAAGCGCATAGCTGAAGGCTATCTCAAAGATCGAGTTTGAGAAGTGTTTTGAGGATTGGAAGAAGCACTGGCACAAGTGCATAATCTCCAATGGGGACTATTTTGAAGGCGACAACATCAATGTAGAAGAATAAATAAACTTCCTGAACACACCTTGTAAACTCTCTTACTAACGCACGTCTTACTTGTAATAACGTCAAAAGGATAATAATTACTGCCAAGCAGCCAATATTTCACACGTCGAACTATACTGACACTGCAAGACCATCTAATTTTCCAAGAAAGCCCAATTGTTATCCACCAGTTAGTCTATTACTTTTATTATATTTAGCAAGAAAATGTACCAATGTGAGATGGGTTTATAAAATAATTTTATATTATTTTCTTTTTTTCCAGTTACACAAATAATTGCAGTGTGTTAATATACAAAATAATGAAGACATCATATGATGTCCTTACTCATTCATGTTATATATGTGAATGACGTCTTATGATGTCTTTACTCATTGTTGTACTTTTAGTGTACTCTTCAAAGGGTTAAATATTTAGCTGAAAACAAAGCCTGTTTAAATAAGTCATTCCTGGTAAAAACATTTTAATATCATGGGCAAATCGTACAGGTACTCCTGGTATTTAGATGCAAGCTTGTGAGCACATGCAAGCTAGTTAAACATTTACAAGTACAAGGAAATATACACCTATAGTCCATTATTATACGTTTTAAAAGCATGTGCTCGGTGATTTTATTTTTAATGTGAATTTTACTTTCTTGAGCAATAAAAAATATATTTGCAAGTACATTTAGTTAACCCTTAAGTACTATGTAACGTCTGTGGGACCACATCTAAATTTTGTCGGAATTCCCCACAACATATCCATCCCTAACCACCACATGTCAGCCATTCTTTGTATCTTTTAGTCTTAGCCGTGGCAATGACTTGTGAAACAAGCTTTGCTTTGTTTGTTCCTGAGTTATAAGTAATTTGCGGTCTGATAGATGGTCCATAGTAGCTACGTGATTTTTAAAACTGCATGGAGCGATCTTACTGACGTACCATAGTACTGATTTTTTTTTTTTTTTTTTTGTGTTTAACGTCTGACTATTGTGCACACTTGGGCTAATGCAGACGGTGGGATGATTTTATAGCGTATGAAAATGCCAAGCCCTCGCCGGGAATTGAACCCGGATCCTCGGGGTGAAAGCCTAGTACGCTATCCACTAGACCACCGAGGCGGCTACCATAGTACTGAAGTGATATTTGTTTTCTATTTCCATTTTCTGTGATGGACCCCTAGACCACTGAGGTGGTTACCATAGTACTGAAGTGATATTTGTTTTCTATATATAGTTTCTGTGATGGACCCCTAGACCACCGAGGCGGCTACTATAGTACTGAAGTGATATTTGTTTTCTATATACAGTTTCTGTGATGGACCCCTAGACCACCGAGGTGGTTACCATAGTACTGAAGTGATATTTGTTTTCTATATACAGTTTCTGTGATGGACCCCTAGACCACCGAGGTGGTTACCATAGTACTGAAGTGATATTTGTTTTCTATATACAGTTTCTGTGATGGACCCGTAGACCACCGAGGCGGTTACCATAGTACTGAAGTGATATTTGTTTTCTATTTCCATTTTCTGCGACGGACCCCTAGACCACCGAGGCGGTTACCATAGTACTGAAGTGATATTTGTTTTCTATATACAGTTTCTGTGATGGACCCGTAGACCACCGAGGCGGTTACCATAGTACTGAAGTGATATTTGTTTTCTATTTCCATTTTCTGCGATGGACCCCTAGACCACCGAGGCGGTTACCATAGTACTGAAGTGATATTTGTTTTCTATATACAGTTTCTGTGATGGACCCCTAGACCACCGAGGCGGCTACCATAGTACTGAAGTGATATTTGTTTTCTATATACAGTTTCTGTGATGGACCCCTAGACCACTGAGGCGGTTACCATTGTACTGAAGTGATATTTGTTTTCTATATACAGTTTCTGTGACGGACCCCTAGACCACTGAGGCGGTTACCATTGTACTGAAGTGATATTTGTTTTCTATATACAGTTTCTGTGATGGACCCCTAGACCACCGAGGTGGTTACCATAGTACTGAAGTGATATTTGTTTTCTATATACAGTTTCTGTGACGGACCCCTAGACCACTGAGGCGGTTACCATTGTACTGAAGTAATATTTGTTTTCTATATACAGTTTCTGTGACGGACCCCTAGACCACTGAGGCGGTTACCATTGTACTGAAGTGATATTTGTTTTCTATATACAGTTTCTGTGATGGACCCCTAGACTACCGAGGTGGTTACCATAGTACTGAAGTGATATTTGTTTTCTATATACAGTTTCTGTGACGGACCCCTAGACCACCGAGGCGGTTACCATAGTACTGAAGTGATATTTGTTTTCTATATACAGTTTCTGTGATGGACCTTAGTGTTGGCGTTATTTTTGTAATATAGTACTTTGCTGTAGAACTTTTTATATATATTATTTCTTTCTTTAGATAGTTCTTGTATATAATTAGCTTTGTATAGGGCCTATTATAGTTTTTATTGCAAATTTTAAGAAGGTCTAGTGTTGCAGACTTTATTTTCATTTAACTTAAATTTCAATTATTTATATTTAAATGAGTGTTCCTTTTTATATGAACATGAAAGATTGTTGTTATAACAATTTTCAACAATTTTTTTTTAAGTTTGCCCTGCAATTGAAGGTTTGTGTCTAAATATATTTTTGCGGTCTGACAGACCCCTTCCATAGTACTTGTGTCATTTTTTTAATCCTACGCATTGAACTCTTTTTTTATGAAATTTTATGCTTTCAAAATAAGGTTGGTAAGTGTTGTACAATATTTGTAGATAATTTTTTATAGTTTTTGAAACACTTACAAAAGTGTGTGCAGGTAACAAACTTGAAAACAAATTAATAACTACCCTGAAAAAATTCAAAACCAAAACTCTGCACTTTTTTTAATGACGAGATTAATTTTTTTAAGGTGAAATAAATACAAAACTAAACACTAATTAATGTAACTTTAAATTTAAATATGTAAAAATCAAACCACACTGAGAGGAAGTTTTAAAAATAATTTTTTTTAACAAACTTTTAATTTTTAATGCGCTCTCACAGACCCCCTCCATAGTATTTATGTTACTGTAAGTATTCATAGTGCTTAAGGGTTAACTGAAAAAGTTTTATGCCGCTCTTGAGGTGAATTGAAATATGAAGGAAGAGTGCTGGACTGAATCAGAGGACCGGTATGGTTATAGAGCCAATACAAGTTAAATCTGACCTGACGCCACAAAATTGTATATCAAAATTATTAGTACTATTTAAAACTATAAGCTTTACTGATTCACTCTAGAAAATGTTGGCAAGATTAGGCCTTTACTATCCCACAAATACTGTGCATTTGTGTGTGTGTGTGTGTATATATATATATATATATATATAGCCGCCTCGGTGGCCTAGTGGATAGCGTACTAGGCTTTCATCCCGAGGACCCGGGTTCGATTCCCGGCAAGGGCTTGGCATTTTCATACGCTATAAATCATCCCACCGTCCGCATTAGCCCAAGTGTGCACAATAGTCGGACGTTAAACACAAAAAAAAATATATATATATATATATATAATAGTATAGGAGATATACAAAAATCTTTAAGAATAGTTAAGAGAATTTATTTTTTTAAAATACTATTGCAAGATTTAGTATGACAACATTACATTTTTGTTTCTAATTTCTGTTTTAAAATTTCAAACAAACTATTGTAAGGATTTAAAATCAATCCGTATGTATTTAAATATAATTACAAACTCCCTCACATTAAAAAAATGTGCAATTTTTTTTATACCAACCAAAAAAAATCATACTGCAAAAAGTCACAAAATTCTTGGTTTATTTAAATTTCATTCTGTATTAAAGATTTGGCCAACTTAAATTACATATTCTTTTGTTATAAACTAAAATTTATTTTAAGATAAAGCAAAAAAAAATAATGAAATGGTTATTTAAACTCATTTTTTTTAATTTAATTTTGAAATTGTCCCTTGGGGGCAGTTTAGCCCATGTCAATGTGCTACCCAAATTTTATTTGTTGACTAATCAACCTTAAGGCATTAAGTTTGAACAAGCATTACAGTAAGTTTTAAAATACAGTGACCTCGGTATTTAGGTTAGGTCGTATAACGCGGTTGAAGGGACGAAACGCCGTTATTTGTATGTAACAAACAATGTAAGTTGTGTTGTTTCCGTAAGCGTTTCTCTCTCTCTCACACACACACACACACACACACACACACACATGCACTCTGTACGCCTTAGTGGGGGGGGGAACTTCAATCTCACGAACCCTCACAACAGTGTACCGTACGCACTGCATTGCATGTATACATATTAGATAGTACAGTACTTGAAATACAAGTAAAGTATGCTCAAACAATCGTTTGAACAACATTGTTATATTAGCTCTGTAAACGTGATAGCGTTGTAACTGAGTTTACAGTAAACAAGTTTGTAAACGGCGGCAATACTGTATGTGGTGAAAGAAGAACATACTTTGTACTTTGTACATAATTAATGGCTATTTTATTACAATTTATTACACATATTAATTTTTTAAAAATATCTTTAGTTCAAACTAATAGAAAATAAGTACTGTACTGTCTAATATGTATACATGCAATGCAGTGCGTACCATACACTGTTGTGAGGGTTCGTGAGATTGAAGTTTACCCCTCACTAAAGCGTACAGAGTGCATGTGTGTGTGTGTGTATGTGTGTGTGTGTGTGTGTATGAGAGAGAGAGAGAGAGAACGCTCACGGAAACAACACAACTTACATTGTTTGTTTAGCCTGCAACAAAATCCTAAGAAAGGGACCCTTTCTATTCTCAACCTTTATTCTAAAAATAGAACACAAATTGTATTTCAAGTGAGAGTAACTCTAGGTCAGCAGCTTAGAAAACTGCTAAGAGCATCAGTGGGACAGAGAGAAAAAATATGTGAGTGAGAGATCATATCCCCACTCTGTCACCATAACTTCTCCCTTTTCCTTCACTATCGCTGAATAGTAACAGTGTGTAGACTCAGATTGGCAGACCCTGAGTCCCTGAACTGTTGGAGGGAGCTGAAGGGGAATTATCCTACATGCACGAGAAGTTTTTGCACAGGCCTTTTACAAAGTGGCTGGACTATAACAGCAGCGTGACAGCGTTGTATCCGAGTTCACAAAGCGTTGTAACTGAGCCTAAAATACACGTACACTTATATAGAATATTGGGGACATTATGAAAACAGCGCTATAACCGAGTTAGCGTTCTAACCGAGAGCGTTATAACCAAGGTCGACTGTATTCAGTTCAAGCACAGCTGTTACAACAATATTTTTTAATTTTTCTTTCACACGAGAAAATCACTTTTAATTAAAGTGCCGAGATGGTTCTGTGCTGTGTGTTTGTAATATGTTGAACTTTCTAGAAACAAATTTCTGGAACTTTTGTTAACCTAGGTTTTCATGACTAAATCTTGTAAAGTGCAATAGGTTTGGTTGTGGCATTATGGTTTTCTTTTTGCTGCCAGGCTTATTCGCTGAATATATGATTGGACCAGTTACTCTGCAAACTGGTAATATTGTACCTAACTCATACAGTTATGAATCGTATTAGTGATAAGTCACCATCATCAGATGCCGTACAGAAGAAATAAATTTGTTTCAAATAGTTAAACTTGTTTTCATAATAAATTATTTTGTTTCAGGGAAGCAGAAGGTTTTCAATTGGCTCATAAAATGAAGGAGTTGTATACACCACTGATTCATGAAGACACATCGACTTCCTTGATTATTGATGATGCCCTTCAACATAAGAAAGTGAGTCAAACAATCTTTCAGATCGGACAACGGTCAAATAATTAGAAGAGCCAAAAAAACTTATTTTTATTTAAGAACCGAAAGTCCATGTGATAATTTTAAAATACATACAACTTAATGAAGAGGGCGTAAAATGTTTACAAAAATATAGTACAGTAAAGAAATCTTTTGCTAATTGCTAATTCTAAGACAAAGAATCAACAACATTGTGCGAAAACATAACTAACTGCTTACCTATATATACTGTATACACAAGCTGTCACACCGATGTCACTCCATCATCACAGGTCGCTTTACAGTTTAGTTAGCCAAGCTGTATAGTGTGTGTGGTGTGAGCTAGAGGTACGGTGGGATTGGTAAGCCTATCAGCTGCTCCGCCCAAAGAGATTATTTGTATGTAACAAATAATCTGACTACAGATTTTGAACAAAATTTACAAATTAAATATAAAATGAGTGTCACAAGTAGGAGCAGCTACCAAATTGGACATTCCTCAGTCTACTTTAAGCGGATTGCTTTAAAATAGGAAAAACTGAAGATTACATTTCAATTTCCTAATGATAGGAAAAGGTTAAAACCCAGGGAACATGGGGGAGGGGTTATTCCCAGGTCCTCCTAGGGTTAAGTTAGAATGTAGGTTGAAGTTATATTTAATTTTTTTTTAAATTTCGAGCCCTGGCCGGGAATCGAACCCGGGTCCTCGGGGTGAAAGCCCATTGCGCTATCAACTAGGCCACCGAGGCGGCTAGTTACATTTCAACTTCCTAATGATAGAAAAAGGTTAATCCAGGGATCCTGGGGTAGGTTATTTCCAGGTCCTCCTAGGGTTGTGTTAGGATATAGGTTGTTACATTTCAACTTCCTAATGATAGGCTAGGTTAATCTGTGGATGATGTATTACTATAAGCCAATTATCTTTGTTTAACTGAAGCATGAATTAATGTAGGGTTTCACATAACCAAAAATTTACATTATTTAATTTTTATCCGTGATATGTGTACAGACCATTGAGTAAATAATTGAGTTGTCTGTAAATGTTAAATATAATGTTATAAATTTGTAAGTAACATTGCTGGTGGGCTGGCTTTTATTTACGGCATTTTTATATGAAATGTTTATACACGATTGTACTTTTTCTAATTGTAACTACAGTATGTAAAAAAAACTTCACAATGCATCTAATATATTTCACAGATGCTTGTAGGCATATTTATGCTTTGCGGATCTGTATCGTGTAACATAATTATAAATGCAATGCCCACATTGAAGGCCCAAGCGTGTGTTATGTTTACTGATCTGGCGTGTATTGTGTTCAAACATGCAATCTCTCAGTATATTGCAGTGTCAGGAGCCATTGTAATGGACTAATTGTATCACTGAAATCACGACTTCTGTACTGAGTATTATTGATGCCTCACTTAAAGATTTGAATTTGAAAGTACCTCGGGCCTAAAGGCCAATGTGAAAATCAAATATTTGGTTTTGTTTGTAGTTTTTTTTTTCAATTCCATTTTTCCTTGTAAAAATATTTATTGTGTAATTTAACTTTTCAGATTGTTAGGGAATACACTTCTCCGGACGATGTTATCGAAGATCTTAGTAAAATAAACCTCTATGTTCAATACATGTTAACTAACATACCACCAGTTACGTCTTACCACGCAGATCTGAATACGATTCTTGATGCGGAGGACTTGCTGAATGGACGAAGATTAGCACAGGTAATTTTACCTTATCCTTTTCACAATCGGTTTGAATATAATTCAGATCTTCCTCTCAGGACTTGCTGAATGGACTAAGATTCGCACAGGTAATTTTACCTTAACCCTTTTGCGATCGGTTGAATGTAATTCAGATCTTTCTCTCAGCTTAGAAGGTCACACTTAGTGGCTATTGTATTTTTGTCATCGGTATTAACTAGCGTTTCATCATCTCAGCTCAGACAGGCACGTAGTGGCTGTTATTACGCTCCGCTACGGCTCAGCTGACCTGCCACTACTATTTATATTTTGTTATAAATTGTAGATAGAGCCCATATACTTGGTGAGTGCTGTAATCTATTGGGAAATAATTGCAAAGTCAGCTAATTAAAAAAGTCATTTATTCTGCTTTTGAGATTATATATACAACTGTTAACACATTATTTATTTATGTCCAGTCGGTCATTTGTGCCATGTGTCTACACTTAAAAGATTTAGACATACTATTATAAACAAATTTTGTTAAAATTGAAGTTCGTTAGATTAACTCATACTAGCATTTTGCAATTTTTGGCAAGTACTGATTTTTATACGTACAGTAGAGCTGCAGTTCTGTGGCACTTATGTTTTTTGTGATTTTATTCTAAATTGATTTAAAATGTACTGTTACAAATAACTTTTGTATTTAAAAAATGGTTATTATTAGTATGTGTTCAAAATTTGAATTTACACTGTTTAAATTAATTTAATTAGATTATCGTATCAGACAATGGCATTTTATTTTTTAACACTTCAGTAATTAAAAATAGTTCTTTTCATAAAATTATATTTATTTTGTATAAAAAATATTTTCCTAAATATTTACACAAATAAACATTGTTTTTTTAAGAATAAAGAAAACTATTCATTAAAAATATGTTTAAAAACTATTAATGTCTATATCAATAAATATTACATAATTCAGTGGTGAAAATATTAATTGCAAAATTTATCCAAAAACTCTTTATCGTTTTTTACGGACTATTTTTTCCAAAAAAAATACTTTTTTCTTCGAAAAATTGCCTCCAGAATTCAGGTGGGTCTTACACTTGAAATTAATATAAAAATGGCCATATATTTGATGCCGCAGGAAACCTATCTATCTGGCAACTTTGGATTCAACCAATGTGACTAACATGTGTTAAGGGATCCACAAGCTTGCTAAACACTGTCTCCCACTCACCCTACCATTACAAACCATGAACATTGTTTAGCCTATGATGCGTCATTTTTTTTTTTTTTTTTTTTTTTTTTTTTTTACCGACTATTGTGCACACTTGGGCTAATGCAGACGATGAGATGATTTATAGCATATGAAAATGCCAAGCCTTAGCTGGGAATCGGGGTGAAAGCCTAGTATGCTATCAACTAGGCCACCGAGGCGGCCTATGATGCGTCGTTGCAGTACCAGTGATTTAATTGAAAGTGATTTGTATTATCTGTAAAAGTACATATTTTTGTTAGTAACTAGTTCCATAATGAAAAAAAATAAACTAGTAATTTTTTTAGTCTGGGTTTGCAATCTGATAAAAATGGTAAAAAAGTTTTTTTTTAATTTGAAAATTAAGGTGGTTCTTATAATCCGTAAAGTGCAATATATTGATCGATAAAAATTATTGGTTTGAAAGAATAAATTAAACATTTATTTAATCCGAATGCTGGGCGTGTCCAAAGTGTGTCACATGACTGGCCTAACACAGCAAAACAATGCAAGCCACACGTGATAGGCCACCCAAGTTATGGGAACGCTGCAGTAAATATTTATCCTATCTGATCCAAAGACCACATATAGTGGACTTCCGAGTGCAAAGGGCTGATATCCATATCGCAGTGATTAGTAAGTAAAACGCTCAGTTATCCCCTCAAATCAAAATTAACACTGTTGAAAAACATAATTTTTTTTAGCCTATAATGAAAAATGTTTATAATTCTGTTCAAATAACTCTGAATACTAATTATCATAGGATAAAAAGATTTTAATTTTAAATCAAACTAGAACATATTTTCTACTTGTCAATACTATTTTCCAAATCAATTTTGTGACGAATTTGAATCGGATTGGACTAAAATTTTGACATGCATACAAAATATAAACAGAGTTAGACAAGTAATATATAGAAATGTTTATAAAAATACTTATCAGTGTATAATGTCCTGACTGTACTGTGTCTGTCCTCTTTGTTATGTATTCGTAGCAGTACAACCCCAATAAAAAAATATAGACCTTTTGGATTCACAGTATTGTCCTGGAACTTTGTGTCATTGTGAATAAGAATTAAATGTGCAGAATCAAATTTCTTAAATGTGTAGACAGTGTGTTTGCTTTGTTGTAATGTTAATGTATTTCATGCAAACATGACGTTGACTGTCTAGTTATGCAGTGTGCGTTTTGAATTTTTTTTTCATTTTTTTTTTTAGCCCACATTGGAGCACACACAGTCAGTAATTAAGTCTTTTGGTTTTTCTACGTTTTTCCCAGTATTTTTTTAATCTTATTGATCTCTGAAGTCTGAGTTCTTCCGAATGACACCTTTTCTGCTTTGTGGACGGTGGTAATTTCTTCCTAAAAGACTTCCATATTTGACTGTCAGGTTGTCAACCGAATGGAGCCAGGCTCCAGGATTTTACAACTACGGAGGTGATTTGCAGAGGGTAACTGTTCCGCCCTCTCTGCCATTGGGAATTCCTTCCTCATCCGCCATTGAGACCGTTGGCCAGTTTTCACCTAGTAACCCTAGGTAGGGGCTCTATGACAGGGTACTACCATCCGAAACAAGATGGACCCTGATTTTTTAACGAGGTTGTTACTCCTCCCCCTCCACTCTTCCCTATCCTCCTGGACAGGCCCGGGCTTGGGACCGGCTTTTGGCGGTGTTATTGTTTTCATTTATAATATTCACTTGTAATTTCTCTGAAGAAGTAAATTAAATTTATCTATTATAAAACATGTCTTTAAACTGCTTAAATTTAATTTAATTAGCTTATTCTGTTAGGTTGGCAATTAAATTTTTTTCACAGATCAATAGTTACTTTTACTAATGACCAAATCAAAGTTTTTTTTCTATAATTAATAGTAATTTATTTTTACCTTAATTTGGAATTATTTGGAAAAATAGATAGTTTTTATAAAATAGCTAATCAATCAATTTTAATAATTTTTGTTTTTTATTCTGGCCAATAAATATAATACATGTATCGAAACAACTATAACTAAAAGAAATATATAAATTTAGAAGTGCTATAGATAAGCTTTACAGTTGGTTAATGTGATAGCAATAATCTTTTTTTAGAGTAAAAGAGCTACATTTAAAAGAAATATAAAAAAATATTAATTGAAAAAATGTATCCACAAGTTGTTGTATTGATTGATAAAAGTCATTGGTTGGGATGAATAAAGCGAACTTGTAATTTAATGTCTATCACTAGACATAAGTAAGGTCTGACCGTTGTCAAATATAAGAGAAAAACAGTGCCAGTTACACACGGTGGCTCTTTGAACCTTTCATTCGACCGTATATTTTAATGGTTTTTTTTCTGAAACAGTTTTATTTTCCACAGATGCAGTTAATGGCTAGGACAATGCCTCCAATCACCGAACAGGCTGCCAGAGCGGGAGTGCAGATACAGCCTTTAAGTACGACTACTACTACACTAAGCACTTCAGACTCTGCCCTGTCACCTAAAACTCCAGTTCCAAAATCGACTCCTCCCTCTCCCTCTATAACCACTACTGCTGCTTCTGCAGCGACAACTCAGTTAAGTAGGCCGTCTGTGTTACGAAGAGCTCCTGGGCCTCCAAATTTGAATTATCAAGTGCCTAACGAAGTGAGTGTAGTGAAAAGAATACGCACTGACGAACACGGACACGGTATTGTAGTTAGTGATACGAGTAGCGTTAAGTGTAGAGCGGACGTTGTAGTGTCCTCCGGTAAGAGAAAGCTGGAAGAAGTCGAATGGTCGTCGATGATGGTCAGTAATATTGGTGAAGCTGGACTGTCGTTACCTTCAACGTTCAGTTACCAACCGGCCCCTTTACAGCCTATCAGTTCGTTCAGTGACTTGCAACAAACAGAAATGGACAGCAATAATCCTTTACTGGAACAGTTGTTAGCTTTGCCGGCTTTGCCAGGTAACAATATATCCTTTCCTTTTAAAATGTTTATTAAATAATGCAGTAAATTGTATTTGAACATTCACCATACCGATCAAAAAAATCTTGTGAGTATAAGTATTCCTGCGCACAGTATCATTAAATATTCTATTGATTTAGAAGTTGTTTCAAGTTTTACAGAAAATCTGTAAATAATTGAGACTTATGTCGCTTTCATGTAAAGAAACAATTCTAGAACGCCTTATTGTTATTTTTATTAAATTAGTTTTTACAGTAAACTAATATCTGAAGTAAGCTTTACTTTCCATGATGCATTTTATTTTAAAGTACAAAATAATAATCAAAAGTTACATGTAAATTTCAAATTAATACTTGTAAATATAGCATTTCTCAATAATCTAATGTTTGATAACTTTTTTCAATTTGTAAATGCTCGCTCGAATCTTCAAGGGCTATTTTTTCAAGTAAGTTTTTTCAATCGCCTACACTTGTAGCAAAGAGTGCACAGGTCAACTCCCAGAATGCCTTGTAGCCGATTAGTTGTGTTAATTTAATAAACATATTTATTAGAAAACTTTCTATTTTCGTGGTAATAATTAAAATTATTTTCTTTTTCAGAAATAGAACAACACTTTGATGTAAGTATTATAACTATAACCAATTTTTACTAATAATATTACGCTGCATATTTAATAATGATGCCTGTAACGTGCATCATCTTTTGCAAATTTTTTTGTGTCAGTTTTTTGATCAATTGTGTGACCATTTGTGACTTTTTTCCTTGTAACATATGAGTTGAAATTTTTCAGGTTATAATGACGTGTGTAGAGTAGATATCTGTTTAACCGTCACTGTCGAGACCAGGCGAATGTCAGATGATAATCAAAGGAGCCAAAAAAAAAAAATTATTAAAACAAACAAAAATCCAGTACTATGCCATTTTTAAGTGCATTATAATTATTTTAAAGCACAAAATTTCTTTAAGTGGGTGAAAAAATAAAGTACATATAGTACAATGTCGTACTGCCAACCACTAATTCAAACACTAAGGAGCAAGACATTTTGTGAACATAAACAATGAACTGCTTATCTGTATGTACTGCATTGCGAGCTGTCATACAGATAACCAGTTGAAGGAAGTGAGAGGTTTTGTAACATTTTCATATTACAGTCATCGATTTACAATAGTAGCATAATTCGATAATTACAGTATGCAGTGATACACCAGTTAATTCGTTCCAGAACTAAGACTGTTATCTGAGCAGACTGCTGTGCGAGTCAGCGTTTACAATAGAGACTTCTGGAAAAAATTTTAACTTGTTACGTAGAAAAAACAATTGAGTACTCAATAATGATATGTCAAAGATGAGAATGAAGAAAATTCACAGAACAGAAGTCACACTTTATTTTAACTAAGTTCATACAAATGTAATTATGTCATATATATACACACGGGATTAATAAATACTTCATTTATTACGGGATTTATTTTTTTAAGTTCATACTGTAGCTTTTTTTTAGTTCAATAGTCAAAGTGTGTCTTTTACTACCACTATCTCAAGCGCTTGTTGTAGGACCCATTTAATATTCACAAAAAAATTGAAAATAGGATTTAAACAATTTGAAACTCGTACACGAAGACACAACGTTTTGTTAAATTTAAAAATCAAAAGTATGTAACACGATAATATTATAACTGTTTAAAATTTTTAACAGTCTTAACAAATTAAACACACAAAGAGTTGATGACATGCTAAGTAAAATTAGGTACAATTATAGAAAAGGGAATAGAAGTGGGCATTCTGAGAACAGATAAGGAAGAAGAAATAGAATATTTGTGTTAGTTATTGTCTTGCAAAAGCCAAACACCCATCAGTCAAAGTCTTGTTTGTGTTAACTCAGCACAATGTTATCTTACATTTACACATGTGCTTAGTAATAAGTTAACTAAACGAAGACACACCCCTTTATCCAAAACCTAAACTGTCATAGGGGTCATTTTTCATTCTGTGAATTAGACTATTGTATGATATGACTATGACTGGTTGTCCATTAGCTGGGTATTACTGTACCTGAAACACTACTTTGACCAATGGAAATTCAATTGGCATGAGCGGTGGAGGAGACTATATTGAAGGAGATAATGTAAATGTGAAGAAATAAAAACCTCTTGGTTTTTTAATGGTAATGAGGTTCTCATAATGGTAATGAGATACCATTATTCTGCACCTTGTGTAGTGAGAAAATAGTTTGTGTGACAATTCTGCAAGCCATTACAACTGAAATGCTTGAATAAGTCAACCTGTAGCAGTACTTTTTTTAGGAAAAGAATTTATACCATCAAAATATCTTGTGTCAGTTTTATCTTTTGAATTCTGTGCAGCGTGTACGTTTAGTACAAAATAGTAGTGTAAAATTTTTTTGTAAGTGAAAAACTACAAGTTTTGCAGAAGTATAGTGGTAAGGAAATACTACTAGTGTTGCTGTATCGAGTAACGTTATTAGTTACTTGAACAATATTACAAAATGTAATAATATTCATAGTAGCAGTATATGCAGCCGTCATCAACTATTTTTTTCATAAGAAATTATATCTTGTTTGCATTTTTGCCTTTTGCTTTAATTTAATATTCAGAAATAAAATCTATTGTACTGTATTTCTTATGAAAAATATAGATTAGAAATAGTATGGTATATAGATGGCTCCAAGACAAAGTCAGGCACTGGTGCTGAGGTGTACGGTCTGAGACCAGGGTTAAAGAAAGTAATTACCTTAGGACAGCATACAACAGTATTTCAGGCTGAAGTGATGGCCATTAATGACTGTATTCGGGAGAACTTGGATCGGGGCTTCAAAAAGGCACGTATTCATATTCATACCAATAGTCAGGTGGCAGTAAAAGCACTTGCGGGTCCTATAATACAGTCCAAGCTGGTCTGGGAGTGTAGGAAGAACCTTGACATTCTGTCCCAGGATAACCGGGTAACTCTTCACTGGGTTCCTGGCCATAGGGGAGTTGAGGGTAATGAGGAGGCAGACCGACTGGCTGGACTTGGATCTGCATCTGAGTTTATCGGACCTGAGCCGGCTTTAGGGATTTCTCTGTTGTCTGCCAGGTCTGCTATTAATGGGTGGATTACATGTCAACACCAGGTAAGATGGGACAACCTTCATGGGCATTCCCATAGTAAACGTCTCTTAAGCAAAGTTCCTTCTGGAGGAATCAAAGGGGCAGCAGATGTCCTGGGCAGAGCACAACTCAGGAGGATCATGGGGCTCATAACAGGGCACTGTGGTCTGAGGGTGCACATGAACAGGATAGGTGTGTACCACGGAGAAACCGTGTGTAGATTGTGCAGGAAGGAGGAGGAAACTGCAGGTCACATAATTTATGATTGTGAGGCCCTTGCTAGTAGGAGGCTAGTGGTTTTTGGTTTCCAAGACCCTAGGGATCTTCAGCAGAATGAGCTAGTCAGTGGGTTGTTGGAACTTATTAGGGGCACCAATCTGCTGAACTAGGTATTTTAAGAGGTAAGTTGCGCAATAGGTCAGTTGATCACAGTGCCTGGGGTTGAACAAATCCCTTTCTCTAGAATATAATCTAATCTAATCTATGAAAAGTCATATCTTTTGTATAACACTGTTCTGGTTAATACATGGTTAGGCTACAACCGCTTGAATAGCGCAGTTATGAGGTATTACTGTATAACAGTTCTCAGAAATATATATTTTAATCTAAATACAGTTTACTAGACAAGAGCAGCACTGTTGTCTTAATGTGCGTCTTATTTTATTAACAGGAGTACGATTTACAACATTTGAGTCAAGCTGGGAACCAGGTGTGGGATAAACCTGACAAATTGGACACTGAACTGTACAAATCCCATTATAATTTGGGTTCTAACTTTGAAATGCAGGAAACGCAGATCAGTGCTATTGAACAAGCCATTGATTCTGTGCCTAGGCCCAATATGGCAGATCAAGTGTTAAATAGCTCGATGATACTTAACGAACTCAAAGTAAGTTATACTTTTAGTTATAATCGTTTCTGTTTTTGTAGATAATTTTTTTTTTCTTTCCACTTTGCAATAATTTTATTGTACGTATAAGTTATCTACTAAGATAATTACGGGTGAATGTTTATTGTTAAGAAACAAATCATATTTCTTACTGCTTAGTGTGAATTATGTCATGAGGTCATCAACAGAATCTCTAGTGAGGGGTTCTTTACATTTATGGTTTTAATTCTTTACAACAAACCTGTACAGCCGCCTCCGTGGCCTATGAGGGTGGTTCAAATATAAACCAGAATTTTGCTGTAACAAATTTTATTATTAAGTTACAGAGCTGACATTTTTTACAGTTTTTTCTAGATAGTCTCTGTCACACTCTACACACTTTTGCCACCTCTCCGGAAGCTTCCGGATGCCTTTTTCATAAAAATCTCTCGGTTTGTCACGTAACCATTCGCGCACGAAGGATTCTACCTCCGCATTGCTTTTGAATTGCAGTCCGCCAAATGCTTTTTTCAATGGACCAAATAAATAGGTAGTTGCATGGCGACAAATCGGGACTATAATTAGGGTGTTCCAGTGTTTTCCAACCTAATTTGTTCAATGTTTTCATCGTAAGCTGCTTTCTGCTCAAAATTCAGAAGTCTTGGCACCCATCTGGCTGAAATTTTGCTGTAACCGAGCCGTTCATGAATTATTGCTCAATTTTTCATTGGGACTACGCTGATGCCCAATTTTTCAGCCATATCGCGTACAGTACTGCGTCGGTCTTCCAAAATGAGTTTTTCTACAGCGCTGACGTTCTCATCGGTAACACTTGTTTTGGGAGTACCACGCATCTGGCAAGTTTGCCACCACTTCTCAGCCTTTTTGGAAGCGGAACACCATTCATACACTTGAGTCTTGGAGAAGTGCTCATCCCCGAACTGCTCGAGTAATTTTTGATAAATTTCTGCAGATTTTACATTATCTTTAACCAAAAAACGAATAATGATGCGTTGCTTAACAGACACTGGTACATCCTTCTCGCTCATGGCTATAACTACACTAACAAGTGAGGTTACGCGCTCCCGGCTATTCTCTACGCTTCGTAACAGACCAGTGCAGCCACTTTTACAACACTAAATTTTTCGCATGTTTATTCAAAAATTCCTCGTAGTTGATAGCGTATTGGGCTTTCACCCCGAAGACCCGGATTCAATTCCCGGCCAGGAATTGGCATTTTCATACGCTATAAATCATTCCATCATCTGCATTAGCCCAAGTGTGCACAATATTCGGAAGTTAAACACCAAAAAAAAAACTACAAATTTTTTTTACCGGAGGTAACCTCAGTCACTAACTATACTATTCAGGAACTGCTTCTGTTCTTAAATATCTAGAATTCCAATTAAAATACTACATTTCATTGTTAAAGTGGATTTCTGATAATCCAGCATTCGGGACTTTTCCATTGCCGGATTATCGGGCAATATCTACCACAATAGCAAATACAAAACTTCTTTTTTAACAATTACTGTGTGCCAGGAAAATAAACGTAAACATTTCAACTCAAATACGGGCTGAAACTTAATTTCTATTTTAAATTTTAAACAAGATTACATACTCGTGCAGTACTTACTCCCGACCCACACTGAGCACATCTCACAAAATTGTTTTAGTCATGTTCATGCTCAACAAACACAATGGTATGCTAGCAGTGCCTTGCACTCTTGCAAGTAATGTGATAGCACAAACATTGCCAGTCCTGCAAAAATATCTTAGACCAACCATGTCTTGTGTCCATTCTCGTTGTTTGCGGACAGTATAAACGTTTTTGTACGTCGAACATGCCGGTGCCGGATATTGAAAGTTTACTGTATTTAATAATATTCATATTTAAAGACAAGTTCTTAGTTGATTAACTTGTGTGTTATTTTCAGTTTTATGTAATGGCTTTTTTGTTCAACTAAAAATATTCTGTCGGCAAAAGAAATACGATTTGTTATTGTAGGAATTATAGTAGAAAAATTATTACGGGTTTTTTATAAAATTTGTTTTTTGTGTTTTTTTTTCAGGCTGAGCTTAAAAAAGAAAAACAAACACTTATAACTATATGTCAAGACCATAAATCAATATACAACATGGACTGATTTAAAAGTATAAGGAGACGGAGAATAATGTTTAATCAGTGCTAAAATAGTTGCAAAATGCTAAAAATAATACAAACTAACCTAGTATTAAACCTGTTTAGTTGTAAAGAAAGTTATGCAGATACCATTTTTTAAAAAGCTTTTTTTTATTATAGTTTATTGTTAAAAACGTGTTGTAGAAATTATTTTTATTAAAATGTTAAGTAAGAGAAATTTGGTAGGAAGGTAGTCGATATTCAGGTTTAATTTTTAAAAGGAAATACACATTTAATGTGGTATTTTTCAATGCATGAAATACAGTGTAAAAACTGCGGTTTGACAGAGCACCAGTTAGATCAGATCAGGTTAAGAAAATATCTTGACCTTAAGTGAACAGCTAAAGTATAAGTAGATTTGCTACGGATTAAAATCCTTTCTTCCAAAGCTGGATAGTCCAAGACTATGTGCTGAACAGATTCTTGAGTGGTCAGTCAGAAATCCAGTACTCGGCAGATCTGTCATATTCAGCCTGTAAGGAATCTAGCTGAACCTTTAAGCATCCTCTTTGACTGTGCAAAGCCTTCCGTTTTCTCCCAAACCAGGTTTTAGCCCAATTAAAAAGCTCTCAGCTCCTACTCTGGTGTACGCCATTCATTTTCCATTATGCCCTAATGTCCCGGGATTTTTTTAAATTTTTTTTTATGGCGAAAAACACATTGAATCTATATTATTGCCTCCGTAAATGTAAGTGTGAGTGGTGTAAAGTGTTAAAGTCGTAAGTGTGTGTTAGACTCGAGTACCGTGAGGGACGTCTAAATCCTCTCAATAGGTGCAGCTAGTCTTCACCCCCTGCAGTATGATGTCCTGGGACCCACAACAAATTGACTGTTAGTTTTTGCCAAATTTTTAATGACCCCAGATTTTTTGATAATATTTTGACTGAAGTGATGTTTCCTTTGTTTATAATTAATATAAACAATAACAAATAAGACATTATTAATAAGGCAGAAAGAACATTGAGGCTATTATTGTCTCCCTAAATGTAAGTGTGAGTGTAAAGTGTTAAAGTCATAAGTGTAAGTGTGTGTTAGACTTGGATACTGCGAAGGACGTCTAAATCCTCTCAATAGGTGCAGCTAGTCTACACCCCCCCGTGGAGTATCTATGCAGAATACAACAAAGCATAAAAACAACTAAACTGATTGTATTTTAGTAATCACTTTGAATGTAATGTTAATGAATTCGGATGGAAATTATTATTTAGTGGCCGTAGGCAGAGCAGAAAATGTCCCCAATAATCTATAATACGTGTACGTGTATTTTATGGTCGGTTACAATGCTTTGTGAACTCAGATACAACACTGTTGTAGTGCAGCCACTTAGTGAACAGCCTGCACGAGAATTTTTGGCGCATGTAAGAGAATTCCTCTCCAGCTCCCTACAACAGTTCAGGGACACAGACTGCCAATCTTAGTCTACAAACTGTTACTACTCAGTTTGAAAAAACTCAGTAATAGTGAAGGAAAAGGGAGGAGTTATGGTGACATGACCTCTCACTTGAAATACAATTTGTGTTCTTCTAGAAAAGAAACAAACCCTTAGAATTTTGTTTCAGGCTAAACAAACAATGTAAATGTATCGTTCCCATAAAAGTGTTCTCTCTCTCTCTCTCACACACACACACACACACACACACTGTAAGCCTTAGTGGGGGGGAATTTCAATCTCACGAAACCCTCGTAACAATGTGTACGCACTGTGTTACATGTATACATCCTAGACTGTACAGTACTTTTCTATTAGTTTTAACTAAAATATATTTCAAAATTATGTAATATGTGTAATAAATTGTAATAAAATAGCCATTAATTATGTATACATTACAAAGTATACTTTTCTTTCACTACATACAGAATTTCCGCCATTTACAAACTCATATATTGTAAACTTGGTTACAACGCTATTTCATTTACAGCGCTCATATACATTTTGTCCCTTCAACCGCATAATATCCGAGGTCGACTGTAAAGGGTGTTTACCGGAAATCGCATGTTTTTGAATTGGGTAGTACATGTCAAGTAGTGGGGGGGTGACAGTTGCAAAGGTCCTATTGTGTAGAAAGTTTAAAGTTTCAGTTACACTCAAGATGTGGGACCTTGAGCACCGCGTTTTTATTATGAGACGGTTTTACACTAACGGTGAGTCCCAACGAAACTTTCGCTGGCATTTCAATGTTCCGCCTCATGGGGCGATTCCAGATCATAACAAAATTTTGAGGTGGATGCATAATATGAACACAACGGGATCATTGATGTAAAAAACCTCCATAGCCAGCAAAAACCATTCGTATGCCTGAGAATGTTGAATGTGTGCGCATTGCTACGTTGGAGAGCCCCAACCGTTTGCTAAGGAAGCGAGTCTCAAACCTCCGCATTTTTGCCTCTACGGTAAGAAACATTTTGATTAAAGACTTTTAAGTTCCATCCGTATAAGGCTGCTTGAAATTCAATAGAACGTGTCCGACAAGCTTTCACTGGAAAAGTAATCTCTTGTTTTGGAGATGTTCCTTGGCCTCCCCGGTCCTCCGATCAGACGATCACGGATTTTCCTTTGAGGTTTTTTGAAATCACTATTTACATTGAGAAACCACACACATTACCAGAGTGGAAGAAAGCCATCCAAAGAAAAATTCAAGCCATTCCACAAGAAATGTTACAAGATTCAATGCGCAAATTCAGGGAACATCTGGAAACACGTGTTCAATTGGAACGGTGCCATCTACGCGATGTTATTTTTGCTATTCTTTTTATACTCTTCTTTTCTGCTAGGATTATTGTTACTATGTTCAGTATAATGATCTGCCTTCCCTAGCTTCGTCAATTCTACTGTCGTTGACGCATTTCGAGAACCTCCATCTTCAAAAACTATATCTATACTCTGAGTATAGATATAGTTTTTGAAGGTGAACTATAAACGCCATTATAATACTTGCCCAGGCCCAAAATTAATGTATTTACTTTACCATTCATCAGATTGCCATGAAACTGGGAAATTGATGTGTACAATAGTTTTCTGCACAATAGTTTCAACCACACGCCATTACAATACTTGCCCAGGCCCAAAATTTATGTAAAGTACTTACTTTATGCATTACTATACCATTCATCCATTCGCCATGAAACTTTGGGAAATTATTGGGTACACTCCTGCAAATGTTTCTGTATAGTAGTTTCTACCACATGTCATTACAATAACTGCCCAGGCCAAAAATTAATGTAAAGTATTTACTTTATGCATTATACCATTTATCTGATCGCCATGAAACTTTGGACCGGCGAAAGTAGTTGAAACCACTGAATAAATATTTAGTAGTTTATCTATGGTACTGATTAAATACATTTTTTTTACTGTTCTGTGATCAAGGTTAATTTTAGTTAGAAAATAGAAAAAACCAAACCAACCGGCGATCAAGGTTCATTTTAGTTAGAAGATACTAAACAAATTGAGGTATTTAAATTACATCAGCGATTTTGAAAAAAGAAATGCTATGAATTCCATACGTGTAATACTGAATTTTCTGTTTATTTATTTATTATTATTATTATTATTTCAGCTAATTTGCGTGCATCATCGGTAGTTACCGCATGTAAGACGTATTCATTGTGAATATCAAATAAACATTTTCAAATCAATAAACTAAATCTTCAAAATGTGTAATAGTTATAATGATTAATGTTATTGACTTGAGGTTAATCAAATACAAGTGATTAGAAGCTTTTTTTCCTTTTTTTTATTATTTGCAACTACAGCGAAGCGTGGCAGGGTACAGCTAGTATTTTATTAAATAAAATAAAATAAATATGTTTACTTAGGTTCAATAATAACCTGATCAGATCTTACTGCAAACCTCTGTGCTTGCTTAATTTATGGGAAAGTAGGCGTACAGTGTAGGTTATATACGAGAGATGTCCGAAAAGCAAGTTACGCTTTTTTAAATAAACGCTGTAGGCAGGAAACTTGTGAGCAAGTGGAGTCACCATGGTTGCTGGCGCTAGCAGTGAAGGTATAAAACTTTCAGTACTGCCACTACGCCCAGACAAAAGTTCCACACTTCTGCCTACTGTGTGGATATAAAAAGTAACTTACTTTTGAGATGTTCCTCACAGAAACGTGTACATAAATCAAATGATCACATTTACATAAATATAGACGCTAATGTTACTGTTCCTTATGGTTTTATGTACTGTGTTATTATGTATAATATATGTTGTTAATATTGAAAGGTAGCTGCAAATAATTGTTTAATGCTCAACTTGCTTCTTTTTATTTAATTATTTATGATACTAAGGAATTTGTTATATATGTACAAATAATCATGAAACAAGCACTTAACTGTAAATTAAATTTTTGTAAAGTATATTTATTATATAAGTGACGGAAAGTAACTGTTCATGCTTCAATGACGTTATAATTTTTATTAAAGTTACCAAATGAAAAAAAAATTTCTTGTCATTCAGCATTAATCTGGGATTTGATATTGTTTCATTTCTTGATCTCGGTGATCTGCAGTTAAAAAAGAAAGAAATAATCTAAACCGAAATTAATTTTTCAGCGAGGTACAATTTTAAAATAATGAGCCTAATTGGTGTTCTTAAATAGTTTTGCATCGTATAATGGATTATGAAATATTTTAGTCTAGTATTTTATAGAGGTACTAATACCGCATAAATGTTAATATAAGTGTGATTGCTTCGTTAGTTTCAAAGGAATTGGTAAACTTGATCGACTGTTGTGTCCCTTTGTCTAGTTCAATTGTCTGTATAAATTTATACTAAAAAAAATTGTTGTATTGAATTTTGACAGTTGACAAAAATTTTGCATTAAAGTTGATGAAATTAAATTCACTGCTTTTGTAGTTTAATATCATTATGTATGAATTATATACAGTATTTACACCTTAGTATTGACTCATAGGTTTTGATAATGATATATAATTCGATGTAAATGTTAAACTACAAGCGATCTAGGCCACTTCGCACTAGTGCAAGTGGCTAACAGAAGTTAGCCGTTCCATTCTTGTTAACAGTTTAATAGCAAACTCAGCTGTCGCTCAATTATTATCAAAAATTATTTCAAATAATAATTTCTATAACCTTTTCTTTTTGTTCTTCTAAATTCCTATGCCAGCTTTTTGTAAACAGTAACAGAGTACTCGCGACTTTACATTAGGGGTCTGCGGGCCAAGTTTTTTAGAGTTCGGGTCGGGTTTTTTTTCAACATTCAGGCTTTTCGGGTCGGGTCGGGCCAAACGGTTTAATGGGGGAATCTATCACATTTTTAGCTAGACCTAAGTAAAAAAAAAAAAATTAGAATTAAAATTTTCTTCATTTCATATTTAATCCTCTGACTGCCACGGGCCGCAGAAAAGTTGTGCACAGAAATATCAGCGCACAAAAGTTGTGTGAATACCACCACGGGCCGATGTAATACGGACACAGTTGGTCTGACTGATTATTGCCACGGACCATTAAATCGGGGTGCAGAATTGTGTGAATATCGCTACAGGCCGATTATATCGATGTGCAAAAGTTATGTGAATACTGCAACGAAATGATGTACTACAAGCTCATTGTGTTCAATATTTTCATTTGATTTTCGTTTTTGAAAAAATTACATCTTTTAATTTAGTGACAATCATGAAACGATATACATTCGGAAAAAGGATATCTGCAGATTCTCTGAACTGATTGTGTACTGTTGTGGCCCAACGAGGAAACTATATTTGTAAACATGCACAGTCCACTTGGTCCCTTCTCATTGTAGCATCACAAATAAAACTACTAACCGATAATACTGCACCCACTGACAGGTCAACAATGGGTTTTGTCGAGTAAAACAAATAGAATGACTATAAGTGGTTAGACACTTGACCTTCGATGATTATTTAAATTGTTCTTTCTTTATATTATATTATATTACGAATTTTGGTAGTGAAAATATTTATGCGTATTTCATACACTATTGCCTAAAAATAAAAGTTAATATTTACTTGGCCCGACCCGAATTGTACGCTTGGCCCAAACCGAACTCGGGCCCACTTATATGCTGAATGGTATTATCTTAAATAGTGTGAGAGTGTTTATCTTTCAGTAGAAACATTCATGCACTCTAGGAAATTGTCTGCACTGTTTGAAGTGTTTCTATTTCATTCAACTAAATGATATGATCGTTTACTATTACCAATGTATGCTTAGTGTAGTGATTAGTGTCATCTGTCCGCCTACGCTATAAATAAGTCGTGTACAGTTACAGTGTTCTGTATTGTCTAGAAGATTACTTTTATTATTTATTACAAATTATTTACTGTGGAAACCTGATTAAAAATGTCAGATAATATAATTAACCTGACAGTTAACCAAGATTCTACTGTACATGTATTTTCCATGAATATATTTAATTTTTTAATAATCAGGCAAACTTTTACAGTCAAGCAATACTGATTGCTTGAAGTGCTCATTGATTATAGAAAATGTTTAAATGAAACTACTGTAGAAAAAAATTGTAGAAATTGTAATGAAGATTATAGAAAAAAATCCCGTACACAACATGTCTAATGCTGAGATTTTAAAAGTTTCAGATTTTCGGTTAAATTAATTTTAAAGTGTAAACTGTTGTCGTTTATCAATGTTTCAACTAACAAGCGATCATATCGTAGCACATCTACACTTAACTTGTCACTTTGTGTTATTACCAATGTGTGTACGTGCTGAAAATATATGATTCCACAAATTATTTTCTGTAAACACGCACAAAAAAAATAAAACATTAGCTTTACGTTCAGAGGTTTCACAAAACTTAGAAGAAAATAGCAGTAGACTTGTAAATATCGTGTTTAATTGTAACTATGTTAATACTAATTGCGTATAAGTATGCGTATCTTTCTGTGGAAATGAAAAGACAATTTGTGGTAGTGTCTACATGTTGTTTTGTGTACAAATAAACAACTTGTGTTTGTGAATATAGATTAATAGTTTTTAATACTTTAGTAACGTTTTTATTATTATCATGTGTTGTATTTTATATGCTTTTATATTAAGAAACTAGTGTTTCGTATAAAAAAAACACCAACCAACTTGAAAATAATTTTTGTATTTTTTAAGAAGATGTAATATGAATGTACTTCAACCAATATTTAATCAGTAGACGGTGAACATAGATGCAGATATTTTCTTTTATATATTACTCAATTTGTTGTATGTTTCTTGGTTTTATCTTTCAAATATTTAATCTACACCAGTTATTGTTTTGTACAGACAATATTTTATACATTTTTATCAACTTTGTTTCTTGATAACTGTTTATTTTTTTACTGAATTTATGGAAACAATAATTTTTTTTAAGTTTAGGAAAAAAACAAATAAATAGCCATAAGGGAAATTTAATAATCTACTATAAATATGTTATTTCAAAGCATAATACTTTGTTGTTGATTGTTGTAAGTTAATGTAATGTGTTTTGTAAAATACTTTGCCAGATAATTTGATTGACTATATTGGATGACAGTGAAAGCGGATTGCTTTAACTACATGAATATAAAATATTCTGTAATTAATATTACGTTATTATCCTAACAAATCATCTGTTTAATAAACAGATGATTTGTTAGGATAATAACGTTTCTAATCGGTTATGAAAAATTATTATAAAATAACATTTACTACTTTTAGTTAAAACTCTATGGTTATAGTGACAACCATGATTTCTAGGCATATGTTACTTGTAGTATCGAGCAACTTCGTTCAAAGTCCACCACAAATACAATAACAATAGATAATATTATTATGTTCAGTATAATAATCTGCCTTCCCTAGCTTCGTCAGTTCTTTCGTTGAGACGTTTCGGAAAACCAACATCTTCAAAAATTACTTCTGTACTGGTCACCAATATTATGGCTCGTCCTATTCATAACTTCCTAGCTCCACCTCGTACCCCTCCTCTAAAAATCTAACAATTTTCCAAAAAAAATTAACAGGAGGGACGACCGCTGTAGAGAAAGTTTGAAAGGGGCCAATCAGAAGCGAGCCGCCTCGGTGGCTTAGTTGATAGCGTACTGGGCTTTCACCCCGAGGACTCGGATTCGATTCCCGACCAGGGCTTGACATTTTCATACGCTATAAATCATCCTATCGTCTGCATTAGCCCAAGTGTGCACAATAGTCGGACATTAAACACACAAAAAAAAAAACTAATCAGAAGGGAGCGAAACGTATGATTTTTAAGAACCAATCAGAAGCGAGCACGTTAGGTTTAATGTACATGTGTTGAACACAGGCACGTAAATAGAGGAGTGGTACGAGGTGCAGCTAGAACGTTATAAATAGGACGAGCCATAATATTTGTGACCAGTATAGAAATAGTTTTTGAAGATGGAGGTTCTCCGAAAGAAGAATTGACGAAGGCAGATTATTATACTGAACATAGTGACAATAATCCTAGAAGAAAATATAAGGAATATAAAAAGAAGATAATATTATGTTTACAAATTGTAACTTAGTCAATTTCAGTGAAGTATAAGTAGTATTTATAAATTTTGGAGACAGAGAGAAAATGTATAGTGTTTTATGTGCAAATGCATGTCATACTGTTGATAATTATAACTTGTTCTCATTAATAATTGCTCATATTAATTTCTTTTTCAAAAAAAGAAATTTATATCTAGCAACGTGAAACTTACATTTCATGTTATTGTGATAATTCTTACCAATATTTACTGCCCATATTTCAATCTCTGAGTCAATGAAAACATTTCTAGTGGAATTAAGTATTTAGAAAAATTTATATGTTATTCTGTTTGCATAATGATCCAATAATGTAACAACACAAATTTGTTCAGTGAATTGTAACTATGAACTTAACATTTCATTAAATAAAACTTCATTTAACTGTTTAACAAAGGGAATTGGGCTGATCCAGATATGTAGTACTGATAGTAATAACGTCTCCTGATTTTTAAAAACCATGTAATAATGTTTACTTTCAGATATTATATATTTTAATAGTTGAAACATTACACTATTTTTCTACAAAATCACCATTTCGATTGATGCATTTTTGTTGACGCTGTGCCAGTTTGTGTATTCCATTGTCAAACCAGGATGTTGTAGTCACTGGGCTGTAGAGGGCGTGACGGTCTAGCCAAAGTTTCTCTTCTTTGCCATTCATGGGACCCAGCGAACATGCATTTTTCGATACTTTCAACTTTTCAGACAAAATCTTTAAACGTGATTTACTTAATCATTTTGACTAACTCGTCTTTGGCATTGTTCTTCATCGATGAACTTTTATATCGACGCCTGTCAAATCCCTACATCTCTGTCAGTTGTCGATGAATGTCTGTAGGCTTAATCCCCTTCACATTTAAAAAGCTGAATTACTGCGTGAATTTTATTTTATACCTCACAGAAACGGCAAGCAGGAGTTTTATGTTTCATTACGAACAGCTGCTGTGCCAACACTGTACAGCAGTAACAACAAACTAGTGAGGTGCAATCAACAGTGAGAGAACCAGTGCAGACTCCAGAGTTGCCAGATCTCGCCTAAAGTGTCTCCCTATGGCAACAGTGCATTGGATACCTTACTTTTAGGTTCACCCTAGTAGATAAACATCTCGTACTGAACAAACACTGTTTCGTAGTCAGGAATTATTACTGTAATTATAAAGGGTGTTTACCGGGAACCGCATGTTTTTGTATTGGGTAGTACACAGCAAGTAGTGGGGAATGGCTCTTGGGAAGGTTCTGTTGTATAGAGGGGAGTTGGAAGTTTCAGTTATACTCAAGTTGTGAGATCTTGAGCACTACGCTTTTGTTATGAGATGGTTTTTACACTAATGGTGAGTCCGTGGCCCAAACCCAACAAGATTTTCGTCAGCACTTCAATGTATTGCCGCGTGAACCAATTCCAGATCGTAACACAATTTTGAGGTGGATGCATAATGTGAGCACAACGGGATTATTGATGAATAACAAACCCTCCAGGGCCAGCAAAAACCGGTTTTTACGCCTGAGAATGTTGAGCACCTGAGTGTCAATATCTAGGAGAGCCCCAACCGTTTGCTAAGGAAGCAAGTCTCAAATCTCCGCATTTCTTCCTCTGTGGTAAGAAACATTTTGATTAAAGACCTCAAGTTCCATCCGTATTAGGCCCACACTGCTCGAATTTCAATGGAATTTGTCCGACAAGCTTTTCTTGGAAAAGTAATCTCTCGTTTTGGAGGTGTTCCTTGCAACCCCCTCCCCTCGATCTCACTATACCAGACTTCTTTCTTTTGGGTTTCTTGAAATCACATGTTTACGTTGAAAACCCACGCACATTACCAGAGTTGAAGGACTTCCACGCCCTGGATGACTTCATCCAAGCCATTCCACGAGAAATGTTACAAGATTCAATGCGTAACTTCAGGGAACATCTGGAAACGTGTTCAATCTACGCAATGTTATTTTTGCTACTCAATTTTTTGTAAGATTTTCTTAAAATTCCGAGTTTGTAGAACACATTATTTTAAAAAAATAAACTTTTGGTTCAAAATTTAAAAATTTGTGGTTTTTTGAAAACCATGCGATTCCCGGTAAACATTCTGTATATGCATTCAGGCTAAATAAAAACGTGGAACGAACAGTTAAAGAGAATGTTTGATTTTCACTGCAGTGGTGTAGAAGGCCTGTCAAGATCAAAATTCATTCCTCAACTAACTCATTTTGGTAGCATTATAATGGCACACATATTAATATCAATTGGATAAATACTTATATATTCACTATGTTCAATATAATGATCTGCCTTCCCTAGCTTCGTCAATTCTACTTTCGTTGATGCGTTTCGGAGAACCTCCATCTTCAAAAACTATATCTATACTATATGAGTATAGATATAGTTTTTGAAGATGGATGTTCTCCGAAACGCATCAACGAAAGTTAAATTGACGAAGCTAGGGAAGGCAAATCATTATACTGAACATAGTGATAATAATCCTAGTAGAAAAGAAGAATATAAAAAGAACTTATATATTCTGTTTGCAAGCATAAATTTGTGTTCTTAGATGTAACAAAAATACAGTTTGTATAGACTTTACTTTTTAGCATATTGAGTCTTATTTATTTACATAATGATGGATATATTGAATTAATTATAACAGGTATAAACATTGAATGCCAGGTAATTTATTGTAACCATATCAGTCAGTACTTACAGTAACAATCAATGTACAAGCTTCAAACCATATATTATAAATATTTAGCTACTTTCAAAGATTATCGTTTCAATAGTGGTACAGTAGCAAATAGCAAATAGGACAGTGTGAACATTTATTTGTAATTAATACTTTATCAAAAGAATCTCAAAAAAATTGTTCAATTTTTTAAAAAGTATTGGAAGTTCCATTAGTAAAATTAATAAAGAAGCAATAATTTAACAATCATTCCCTTTTTAAATTAATGGAATTGCATGAAATGAATTCATAAATTAAATAAAATGTGTGTTTACAACACAAAAAAAAGTTCTTGCGTTTTATAACACAACTGTTTCCTTCATGTTTTTGCTTACAAGTCAACATATTATGTATATATTTACAAATTTTGCATGAATCAATACGACAAGAAATACAATAACTAATCAGGAATCAAAAATGAAATAGTGTTACGATATTCTTGGCAACTCTCTCCGTAAGTTTTGTTACGAAAAATCGACGGATTTGACCTTAATCACTGCCTACATTTCTAATGTTAATGCTCAACGTGATGTGTTCATCTCATCTAGAAATCATGTTTAAAATATCACGAAATGTTCAACATCTAACTTCGATCAAAACTTGATAGTTTTACTGGCAAATAAATTTGACTTTTTGGTTTATCATCGCTTGTTCTTGTCTTAGCAATACCAGTTATTGTGATATTGAATTGTATTTTTTTTTTTTTTAAGAAGTATATTTTCCTTATCAACGTGTAATCAGGATTTCTAGTGTCCTGACAAATTGATTACCTATGATTTTCAAGCATCATTTCAGCTTATGATTTCGAAATAATAAAGATTTACGAAATGAGTGTAACCTAAATATTCTGCACTACATATTCTTATTTGCTGCCTTTTTTTACAAAATATTTTTGGTTGGTAACATAAAAATATTGTAATTGATAATAAAAAGATTTTTGGGAAACAATATTTAAAAATACTTTTTGACAATAATATGCGGTATTTATGTGATTTTTTTCAAAACGTATTGCCTAAGATTATAGCGATAATAAATCAAAATTATAACATCAATTTACGTTCTGAATAGCATATAGGATAAGAATATATTTGATTTCTTTATAAATAATTTACAAATTGGTAGCATTGACTTCTTTATAATATATTTTATGACTGATACATTGACTGATGTAAATAATGTATGCTTGAACTGATTCACATTTGTTATCATGTGTAACAACAATGTATAAAAATACATTATGACGTGCGTGTGAAGATTCTTTGTACTTTTGTGTTATCTAGTATAAATATTATTATAAGTATATTGTAAGACTGAACAATTATTGTATATCATATATAGGTGTTACGTTGTATAATAAAATTGTGAATATAGTACATTTTGTTGTAATAACTGTAGTTGTTTATTGACAATTGTATTAGCATCCATCAAGGTAAAACCCAGACCTGGGATTCAAAATGAACACCGATCCTGACCATTAGATTACCTTTAAGAGATCCTTAGAATTATACACTCTTATATTCATAATTCCAGTCTGATGTGATTCAAACTTAGCACAAAAATCAATTTTTGTAATAGTCTGAAGAAGTTCATTAACCAGCAGAATTCGTTCAATAAATAGGTCTCTTTTATCATTTATTATCTAAATATTTACTGTCCCACTCTGTTTAGTCTACGCAGCAAAGTACAATGTTGCTTCTGTTTAACAGTACAGTTGTGCACGAGCTCTGTGCCACTAGAACGTAATATTCTTAAGAGATTGCGTTTTGATTTCATAATGATACCATATTTTATCATTAAGTAAATATGTTTAAAATGAATGGGTTATATAGTTGTACAGTATACATTTATGATCCAACAAATAAGCAATGTTGTGCCAAGCTCAGTGTAAACAAGAAATGTACCCATTTAGTACGATAGAGGGGAAGGCTGGGTTGAGTACGAATTATAGAGTAGAGATTGAGCTTCCTCAGTACAAGTAGGGAAGGGACTAAAGTGTGTTGTTTTCATACGGTTTATCAATAGTTCAACATCGTAGTATGAATTAAAGCGCTTATCATGACTATTTAAAAAAAACAAATTAGTGACCAAAAAAAATTGGGCTGTTTTATTAGCCTACAAGAGTACCTTTTTTAAAAAAAAAGAAGCCACCTCGGTGGCCTAGTTGATAGCGTACTAGGCTTTCACCCCGAGGACCCGGGTTCGATTCATTTTGTCCAGGTTTGGCATTCAGTACAAGTAAGGCAGGGACTAAAGTGTGTTGTTTTCATACGGTTTATCAATAGCTCAACATCGTAGTATGAATTAAAGAGCTTATCATGACTATTTAAAAAAAACAAATTAGTGACCAAAAAAATTAGGCTGTTTTATTAGCCTACAAGAGTACTTTTTTTTAAAAAAAAGAAGCCGCCTCGGTGGTCTAGTTGATAGCGTACTAGGCTTTCACCCCGAGGACCCGGGTTCAATTCATTTTGTCCGGGTTTGGCATTTTCATCATCCATCGTCTGCATTAGCCCAAGTGTGCACAATAGTCGGATGTTAAACACCAAAAAAAAACTTTTTTAAATATGGATTTTCAAAATTTTAACTTAAAACTTATTTCTCCTTACAGAATTGTATTTGTAAATAGGATATATCTATTCTTTTTTTTATTATAGATCATTCAATTATCATGTTAAAAAAACATGCAAAAATAAAATGCAGCATCATAATTTCAGAAATAATATAATGAAAAAATGGGTTCACTATTATTTTTGTAATAGGCTACATTGTAAACTAACAGGAAAAAAGGAGTGAAGACAGGATATTGTTTAATTAACAATCTATTAGCGAAATAATAAATTTATTTTACTTTTTTTTACAACATAGTACATATGTTTTCACAAAATTAATATTTTTTCTTTCGCTATTGTATATGTAAACAAACAAAATAGTCACACACATACTGAGGGTCCGTAGGCATCTTGTTTATTGTAAATTAGTATTGACGTTGAAACATAAACTTGAGTGTTTACAAATTATAAAGCTCACTCAAGAGTGGATCAGCTGACTCCATATTGTCTGTACCGCCTTGTGAATTAGACTGTTCAGTCAATGTGAACACATTGCACAGACTGTAACGTATGATTTAAGCGCTTCTTTTGAAACTCATGTGATGCGGAAACATAAAAATGACTTCATATTCTACTTACTTTTACCCACACTGGAGAAGGTTTAGCAGCTTAAGAAAACCTTCCAAAGTTGTTCGTGAATTTTTCAAAACACATTTTTGTTGGGAAGGTGTAATAGCTTAGAGATATATTAACTTAGAGATTCGTTTTTCCTTCGACAGTATCGTGTTATAAGTTACAGATCGACCTGTGTAATAAGATAGAGGTTCCGTACTGTGTATTAACTTAGAGACTACAGTGCCGTCAAGTGTGTTGCACCGTGTGTATATATATATATATATATTGCCGACGCCTAGAATTCGCTTAGTTAAAGAGATATATTATTAAAATATAAAGTTCTTTTGGATAGGTTTTGTTCTTAAAGGCTTATGTGCAAAGCTGTAAATGTATTACATATGTAGTAGTAATGGTAATAGAAATAATAATATAAAAATATTGTTTGAAGGCTGCTTTATTCAAACCGTATCTGAATTGAATTAAGAAAACAGCCCTAAATTAATTAATTAATTATGAATTAATGAATTCATGTAAACTTACGTTGTTTTTTTCAGTAAAACACCAATATTTCTATTTTTCTATACAGATAATTGTCAAAAATAAACATTTAGATATGTTGTTGACCATAGTATTGACAATATATTCAACTGTAAACTGTAAAGATACTGAAGCGCCTGCAAGCAGCGGCGTCGGCAACATATACACATGGTGCAACACACTTGATGAAACTATAGTCTCTAAGTTAATACACAGTACGGAACCTCTATCTTATTACACAGGTTCGATCTCCAACTTATAACACGGTACTGTCGAAAGAAAAACGATTCTCTAAGTTAATAAATCTCTAAGCTATTACACATCCCCTTTTTGGTAGGTCAATATAAATACAAAATTATGAAAAAATGTTTTTTTTTTATTTGAACTAGGTTAATTTTTTTCACTTAACATGTTGAAATTTAGGGATGGACATTAAAATTTTTGGATAGGACTGTCAGCTCTTACTTTATGTGCAAAAACTATATACATTCAAAACCAGTATCACTTCTTGTTTCAAATTATACCACACTGAAAATTTATCATCTAAAATTTTACCCCTAATTAAATTTGTTGTCAACCCCTATACTTTTCCTAGGTTCGGGTTACAAAGACCATTTTATAATGATCAGTCGCATTCCTTACAAGTAAGAATTGCATTACCAACAGATGGACATACCCGTTAATTTGTAAGGATTGGTTTTGCCTGCGGACCCTAAAAATGGTTTAATTGTTTATATATGTGTACATATATTATATGTATATATAAACATTTATATTTTTATGATATTTAAGTTAAAGCATTATTTACAATTAAATTTATAAATAACCAAATACTTAATGGTCTTAAAGTACTTACAATACTGAAATGATTTGTGATATTTTGACCACTATTTATTTATTTTACATCTTTGGCTTTATTATCACAAACGAACTATAAAACTACCAACATAACGGTACAAAGGTAACTTTAATAAAGCCATGATTATTGAGAAACCTAAAATAAAATTATTTAGACATTCGAAATATTAAAATGATTCTAATGTAAAATAATTCATTTTAGAAAGTATCGTTGGTACCGTATTAAATTCCTTACAATTTCAAATGCTATATACAGTATACATACATTACAAACTACTTGTAAAAGTATTTTTTTAGAAAATAGTATCATGAATTATTCAACTAATATATAGTTGCGAGAGTAATTATTTCAAACTAAATAGAATTGGTAACTTTTAAATGCTTTCATATGAAATTTTAGCCAGCCTATATGAAGCACATCTGATATTATGTTGAATATTATATCTACAAGGAATATATATTCAATATAACCTTAGATATTTTACAAAAACAGCAAATTATTTTTAAAATTTTTGTAGAACGTGTTTTAACTACAAATATAGGGCCTGTAGGTATTTACAAGGCATAAATACAGTACTGTGTAATTTTTTTTTTTAATATAATAACTAAACTGTTTTATTCCTTTTTATTTATATTTTTATGTATTCTATGTCAGTTATGTAAAACATTAATAAGCAATTTTTTAATGGTAATATTAATACAATATAATTCTCCTTCGGTTTGGGAAATATATAAGAAAAGCGTGTACAGAGAGAAAAGAAATGATTGAAAAAAATGTTCGTACACTGAATTAAACAAAAGAAAAACGTAACATATTTCTTCACTATGAAAGGACAATTGGATAAAATTGACAAATGAGAAAAAATATAAAGACACACTGGCTGTTTGGATTCAGTATTTTTTATATACAGTAAACCCTTGGTTCAATAGACAACAAAAACCAAAATTATTTTGTTTGTAATTTTGAAAATTAGTGTTAATATTTTGTGTACAAATTTTGTTTAGCAATTTTTTAATAGTTCCAGTTACAATACTAATCTAATGGGTTCCTTGGTTCAGTTCAACAATGTTTGAATATACTGTACTGAATTCCATGAAACCCAGCTGTTCGTAATTTTGCAAAACAGAATACAGTTATATTTTTTGCAGAACAGAGTATAAAGCGTGTAAAAATATATTTTGCAGTCATTTAACGGACTACCTCCAACCCATACAGTCTCCAGTCTCCTAAACCGAGGGCCTACTGTACTACAGAACTGTTGCTCAAAAATAGAATGAAATTTCAAAAGGCAAGAACAGGAACGGTATGCAGCTGACAAAATAGTGACAGCACTCAAAAAAGCATCAAATTACCCGTGTTACATAACCTTGTAGAGTGAGTCGATAGAGTACAAACTGGCAAATAACAAGACAAACACAATTTTTAAACGTAAACAAGAATAGTCTACCCAGTTTCCAAGAAGATGATGCAATGAATGATTGAAATATTTAAAATGTAATTTAAAATATACTCATAATGTAATATGAGAATAATCAGGTCCTTTGCATGTTTAAAAGTTATGAGTATAAGAGAGGAAAAAGTATGAATACCTTCAGAATCACTTACTAGAATTGGCAATATTGGCTTATCAGTTAATGGTACAATAAACTAGTTTATTCATGCCTTTGATGCACAGAACCAAACATTAGACTATTTTTATCACTGAAAATGTTTAACAATCTTTAATAGGCCAGTACATTTTCACATGACAAGCTCCTATGCAACTATCATTTTATGAAAATTTTACAAAATTAGTACATAAATAATGTCATATCTCTTATTCCTTAACGCTTTTAATAATTAAAGATTCATTGAATGAAATTAGTTTTAAAACTATTTCCGCATTATTTAAAATGTTAATATTTTTTTAGCAAAACATATAAACAATATATTTTTACAGCCGCTGTTTGTAGTTATTGCAAGGTATGTTACAGTGTAAGAATATACATGATCTTTTTAGTCTATACAAAGAAACTACAATTTCTAGAAGTTACCGAAGATATTATTCTAATTAAAAGGCACATTTAAAAGCTAAAAAAGAAAACATACAAAATTAAACATTGTTAAAATTGTTTCTATAAAATAATTATGAAATTAATACTGAATACAGAAGGTGGTCGCTTTGGTAATGTTAAGAAATTCAAAGAAGACATTATCAATGTGCATTACATATTACATAATCATGTTCTAATATTTTAACGTAATATCAGTCTTTTGGTTAAACTTCAGAACAAAACATTGTTTACGACAACACACCATGAATTTAAAAAATGAATATTGTGTACTTCATGGTTGGTAATTTTTTCAAATATTTGTTGAGCCATCGCAATACTTGTTTATTCAATATAAATGTCTTCTATAGGATACGCAGTCTCGATGAATTTAGTGTAAAACCGTTGAAAAGCTCGTCTGGAACAAAATATGAAATTAGATAAACGTGTAATTTTACTATTTGAAGCGGTCGTAAATATTACAATGAAATGCATAGATTAAAGAGAAATTGTTTAACAATGGTTTGTAGTTTGTGAACAATAGTCATGTATATTTCATTATTCTATCATTTTATTTAGTAAACATTACAACAAAACTACACTGGAATCTTGTTTAACCAAATTTGATATTTAACCAAACTGAAGCTCAAACAAAAATCCGTTTCTGTTTATCCGAATTTGTTAACAATGTTTTTGTAAAGGAAATGCGCGCTAGGCATCGGGTATGGTCTAATACAGGGTCCGCCAATGAAACGGGATGATTGTAGGTGGCCTTGAGACAAAGTAGGCAGGTAGTGAGGTTACTGGCACGTCACCACCTGCACAATCTACCATTTAGTTGCAATGGATCGTTGGGCAGGCGAATAACGCAGCTACACGATGAAAGCATATTATTAAAATGGCAAAATTTTTTTGCAAACACATGCTTTCTGATGTCATTTTAACATACCGCGTAACCAGCCTGTTCCGTCAGATAATGCAATTCGAACATGGATAAACAATCTCTAACAAACGGGATCAACGTCTTAAAAAAGAGGCATGAGTGTAAAAACTGTTCGAACACCTAAAAACATTGCAGCTGTTCAATAGGCTATGACTAAAACCCTTGTCGATTAACCAAACAACATGCCCTTCGCATTGGAATAAGTGACATATCTGGGGTGGGATACCTGTTTTTGTTTTATAGGGATACCAAAAACAAAAGTGTTTCAAGCAGATCCACCCACAACCATTCAAGCCCTTAAACAACAAATTGTAGATGAGATTGCGGCAATGCCTGTCAACATGCTGCGAGAGGTCATATAAAACTTCCAAACCAGGCTCCAGGAATGCCTTAACTGCAATGGAGGACATTTGGTAGATGTAGTGTTCAGAAAATAATATTTTTTCATATTGTACCCATAATGGCTATTCTTGTAATTTCAATTATTTACTAAAAAAATATTTAAAACGTTTTTTTTCAACAATCAATTATTTTATTTCATCATCCCGTTTCACTGGCGGACCCTATACGTTTATCTATATAACCCGGTGCAAACACACACTAAGACAAATAATATTAATTTATTTACCCAACACTTTCCGCAATAGGTCGAGTTGATTCACAGCCAAGGAACACATGACAGGCAAATCTTTGCAGCTGCGGATGTTTAGTAATAAAGCCCATGTAACGATGGTCTTGAGGGTGGAAAGCACAGAATGAAACATTTTTTAGTGAATAAAAGTAATCATGGCAAGGTGTACTGTTGCCCTAGAAACAAAATATAAAAGCAATCATATATTTACAAATTTAAACCAGTAACATATCATTATTGGCAGTTGGATAACAAATCAGAATGTTCCTAAATTATTTAAGCATCATCAGCAATGATATATAACATACAAATGAAACAGCAAACAGTTAAACTACCTAGAAAATAATCACCATAAGCAATAACAAAAGTCAAACACTATTGTATATAGAAAACCCAACCATAACTATTTTTTTATTTATCATAAAATGAAAAAAATTAATGACTTAAGATATACCATAGCTTTCTGAAATACTTTGTATTCATAGGCCTAATTCAGTCTTAGTGATATATCCAAAAATAACTCTAAAGATGGATAGGAACATGAGGTTATTAACTTCTGTTATTAAGAATAATGATATTTTACTAAAAAATATTATGGATGACATTATAGATTTCTCCATCTTCCTTTTGTGTTCACCAGTAGTTTTATTAAATAACCTAAATATTTAAATATCAGTTATATTAATTGATATCAAAAGCTAATACAGATGTTATTTTATAAAATTCTTTTTATATTCTTCTTCTTTTCTGCTAGAGTTATTGTCACTATGTTCAGTATAATGATCTGCCTTCCCTAGCTTCATCAATATAGTTTTTGAAGATGGAGGTTCTCCGAAATGCGTCAACGAAAGTAGAGTTGACGAAGCTAGGGAAGGCATATCATTATACTGAACATAGTTATTTTATAAATTTAATTAACAAAATTATTCATGTTAGGCTATGTCTATCTGATACGTGGACTACTTACTGAAGGTTTGCTCTTGTCAACCATTCGTAGTCCTTGATCAGACACTTCAAGTATACATGAATGAGGTTTATGCTTTGTCGCTACTATTTTTCTTACTGCTTGGCACAAAACGGAGTTTCCCTTATGACATAAAGTTTCGACAGAACCTAAATAGCCCAACATGAATCTTTCCCTTTTCACTTTTGGTGTGCTAGGATCAAAGTCGTTGAACTCTAGATCCACAGCATAGGCTGATGGAAACACTCCTTGTCTTCCAGTCCTTAAATTTACTCCTGCAAAATGAAAAATAAAGAAACATTTTTATTTTTTTTTACTAAATTAAGTGTTTTACAAAGTACGGTCACTGTGCGCAAATTTCATGTTAGTATTTCATAATTTTTAAAATCTTATTGAACAATTTTAATCAAATATAAAGCCAGTCAATTTTATTGTAGCTCTTAAGTACCCAGGAACAGGGCGACAGGTGCTCTATTTTCATAAGATATCTAGGTGCCAATAAACACTTCACTAGAGGCAGGTGAGGTGAGCAACTGATAGGCTTAGCAATCCCACCTCTAGCTCCTCTAGCTCAAATTACTCTCACTCAACTACTCAATACACACACACACACACACTGCAAGATCCTCTACATAGCTCCTCAGCTACTCTAAAGTGTAAAACGACCTATGCTGATGGATTGAATGGCACCGGCTTAATGATGTATCAAATGGAGTCCTTGGATTCCTGGCAACCTTCCATTGTAGGCCATACTTTAAACTTACCCATACATGCTTCCGGCGGAGGCAGCTGAAGTGAGCAGCTGATGGGTTTAGCGATCCCACCGTACCTCTAGCTCATACTATTCTTACTCATCTACTCAAAACACACACACACACACACACACACACACACACACACACACACACACACACACACACACACACACACACACACACACACACACACACACACACACACACACACACACACACACACACACACACACACACACACTTCTATACACAGCTTAAAGTGTAAAGCGACCCATGCATGATGGAGTGAATGACACCGGTCTAATGCTGTCAACTGGCCTCACCATACAACAAACATCTTCAGCATAACCTCCATCATAGCGATGAAAAGTAATGGGAAAAAAGAAGAATTAGCAAACACCTCAATAATGAACTGAGAAGTCACCCACCTTGAATTCTCTCCAAATCGTAGACTTTATGAAGAGACTAGGCACTGTAACTGAGCATCTCGGGAATATAAAAACAGGGTGCAACAGATCTACAAAGGCCTTAGTGAAATAATTACCATAGAAATTCAATGATTCATTCATACCATACGCGCTGGGTTCTTTGCAGGCAGACTTCATTTGGAGCTACTCATGAAAACAACATGAGTAAGAATGTAAAATAGAATGAGCTGGCTAAATCACTGTACAACATAAAGCTGGCTAAATTGAACACAAGCTCTGTGGTAAGGGTCAAGAGAGAAAAATTTAAAGGAAGTTAGTAGAGTAATCATCTGCAAGAACCTTAATAACAACTGGGAAGTCACCAAATAGAAGTGGGGGGAGTTAACCCACCTTAAATCTTCTCCTACACTTTATGAAGGGACTAAGGCTGTAGAAAGAATATAGATATGGGCATAATAGATCTACAAAGGTTGTGAAAGCAGCCTAATTTCTCAAAAGGGGTTCTGCAGATTGTGCTTAAATTTTCATAACGATTGAGAACTCTAATCAGTGTTAAAAAAATGTGAAATAAAATAAAAGTAATAATTATGACTTTCAAATATTCATAATTTTTTTAGAACAAATACAAATATATTACTCACCCTCACACCAAAGGTCATCTGCTTCTTTCTGTACATATATTGGGTCTCCAATTTCAACTTCTAATTCATCTCTGTGTCGAGGAATAAATTTATGCAAGCCTCTATGGGTGGCTTCTAATAGTTCTAATTGTGTGAAAGGGATTCCTCCCGAACTTGAAGGAGAAGCGGAAGTATCATCAGATCCTGTTTAAGTAAAATGTCCCAATTTTATCTTAATTAAAAATTGTTGTTAAGTTTTTTTAATGCAGAAAAGATTGAATTTCTAACAAGTACACTAAATTTACAGGAAATACCAATGAAATTAAACAGAAAAGTTGAAGATACTACGACTGAGGACAAAATTTTTAATTACAGTACATATGTGAATTTTTATGTTTACTATTTATTTTAAAAGTGTTTTTGTTATTCTATATTTTATGTTTACAGATTTATTTATGTTTAATAATGCTTACCTATCGTAGTATAGCTGTACGAATGGTGCTCATGGCGGTGAGCTATTTGAGGGGAAGTGGATTTAAGTTCCGGTGAGTGTGCCGTAGAATTTCCCGAATCAACATCCGTACTTTGAAATCTATCCGAATCTGGAGAACTATCTTCATCCCTTAAATAACTGTGACATTTGAGCATAAGAAACGATCTATGATTGCTTTGAACACCATTATTCGTTCCCAATTGCAAAGACAATGCCGTTCCCAATTCATCTGCTAAACTCAGTACGGCTGCTGTGAATGGAAAAGCAATTTAGGTTACAATGTTTGATGCATCAGGTTCAATAACAAATATTCTATAAAAATTATTTAAGCAAATAATAATCGCAGCGTGCAGCTGACGTGATAGAAGCAAATTTATAAAATTAATTTCATCAGATTTTTTTTTGAAATCTTAATTTAACCATCACAATCAGCACAAATCAACATTTTAAACCTTCAATTACAAATTCAATTTCTGTATTTCAACAGATTTTGAAAAGTAATTTATATGGTTTTAACACTGATAAGGATGGTGAAATCAGATTTTCAAAAAAATTCAAGGCAAAATTATTATGAATTTTAAAAGATTTTAAATGGCTGTGTCAGCTGCAAAATTAATGCATGTATTTTGTAACAGTGTTTTAAAAAATTTCTGATGTGGAAGGGGCACTTTCCCTTCAAGCCAGGCAGGACCATTTCTAACCATTCCCATGTTACACTTCCACTAAACACAAGTAGCCTATCCTTCTATTTTATTGTCTACAGAATCAATATTACATTACTTTTCAATTATTTCATAAATAACAATGTTTTTTAAGTTTACATACTGAAGCACATAATAAGTTAATAAGCATTACACATCAATTATTTAATTTATTAGGATCTACTAACGTTTTTTATTTTTAGGTATTTCTGGAAGTTTCCTTCTACGACGTTCACCTGACGGTCTGTTAGGCCAAGTTCCTTGACTATCTAAGCTACCATCACTGCTTGGAAGACGACTCCTAAAATCAATGTTTAATTTTACTACACTAAAAATTTAAACTATATAATAAAAATTATGTCTTTCTGGAAGTACGTAGCGGGAAAAATTTGAAGAAGTTTAAAAAGCTTGAGTCTACATGGCTCACTGAAAAAAGATGTTATTCAATTATTGACTTACTAACAAACAACAACGGTCACAAATATTACTTGAAGTCATTTGTTGGCAGAATCTGACTGACATACATATAAAAAAGTCCAGTTCAGCAGAAAATGGGAATCAATACCTATGGAAGGAAACACTGAAAGTTTTATTTGATTTAAAGTTCAACGAAAGCAAATTTTGGCACAATGTTTGTGAGATGACCTTTAGAATGTCAACTGAGCAAAAATGGTCAGCTGAAGCAAGAACAAATGTTATCTAATTCAAGAGAGATAATTAACCTTCTATTCAGAAAATGTCTTCAAAAATATATCATAAATTATTTTGAAGAGTTATTCAGAGATTTAAAAACATTTTTGCCTTGGCTTTTCTCACATTGTATAAAAATATTTTGGTACTGTAAGGAATTGCACTATTGTACAAACATCTAACTGTTTGATGTTGAAAGAAAGAATATTTGTAACACAATTTCAAGTGAAGAATTTTCAAATGGTAGATCTCCTTCCAACAAGTTATTACGTTTTTAGATTTAATATACCTTAACAAAAAAACTAAAGTAAATATGAAAATTATTGTTTGTCTAGGCCTCTACTTACATACAGTGGTACCTCGACATACGAGTTTAATTCGTTCCGTAACCTTGCTCATATGTCAAATTGCTCGTATCTCAAAGCAATTTTCTCCATTGAAATTAATTGAAATGCCATTAATCCATTCCAGCTCCCAAAATACCACCTCAGTTATTTTTGTTAAGTGTTTTTGAATAAGAAAAATATATTTACAAGAAGAAACATTTATTGATAAATAACAAATACATATTCTATAAGAACATAATAAAAGAAAAAGTGAAGTGCTTACAGAAGCGCTTAATTTTCATCACTGGTCTTCGCTTTTTTCGTCACATATTGCTCATTTTCACCTGCTGATCGTTTAAAAAAACTGTCCAAGGAGGTTTGTTTCTTCCTCTCTTTTAGGATATTGCGGAAATGAGTTAGGCAAGTTTCGTTGAACAACTCCGATACACTACCAGTTGCAACTTTTTCGGGGTGATTTTTATCCATGAACTCTACAACTTTCTCCCAAATTCCCAAGATCTCCTTTATATCTCTTGTAAAGATAACCTCTTCCATCTCTGGCTCCTCTTCAAAACTAATGTTTCGTTGAACCACCGTATGCTGCTGCGCATGTAGATCGTGTAACTCCTCGGTTGTCACCTCCTGAGACTGTTCCTCGACTAGTTCATTCACATCTCTCTCATACACCTCCAGACCCATGGATTTTCCTACAGAAACAATCTCCTCTACCACAGACACTTTGGGTTCCAATCCTTCGAAGGCTCTTTCAGCTACAGTCTCAGGCCACAGCTTCTTCCATGCAGAGGTTAAGGACCTCGTTGTAACACCCAGCCAGGCCTGATCAATAATTCTTAGGCACATCACGATGTTAAAGTGGTCCTTCCAGAACATGCGCACACAGACTGAGATCTAGTCTGAGGTGGGAGAAACTGTTAGACGCTGCATACGACACCAACATGCGCCCCACATGTTGGGGTAGTGTACAGCGATGTAGTGTGCGATTCCTCATATCTCAAATCTTGCTCTCATCTCATAGCAAAATATCGCTCACTCTGCGGCTCGTATCTCAAAACACTCGTATATCGAGGTACCACTGTACTTTATTTTAGGTTCTTATTTGTGAGTTATTTCTGCTTTATTTATCGAATAGACTCTACCTTTACAATTTAATCACTTTATTGAATTTTTCATATTTTGAATTTTAAAAAGATTAGTTCATGTTTGATTAATTTGTATTTGTAGGCCTGTACAAATGAAGTAAAAAAATATATATGCTATTTGCTTTGTTATTTAATTGTTTTTGGTTTGTGAAGGCAACAATTCAGATTAAATGCAGTAATATTTACATTGTAGAATGATGTTAAAATGTATAATTATTAGTTGTTGTTCAATTTTAGAAAAAAAAATTATTGAAATTTAAACTTAAGAATTATTACTTACTATCCTTACATAAAGTCCCACTGCCTTACTAGTACAGTCTAGTTCAAAATTCCATTAAGATTATTTATCATTTTAAGAACGTTGTTGTGCATAAACTAATCTCTATAACGATGTAATCATTTACATAATTATTAATTACTTACTAAAAGTTAGAAGTATTTTCATCATTACCTTGAATCGCTAAAAGCTACAACGGGATAGTCATTATGACTGTTAACACATTTAAACTGTTGAGATATTTCTTCCCCAATGTCATGGTCACTGCTTTTTGACGAGGTGGGGGAATCTTCATCCAATACAACATCGTGAACAAGCCTGCAACAGTAATTTGAGCTATTTATTGTAAGTTTACAAAAATATTACGTTACGTGTTAACTTAGTAACGCTTAGTTAACTTAATTAATAATTGTGCCACTTAGTGTATATAAGGCCTGTATATTTTTTATAAGTACTTGTAAGCCTAAAAAAATAGGTCATTGTATAACATAACTTCCCATTAGACCTTATTCTTTGATCTGTTGTCAAGGCTTAACCACACACGCTACAGTAACTTTGAAAGTGATGATTTTACCCAACTACCAGTCTGTTCTTTCAGTTTGAAAATGTATACTGCCTTCAGAGTTCACAACGAACGAAAAGCTGTTATTTATTTATATTTTATTTTTCCCTTGTTAACGTATTTCCATTAGAAAATGAGCTACTGCAACAGCCATTAGAGTAAGACTCAGATCCAGAACCTTGAAATGAGCACTGACCTCAAGATCACTTTTTGAGGGATTGTTAAAATTTTTACGTACATATTTTATAAGATAAAGAAAAATACTTTTGGAAATACACTTATTTGCATCAACGAAACCATGTGTGCTGCAATTATTTTAAATCGTACATGCTGATAGAAAAATATGATTTCAAGAATATCATTTTAAACTAAAAAAACATGTTTCAATTCAAGACAAAGCCTGTGATATTCATGGATGCCTAGTGCATACATCAAATTAAAAAAAAATATTTTATAATTATCCTTCAGCCTTCATTATTCATCTCCTGAACTGTTTTCTTATTTAAGAAGAAGCGCAATCATATTCCGAACCACTTAACGTGAGACATGGGGTCTTGACATAATTATGAGAGCATCAATAATGTCTCTCATTTTATAATGTTTTTGACAAAATACCCTGTCGCAATCACCTGAAAGTTTTGTTTCTAAAAATCTCAAACTAGAAAGTCTCCTTTAGCAGAGTAATGAAAAATATTCTTACAAAACTTCTATGTATGTTTAAAAATTTTTTAAAAACACTTCAAAATATTAGGTGGTGCTTTCTTTGTGCTCCTCCCAAACGATGCATATCCTGAGGAGCATTCTATACCTGGTTTGTGGGTGTAAGGGAAGATAAACACTGTTAGATCTAAGAAAGGCAAAACAAACCTGACAACTGTTACTGAAAATTAAAGAGTTTTAAGAACAACTAGCCACATGAGTGCAAGCGAAGTAGTTGCTTCTTGCAAGTACCGGCACATGAATATTCGTTTACAAGAAACCATGAAATTCTTTTATTTTTCTATTAATTTTTACAAGTAAAGGCTTAGTAATACATTTCTAATTCAAATACAAATGTGTTTTGCTTGACAGAATTTTGAAAAAAAAACCCTGCAGGGGTGCTGACTAGCTGCACCTATTGAGAAGATTTAGACATCTCTCGAGGTACCGGAGTCTAACACACTTGACTGTACAGGAAATAAAACACTTGCAACACTACACTTACGACTTTAACACTTTACACTCACACTTACATTTAAGGAAGGGATAATAGCCTCATTGTGCTTTTCGCCTTAAAATAGCAAAAAAAAAGGATTTTGAAATCACTGTTTGTAGTACCAGAACAAAGTTCAAAGTTGTTGAACTTTATTTTTGTGTATTAAAAGCAGAACACTTTCACACATACAAGACATCTAAAATTAGATATCAAACATGATTTTATTTTAACAAATAGCAGAGTAAACTAACATTAGTCTTACAGGAAATAAATCCAATATGGCCGATAGGGTTCATAGACTCTGCCCCTAAGCAAATTCTAGAACAACTATTTGCAATGAAATTATTATTAGAAAAACAAAAACTGTTTGTTTTCTTTCTGCCAAAATAGATTTTTGTACAACTATTTTAAAAAAGAAGTGTTATGGTACATTATTAGCACTAAGGTCCTGCTCGAAGGCCACACAGGACGTCTTTTAAAGGAGGGGGTACAAAAAACGAATGTCAAAAAAAATTGTAATTGCTGAAATATATTATAATGTTTTAATTTCATTTTCCCCTATAAATATTTTAGTATTGTAATATAACATACATTGTAATATAAGTCGAAAATCAGACATAATACGGTCACAAGACCGGAAGTGACTTATACCGCGGAAACTTTATTTAATCTAAGAAGCCGAAACAGAACAGAGGAGCTTCAAAAAGTGGAAAGGAAAATATTGAGAACCATTATCAACAAAAACATGGTAGAAGGAACGTACAGACTGCTGCCAAGTTCAGCCATCTATCAGGATAATGAACATCTGTCAGATAATATTAGAAAGAGGAGACTGGCTTTCTATTGACACCTAATAAGCCTACCAGAGAAAGACTAACGAAGAAACTCCTGAATTACCAACTCAAGATGAAAGTAAAGAATGAGTGGCTTAAGGAAGTGGAACAGGACCTAAAGGAATTAGGGATAACGGAGGAACGTCTGAAAGAAGGAAGGGAGAAACCAATCCTTAGGAATAAAAAAATTAGATTAAAACTTAAAGAAGGAACAAAAAGAGTTGCCTTTTACTCGGAAGAAGTTAGACTACAGAGATCTATAAGACTGAAAAAGTATTGGGAGAATCTCAAAAACCTAAAAGAACCAAAGTTGAAAGCCCAAAATATATAACATATCGAATTACTTTATAAAAAGGTAATTTTGTTTGACTACGAAAAAGAAGTTTTGATTGGCTCTAAATTATTCAAACAGAAAAATTAATTTTGAATTTTTTTAGAAAGAAGAAGCTTTGAAATTCTCGCGCTGGGAGCAAATAACTCTCTAGCCGGAGCTTATTTTTCTAAATGACGTACAGAAGGCTTCGAGCTTCCTGAGGCCTAAGGTATTTTCGGTACACAAGTTATCGTGCTTTTCGCCTGAAAGGAAAAGTGTGTCTATGTTTAAACGCTTTGTGTTGAATAATCTTCATTGATACAAACACAGTTAGGCCTAATCTGTTTCTAAAGTTTTCTTTGTTTTATCTTAATGACGCCTAGCCTACGTGTTTTAACCGACTAATAAATAAACACGTAAATGTATTATAGGCACATGCCATTGTATAGTATGCAATATAATTTGTATTGATTAGTTACTCTAGGGCCTTACAAATACTTTCTTTTAGATCTTCGATCCTCATGTTTTCAAGCGAAGCGAGATTTCTATTTCAACTCTACCGTTTGGCATTTGATTTGTGTCTGTTACGCTTCGGTCAAACGCATTGACCTATTGTTTTGAAATCCATTAAGTATACCTTGTATAAAGACCGAACAACGTAATGTAAGATTTTTCATAATCACTTCAGTTTCAAGATGGCGGCCTCTGATTTAACGTTGACGAGTGTAATTGCTGGCTAATCCATGTAATACTGGCTGAACGGCAAGACCTATCATTATTCAGATCGTGGAGAAAGAGCAGAAAAATTCCAAATTACGCTTTGGCCAAACGCATTGACCTATTGTTTTGAAATTCGTTACCTATACCTTAAATAAAGACCGAACAACGTAATGTAAGATTTTTCATATTCTCTTCAGTTTCAAGATGGCGGCTTCTGATTTAACGGTGACGAGTGTAGGCCCTAATTGCTGGTTAATTCATGTAATACTGGCTGAACGGCAAGACCAATCATTATTCAGATCGTGGAGAAAGAGCAGAAAATTTCCAAGTTACGCTTTGGCCAAACGCATTGACCTATTGTTTTAAAATTCATTACGTATACATTATACGAGGTGTGTTCAGAAAGTAACGAGAATTTTAATTTTTTGAACAAAATATTTATTTATTCTTCTACATTGATGTTGTCGCCTTCAAAATATTCCCCATTGGAGATGATGGACTTATGCCAGCGCTTCTTCCAATCCTCGAAACACTTCTCAAACTCGATCTTTGAGATAGCCTTTAGTTCTTTCAGCGATGAGCTTTTAATACCATCTACGGCTGTAAAACAACGGCCCTTTAAGGTTCTCTTTATTTTTGGAAATAGGAAAAAGTCACACGGAGCCATGTTTGGTGAATATGGAGGCTGGGGCATCGTTACAGCACTGTTTTTGGCCAAAAATTCACGAACATGCAATGAAGTGTGAGCTGGTGCATTATCGTGGTGCAAAAGCCATGAATTGTTATTCACAGATCCGGGGGTTTTTTCGGATTGCTTCACGCAAACGGCGTTGAACTTGTAGGTAGTACTCCTTATTGACCGTTTCACCTGGTGGCAGTAATTCATGATGCACTATGCCATTAATATCGAAGAACACAGTGAGCATAACCTTTACGTTCGACCGCACTTGTCGAGCCTTTTTCGGTCTTGGCGAGCCAAAATGCCTCCACTGGGTTGATTAAGCCTTAGTTTCGACGTCATATCCATAAACCCATATTTCGTTACCTGTTATAATACGTTTCAGTAATTCTGCATCGTTATACTTCATTTATTATATTTATTATTATATTTCTGTCGTTGATTTCATTTAGTGATTCCTGAGCAACTTCCATTCGCCACTGTTTCTGTTTCAAAATTCAACAATTTTGGAACGAATTTTGCTGCCACGCGTTTCATACACAAAACATTGAAAACAATGTCATAACATGATCCAATCGATATGCTAACATCATCAGCGATCTCTCTAATTGTGATTCGGCGATTGTTCATAACCATTTCTTTCACTTTTTCCACGTTTTCATCGGTTGTTGATGTGCTGGGGCGTCCAGGGCGTTCGTCATCTTCAACGTCTTCACTGCCTTCTTGGAAACGTTTATACCACTCATAAACTCTTGCTTTACTCATAGCAGACTCACCATAGGCCTTTGTTAACATTTTACACACTTTCTTACACTTTATTTCATAAAAACACGTCACCTTAGCGGCTGTCACAGACAAAGTCAACAATGAAAACAGCTGAAAGTTTTATCATACTTCAAGGGCATATATACCAACATAATAAAAAAAATGTTTGACAATCGGACTCTCCAAGCCCGCGAAATTTAAAAATTCTCGTAACTTTCTGAACACACCTCGTATAAAGACCGAACAACGTATTAAAATATTTTTCATAATCACTTCAGTTTAAAGATGGCGGCCTCTGATTTAACGGTGACGAGTGTAGTTGCTGGATAATTCATGTAATACTGGCTGAACGGCAAGACCTATCATTATTCAGATCGTGGAGAAAGAGCAGGAAATTTCCAATAAAGTTGGACCGGTAACATTGTGTCTAAATATCACTGTTACCGGTTAAATGGGCGGAAAAGGTTTGCGGTGGCCAGGCAATTAATTAATATACTGCGAGGTCTATTGCGTTTTGAACTACAGTATCGATAATGTAGATCCAGCCTAACGATAAGTCGAAAATTATAAAATAGTCAGTATTTTTAGAAGTGCAAGTTCGAATCTTTGGAAAATAATAGTTTTACAAACATGTTATTGTTTTTCAAAATAGAGGGATACAGAAATGGAAAAATGATTATCGATTTAATTTGAGGTACCGCTTAAAAAATCAAATTTTATTATCGAGGTATCTAACTACATATTTTTGCAAGTACAATATTTAGTTCTGACTTAATAATTTGAAAATAAATAACTGCATGGTTTATCAGACAGATTCAACTACGGTCGAACAATATTAAATATCATATTTGTTTTATAGTTTATATTAATATATCTACCAAATTCACTTTATAACTATTCGAAAACTTTGAAAGTACGAGCTCTGATCGTTAACAAAATCTAGATTATATCTTTCAAGTCCGGTTTTATCACCGAGGCTATAAACGAATAGACCGATATTTATGAAATTAAATTCTATGCAGTACCATTTTTTTTTTAAATATTCAAACAGTTTCTGTTTTTAGGCCCTTTTTCGTCAAAATCCGTGACAATTTTCACTAAATCGGTTTTAACGATTGTAATAAAATTTTTCTCGAATTTTAAATACCCAGACAACACGTACGGGTTATACAAATGAAGAAATATGGTTAGGAAGCTTTTATTAAGACCGCTCTAATTTATCAAAATTGGTTCACCAGATTTTGCTCAAACTTTACGTTGCTGTTTTTTTTCCCGCGAAACTTTAAACCGTTTCACTAAGGTAATAATATATCAATAAAACAATTTTATTATTTTACCCCTTTAGCGGATGGATTTTGTGTGTCCAATCACGTGTTTCGTTATTTGCGTTTTAGAGTATTTAGGCTGAGTTTCAAGAAAATTCGGTCACAAATAGACCTGTATTTTTTCCGATAAAACAGTTTTATATCACTTCATGGTTGAATTTTGTAAAAATCCCTTCCTTTAGTGTAAGTTAATTAACATGAAGATATCCTCAAAATTTCAAGTCTTCGTTGAAGACGTCTTTTATAGTCAGTGTAGCATATTTTAAAAATAAACAGAAAATGTCAGTTCCGGAGTTAATCGGGAAATGGAAATAAACCCTCGGGGCTTTCTGCAGCTACAGTACAAAACTAATACACTCAATTGGGGTGTGACATATTTTTTTATATTTGCTACGTTATCGGGGCCTAATAAATAAACTGAATTGCAGAACCTATTGGTAGAATTTGTTTAATATGCATCGCTTTTTGTTCGAATATTTTTCACGTGAATGTATAAAATGTGCTATAAATACGTGCTTTGTCTTGTAATACGGTAGTGTTTAAAATAGGCACGCAAAACAAATTTACAAGACAGTAAATTAAAGAATTACAAGAACTTTTAAAACGTATGCAAATAAATAACAGCATACGTATTTTTAAAACAAATTAATTAGGGATTTTTGTACAATATTGTGTAGGTACAGTAACAGGCCCTGCGTGAACACATCATACAGCGTGGAGACAGAAGACAACGCAAATTGTACAGTACAGCTGAAACAAAATTAGCGAAACAAGAAAATTCACTTACGTGTAAGTCTGTGCCGGAGCCCTTATGTGCTGTGGTAATGTTTCAAATATATTTCTAAATTCTTCGAACTCCGTGTCGGCCATTTTCCCTTCAGGAGTGACGACAGATACAGACGCAGTGCGCGGGTCTGTATTGATCAAGCTCGGATAGGCCTACGCATTAGCCTAGTACCCCGAAGTGTTATGAATCAATGTTTGTAAGCTACCAGTAAGTGGATCACGTCTTCATCGGCCTGCAACAATGTAAAGCTGAGCAGATAATCGCACGCAACTGTGTCGCGTACAAATATTTGCGTGTACTGCAGCATTTCAAGTTACGTTGACGGTACGAAATGAACCACGACCGACGCCGAATTCAATTACACAATTTCAACGGATTTTGACGATTCTGAACGCTAATTTAGTCAGTTTTAACGCCGGTTACGATGGCAAAAATCGGGGTTCCCAAACAATTTAAGACAAAAATAATATGTGTATGAAATTTGTAAGATTTTAAATGACGCCATTTTGAAACTGTTTGACGAATTTTGTTGGATAACAAACTCGTCCAAGGTATAGCCATAAGTTAAACACACACACACACACACACACATTTTTTTTGAGGAGTCATTACAATATATATATATATACAATATATATATATACAATATATATATTTTAAATTACATATAAATTTCACGATGATGAAGTCAAATTTCCAAAAATAAAATAAAGCAAAAGACGATATTTTTGAGTTTTTTAAAGATTTGAAATGGTCGCCATTTTGAAACCGTTAAACCGATTTTTTGATTAATGAACTTATCCAAGCTATTGCAAACGTGAGAGTGCTAAAACACACACACACACACACACACACACACACATTATATATATATATATATATATATATGTATATATAATTGGTTTGTGTGTGTGTGTGTGTGTTAGCAATCTCACGTTTGCAATAGCTTGGACAAGTTCATCAATCAGCAAAATCGGTTTAACGGTTTCAAAATGGCGACCATTTCAAATCTTTAAAAAAAACCATAACGTCTTTTGCCTTATTTTATTTTTGGAAATTTGACTTCACCATCGTAATCACGTTAAGAACTGTATAAATTAATATTTTTAACTTTCAAAACCGATTGTAATTAATAAATGGAATATGGCGACGGCAAGGGCTTAATTTTCGTATTTGCAATGTAACGAAGAAGTTTATAATGCTAACATAAGCCGATATTAATGCTGGTTATGATGGTGAAATTAGAATTTCAATAGTGTTGTTAAAAAAAAATTACTTTTGGCAATTTGCTTCCATCACGCCAGCGAGACATCTGAGTGCCGTAATAATAATACTTCGAATTTTTTATTTTCACTGAATTCATGCTTTTTATAGCAGTTCTTACTTCAGAAATTATAAATATTCACCCAAGAATCGCCTTCAATATTAAATATACTGTATTAATATTAACAACACTACAAAGTTAAGTTTGTTGCATGCCAAAAAATTGAAGGCGAAGGATTTATTTTTGCTGAACTCTTACTTGACTTGTAAATAAAAGCAGGATTCAGTCAGGCTGTTCTCATAATTATTATTTATCTAATTTATTATTGCCATTAATAATAATTTTTAATTATTAAAATTTTTAATGTATTTTATAAATATATTGCATTAAAATAATTAATTCTTTTTTATTAGAAATAATGTTCTTCATTTTTAATGATATATTTGTATTAAATTTTCATATCTATACCTGCAGTACACAGAATATATTTGTGAATGTATTAAATCAATTTTTAATTTTTGTTTTGTAACATAAGGGTGTTATTGTGAATTTGGTATTTTTTTGTTAAAACATTTTAACTAAATTTAGTAGAGAATGTAATTATTATGGAAAATTCTATTGCGAAACAAATTATTGGTATGGCAAAATCAAAACCCAGGACCATGAAGTGAGCTCCATTGATGATCTTTGGAATGTTTTTAAAGTTATACACAAACACACATCAAAATAACTGAACAGTTAATGCCATTGGTTTTCCATTAAATGTAGAAATACCAAACAATATTTTGTAGCAATTGATCTTCATTTATCTACAAGGAGTTCTTCAGAAGGTCGCACATTGTGAATGCAGGTTTGGAAAACACAAGGTGCTCTAGCTGGATGAAATATTTCTTCATTTGTCAACTCTTGTGTTAGATATTTTTATGCCAAAACCAAAGTAGAATAGCATACAACGAAAGCTGCGAAGCTAAGAGGGAACTTAGGGTGGCTAAGAGGATAAGCTCCAGATGTAGAGCCTTACCAATGCATGGCGGGAGCGGTCAGGTGACCTCCAGATGCAGAGCTTTACCTGTGCAAGCCGGCTCTGTCAGGCGACCTCCAGACATAGAGCCTAACCTACGCTTGCGGGGCTCTGTCAGGCGACCTCCAGATGTAGAGCTTTACCTATGCATACCAGGCGACCTCCAGATGTGGAGCTTTACCTATGCATACCAGGCGACCTCCAGGTGTGGAGCCTTACCAATGCATACCGGTCTGTCAGGCGACCTCCAGATGTGGAGCCTTAGCTATGCATACCAGTCTCTGTCAGGCGACCTCCAGATATAGAGCCTTACCTATGCATACCGGTCTCTGTCAGGCGACCTCCACACGTGGAGCCTTACCCATTCATACCAGTCTCTGTCAGGTGACCTCCAGATATAGAGCCTTACCTATGCATACCAGTCTCTGTCAGGCGACCTTCAGATGTAGAGCCTTACCCATTCATACCAGTCTCTATCAGGCGACCTCCAGATATAGAGCCTTACCCATTCATACCAGTCTCTGTCAGGCGACCTCCAGATATAGAGCCTTACCTATGCATACCAGTCTCTGTCAGGCGACCTTCAGATGTAGAGCCTTACCCATTCATACCAGTCTCTATCAGGCGACCTCCAGATATAGAGCCTTACCCATTCATACCAGTCTCTGTCAGGCGACCTCCAGATATAGAGCCTTACCTATGCATACCAGCCTGTCAGGCGACCTTCAGATGTAGAGCCTTACCCATTCATACCAGTCTCTGTCAGGCGACCTCCAGATATAGAGCCTTACCCATGCATACCAGTCTCTGTCAGGCGACCTCCAGATATAGAGCCTTACCTATGCATACCAGTCTCTGTCAGGCGACCTCCAGATGTGGAGCCTTACCTATGCATACCAGTCTCTGTCAGGCGACCTCCAGATATAGAGCCTTACCTATGCATACCAGTCTCTGTCAGGCGACCTCCACTTGTGGAGCCTTACCTATGCATACCGGGCTCTGTCAGGCGCCCTCCAGATGTGGAGCCTTACCTATGCATACCGGGCTCTGTCAGGCGACCTTCAGATGTAGAGCCTTACCCATTCATACCAGTCTCTGTCAGGCGACCTCCAGATGTAGAGCCTTACCCATGCATACCAGTCTCTGTCAGGCGACCTCCAGATATAGAGCCTTACCTATGCATACCAGTCTCTGTCAGGCGACCTCCAGATGTAGAGCCTTACCCATGCATACCAGTCTCTGTCAGGCGACCTCCAGATATAGAGCCTTACCTATGCATACCAGTCTCTGTCAGGCGACCTCCAGATATAGAGCCTTACCCATGCATACCAGTCTCTGTCAGGCGACCTCCAGATATAGAGCCTTACCTATGCATACCAGTCTCTGTAAGGCGACCTCCAGATATAGAGCCTTACCCATTCATACCAGTCTCTGTCAGGCGACCTCCAGATGTAGAGCCTTACCCATTCATACCAGTCTCTGTCAGGCGACCTCCAGATATAGAGCCTTACCCATTCATACCAGTCTCTGTCAGGCGACCTCCAGATGTAGAGCCTTACCCATTCATACCAGTCTCTGTCAGGCGACCTCCAGATGTAGAGCCTTACCCATGCATACCAGTCTCTGTCAGGCGACCTCCAGATATAGAGCCTTACCTATGCATACCAGTCTCTGTCAGGTACCCTCCAGATGTGAAGCCTTACCCATTCATACCGGGCTCTGTCAGGCGACCTCCAGATATAGAGCCTTACCTATGCATACTGGTCTCTGTCAGGTACCCTCCAGATGTGAAGCCTTACCCATTCATACCGGGCTCTGTCAGGCGACCTCCAGATATAGAGCCTTACCTATGCATACTGGTCTCTGTCAGGTACCCTCAAGATGTGAAGCCTTACCCATTCATACCGGGCTCTGTCAGGCGACCTCCAGATATAGAGCCTTACCTATGCATACCGGGCTCTGTCAGGCGCCCTCCAGATGTGGAGCCTTACCTATGCATACCATTAATTTATTCTGTATCCCACATGTACAGGATCAAAATAATTAGTGAATGAAAAGCAATAATGAACTTTTGCAATAATAAACTTTTTCTTTTATTTCTGAACACACTAATTTCTAGCAATTTTAACTCAAAATATAGTAGTTTAGTTTTTACATCTCTCCGCTATTAAATTCACTTTTCATTAAAGGAGTAAAAAGATAACCGGCACTTTACTGTACACAGTTTTCATGCCACATTTTATCATTTGGTATTTTGGTTAGAATGTAATACACGAAAGAAAAAGACACATTTATAACAAGGAGCCCACTTTTGTTTTATTTGGACCTTTAAAGTTTTTAATAATTACAATTCATGCAGAACTTACATTCTATAGTTACAGTAACATAAAACTTAAAAAGTGCAATCAACCCAAATTTTATTTATTCAATTAAGATATTACAATATCATATCTCATCTCATGTTTCCTTTATGCAGTAAATAACGTTATAAAAAATATGTACAATAAATAAATGTGTGTGTGTGTGTGTGTGTGTGTGTGTGTGTGTTAAGATTATATTAAAATTAATACAATATTTTAAAACTCTATTTAGCAATGGTTAAAAAGTGATTAACAACAAAAGAAAATGATAACAAAAAATATTAGATTAGTCAATCTCACAGATATTTAATATCAGAATGGGAAAAATAAAAAAGTTCGAGTTTAACATAACAAACCATATTTTCACTGTTCCTAATATTCTACACATGACAAAAAAAAAAATAACACTAAACACAACTTTTTTAAAAAGAATAGTTTATTTGTCTGTTTTGAATGTACCGCAGCCAAGTATGTTCTTGAGGGCAAACTATATTTTATGCTAGAGCCCTGTGCGCACATGAGCCATGCTGCTTCTCCTGTGAATGAAGGTCTTTGCCCCCAGAGACATTTCACATCTTAGTCCCAGGGGGCTGTAGCGGTTGACCTTGGTCTTTTCCCCGAAGTTTTATTCCTGAAAAACACAAAGTATGTGGTCCTGATTTAATAATGTTCTTAACAAATTTCAAAATGCAATGGAAATTTGTAGGTGTCAACTTTAGCGAAGAGGAGTTTACATTCCAGGCTGCAGAGCCTGACTTGGTCTTTCCCCCCCCCCATAGTTTTAATTCTTAAATAAAGAAGTTATAAATTTTGAGAACAAAATGTAAACAGACAAGTTACAAAAAAATAAAACAAAAATAAACATAATTTCAGGTTTGAAATTTAAAACATGAAATTACATGAAACTTTTTCGCATGCAATTCACAACAACCAAAAATAACCATTAAATGTGACAGTTACTCTTTATTTTATTAAAAATTGAATTACTAATTCTGCTTATTATCTTGTGAATTTTTGTTTTTCACCACCATCTGCAATACGAGAATTTTAATCTAAAATATTTACATAACTTGTTTATACGTTGACACATAAGTCATACCACCACTAAATACAGATAACAGTGTCCACACTAAGTCGGACTTCACGTCTGAGCCGAGATAACATACGATCAGTACTGATACTGACCAAGTCTGAACATGGTTGTAAATCCACACTGTCCAGTAACAGCGGACATCAAAATAAAAAAGGATAAGCAATTTTGCAGCTATTTCCTCCCACTATAATAAGTACTGTTTTGTATTTTTATACTGTGAGTACTTGAAAACAGATTTTCATTAAATTTTACTAGACAGATGAAAAACCAAATACTTGTCTGTTTATATGGGAATGTTTGTTAATCATTATTGCAATAACATACAATATAAGTTACAATCACTGCAACTAGTTAACAACATAAATATACAAAATATTATGGGAATGTAAAACGCCACTACCTATTAACAACACAGAAAGCATATAAAACAAACATAACAGAACTACAGTGCCGATATTAAACCAATGGTTTTGTTAAATTTTCTCAAACATATTCACACAGTACGGGAAAGACAATATTATCTGACGATTTCCCTTCTTAATGTTAACACTTTATGAAAGTTAGGTCAAAAAACTGGTTTTAAAGAAAAGAATAAAGCTATGGCATTAACCGTAATCTCAAATGTACAACTTTGAGGTGCACAAGTTCGGAGATTGACCGGTGGATTAACGACCTCAGATAAGCTGGCCCTTAATACGAGGTGTAACTAAAAAATAACCCATTTTTCAAGACATCCAGCGGGTGTGTCAAGGTTAAACATTACATTGCAGAGTCATATGACATAGCCTTTCTCCCATTACGACTACTGACCATTTAGTCGATCTGGGACCTTCATTCTTACTAAACTTTGTATCCATTGCCTGTCAGAAAAACTGCGACCATTTTAAAAAAGGTCGCTTCACAATGCTTTAATGTGAAGTTTTTAGCGAAAGTCTGGCACAGAAAATAATTCTTTGCTGAAACAAGTGTACGGTGATGAATGCTTATCATGCACTCAGATTTTTGAGTGGTTTAAGCAGTTCACAGAAGGGTAAGAAGAGATAGATGATGATGACCCACATTCAGGACGACCTTTGACATCAACGACAAACCAGAACATTGAAAACATCAGCAAAAAGACCTTCGGTTAAGCACTGACACTGTTGCTGAGATTGTCAGAACTGACAGTCAGTTCGGCAGGTTTTGCATGAACATTTTAACATGACGGAAGTTTGTTCAAAAATTGTGCCCAAAAATCCTTTGAACAGAAGGACTCCAGAAGAAACATTTATGCTGACAATAAATTTGTATCTCACAATACAGTTTTTGAGTGGTTTAAATGGTTCAAAGAAGACTGACAATGACCCACATTCAGGTTAAACTTCAACATCAATGACGGACGAGAACACTGAAAAAATCGGCAATTAATCTGCAAAGATCATCAATTCAGCATTCACACTAATTGAGATCATTAGACACAACAAAAAAATCAATTGAGCGGATTTTACATGAAGAAAGTTTGTTAGAAAATGGTGCCCAAAAATATCAAACCTGAACAGAAGGACTCTCTTGCTGGCACTTTAAAATCCATCAAAAAAGACCCTAAACTCTTGGAAAGAATAATAAGAGATGGATCATGGTTTTTTGCTTATGATTCAGAAACTAAGTGCCAGTCATTACAATGGAAGATCTCCCATTAATCAAGACTGAAGAAAGCTTGAATGTCCAAATCAAAATGCCAGGCTATGATGATTGTTTTTGACATCCATGGAATTATGTAAGTAAACTAAAGTGATTATGGGACTTTTTTTGTTATTTTAAGGCGAAAAGCACATTGAGACTATTATCGCCTCCCTAAATGTAAGTGTAAGTTTGTTAGACACGGGTACTGTGAGAGCCATCTAAATCCTCTCAATAGGTGCAGCTAGTCTGCCCCCCCTGCAGGGTGATTATGGGACTAAGTAAGCAGTCTACACAGAAGTAGACACTTGAGTTAGGATACCCTATTACACTAGCACCATAGCTGGAATGTTTATTTACCCTCCCGAACCAACCTAATTAGTCAAGTGAACATTCTACATCTGATCAACTGTTAGTCAATTAAAAATAACTGATCACAGTACAATAAAAAACAAACTAAGCCGAGAAATGTGCAGCATCTGTTATAGACTTTCTAAAATCATAGTGTTGCAAAACGTCCTCTGTAAGTGCATATGAGATAAACGTGCGAGCAACAAACTGGCTCTTAATTCACCAGAAACCATTTCTATATGGGTGGCCTAGAGTAATTTAACAAATTAAAATTATTTATTACATTACAAGCAATTGCTGACAACACATTGCAGGCTCTATGATAGAATCGATCCAGAAGAAATACAAAATAGTTAAACACATTACCAAGGAATTGGTTCTGCAGTGGATCCCGTCACATGTAGGTATACAAGGGAATGAGCGGGCAGACAAGCTGGCCAAACAAGGAACCCTTATAGTGCAGAAACCAAAAAGAATGCTCATACTGGAGGCTAGGATTAGTGCACTGAAGCGAACATCTTATCTTGAATTTACAAACAAAGTCAAGGAAGACATAAAGAACAAGCCTTATGAGAATGTATTCGACTTGTATGGGAAGGTCAAGGATCTCCAGAGGAGGACATCTGTCGCGGTCTTTCGGCTGACAACTGGACACGACTGTCTGAATGAACACCTGAAGAAAATTAAGATACTAAACTATGACAACTGCACATTGTGTGAATGCCCAGACACCATCATGAACAAGGACCACCTCCTGGTCTGCAGAAAATTAAAGAGAAGCAGAGAAGAGGAGACCTCCCTGGCCTCTACTGGGAAGCAAGATCAAAGATGGCGTGAGCCAGCGGAAGCCATTGTAAAACAACAAATTATTTATTACTGTAAAAGTAAAAAACTTATTAAACTTTTGTAACATTCCTGTAATTTTGTGATTTTTTAAAACAATTTCTGTAAAACTACGATACAAGTACTGTGCATATTAACGTAATCCTAAGAAAAGTAATAAAATATAGTGATACACCGACTACTGGTCTAATTCATGGAATGAACTGCATAACAGTTTAGATTTCGGATAAAGAGTGTGTTTCATTTTGTTTAATTATTTCTAAGCAGGTGTGAATATAGAGATAACACTGTACTGTGCTACAGAAATAAACATTGTGCTGAGTTAACACAAACAAGACTTTGACTGATGGGTGTTTGGTTTTTGTAGGACAATAACTTGCACAACATTTCTTTATCTGTTCTCAGAATTCCCACTCTGATTCCCTTTTCTGTCATAATACCTAATTTTACTCAGTGTGTCATCAACTATTTTACTGTACAGTGTGTTAAAGTTGTTAACCCGTTAAAAAATTGAAACAGTTATAATATTACCGTGTTACATACTTTCGATTTTTAAATTTAATAAAACGTTAAGTGTCTTTGTGAGTAAGTTTCAAATTGCTGGTTCAATCTTGTTTCCAATTTTTTTTGTGAATATTAATTAAATGGGTTCTAAAAAGTGCTTTTGGTAGTGGAAGTAAAACACAAACTTTGACTATTGAACAAAAAAAGCTACAAAAAATATACAGTATCGATTTGTCCTGTGTGCATATATGTGACATAATTACATTTGTACGAAGTTAGTTACAATAAAATGTGATGTGTTCTGTGAATTTTCTTCATTCTTCATCTTTGATATAATAATGGTGAGTACTCAGTTACTTTTTTCTATGTAACAAAATGTTTTCCTTAGCATGTCATCAACTCTTTGTGTGTTTAATTTGTTAAGACTGTTAAAAATTTTAAACTGTTATAATATTATCGTGTTACATACTTTTGATTTTTAAATTTAACAAAACCTTGTGTCTTTGTGTGCGAGTTTCAAACTGTTTAAATCCTATTTTCAATTTTTTTGTGAATATTAAATGGGTCCTACAACAAGCGCTTGAGGTAGTGGTAGTAAAATACACACTTTGACTACTGAACTAAAAAAAAGCTACAGTATGAACTTAAAAAAATAAATCCCATAATAAATGAAGTATTTATTAATCCCGTGTGTATATATGTGACATAATTACATTTGTATAAACTTAGTTAAAATAAAGTGTGACTTCTGTTCTGTAAACTTTCTTCATTCTCATCTTTGACACATCAATATTGAGTACTCAATTATTTTTTTCTACGTAACAAGTTAAAAATTTTTCCATAAGTCTCTATTGTAAACGTTGACTCGCACAGCAATCTGCTGAGATAACAGTCTTACTTCGGGATTGAATTAAGACCGTTAACCAGAGTACCACTATTAGGTTTTTTAAGGAAAAAAATTGTCATTGATTGCTGTTTTTCTACAAACAACTCTGATGTTTTTTAGCAACAGCTTGTTTTCTTACACTGCATTAATAACACCATGTTTGTGCTGGTGGCTAAGCATTGTAAAAGTTACACAGTACAAATTCTACACTATTATGTGACTGGTTCAAGTAACACTGACACTAAGTTGGTTTATATGACCTCAACACATCAACAATAGTAAAACATGGGATGTAGTCTAGTCAATAAACCATATCTTTTATTTTTTTCCTGTCAAAAAACCAAAAAGGTCATCATCCCTGTTACACCAAAATTAAATTAAAAAAAAAAAAAAAATTGGAGATAAACGTGTGCCTAAAACTAGTTAACAAAAATACATATCTTAAAAATAACAAAAATAGGGGGAAAAACATACCTACACAAGAAAAAAATTAACAAAGACAAAAAATAAATTAATTAATTAACAAATACACAAACATAAACAATTTGTTGCAGTACTGTAAAGGGACTGTACAACAATAAAAATACATAAATCAAATTTTTTATTTTAAAAACCCAGACGAAGGAAGTTTAAGATCCAGTCAATGGCCGAGGCACCTTTCAACTATAAGTGGCTTGTTTACAGTTGTAGCAGTTCATCAAACATGTCTTAAATTTGTGTTCAAAATTTTTCATTTTTAACAAATAAGAACAACGTTGGTCAAAACTAAATGTGAAGAAAACTAGCCTCTACAGTACTTCTTTAAAAAATTATACAGCAGAGTCCTGCTTATCCGACCTAGCTTGAAAGAACAATATTTCAAGCAATTTAAAAGATTTGTAGCGAAACCGAATGTACAATGCCCACACGCCGCTTTCATATCAGGCCTATACATGTCACTTACATGCTCAGCTGACAACCTATATTCTCTTTAAACGAAAAAGGGGTCGACCGCCCTTATACCTGCTTTGTTCGTTCATTTCCATCTTTTAGTATCAATTCATATGTGTACAAAAGTTGATGTTTAGAGTGCATTCTGCTTGTGTATGTTTCACATTTTTTTTTATTCGCTATTTTCTAAAAGGTAAAAGATATTTTACTTCTCATGAGATTGCGAGATGTAGTGGTGAGAAAACGTCAAACAGTTGGTAAACAAAAAATAACTACAAACTTTTTCCGTCAAGTTTGATGATTTGACGTACTGCTCTTTATTACTGCAGTAAGATTCTGTGTATTGTTTTGTTTTAGTGCAATACATTAGTAATAATACATGTAATTCAAAATTTTTTAATGGTTCTCCATGTAATCCGACTTTCCCGCTAATTCAACCGGCCGCAGCTAATTTAGGTGAGATTAGTGAGACTCTACTGCAGTTAAATCTTACCTAGAGATCGTTCAATTTTGCCAATCACAGCTTGATTTGGAATTCCTCTGCCTGCTTCGTAGTCGTTGATAACTTGTGGCTTCTCATTGCATTTCTATTAAACAATAAATATTTAATATTAAGTTACCCTAAGCAAAATCCATTAAGAAATCTTCTTCATTATGACTTCAAATTACTGAAACAAAAAGTTAACTTAAAATGTTTCATTTACAGGCAGTTTCACCAAAAATCTCCAATTTATTTTTTGAATTATTGTGAAATATGAACTAATTACCTTAATTACAATTTTTTCGATTTCACTAAAAAATCTTAATTTAAAAATTCTATGGATTTTATAACAGGGAACAGATTTCTTACATAGGGTAAAGTAATCATTTTATTAAATCAGCAAATTACGATACCGTAGCTAGGTCCTTTTGGCTCCATCCCTTGGCCTGTCGACCTTGTTGTATGAGCTTGCCTAAGTCGAGTGAAACTTTGTCATGCTTCAGTTCTTCAGTCTCTCTATCTAACTTTGCAGTATTTTTTGTAGTCACATGTTGTTTGTTTTGACCACCACCCCCTGTTAATACATGGAAAATTAAATCTTAATGTTGATACTTTACCACCCAAATTTAAGTTTATTTTGATTTAAAAAAAGCCTGTTTTTAGTTTACAGAAAACATAACCTAATTAATAGTGAATCTTATATGAAAGACTGTTAATGTAAATTTAGCTTTGAACTAACGTTTTCCATTATGAACACAATTAAGATGAAATACCTTAATAAAATAACAAATGCACTGAAAAATTTGAAATTACTTGCCAGTTTTACATTAATCCTATAGAAGAAATTTAAAAAAATATACAAACGTAAATCATATTAAATAGTTTTTATGGTAAAAAAGAAATTAAAATTAATGTGAGCATTAAAATAATTTTTATTGAAAAATGTTTTTGTCTACATAGCCTGTTCGTAACACAATTGTAAGTTTTGAAAAGATACTACACTGAAATGAAACACCAAAAACTGTTACAAATAAATTTAAGCCTAAACGCTTAAAAAACCATTAATTGTCATTTAGACTTGTCACTGAATATCACTGAAATAATAAACAGTGTTTTAATGCAAGCCTATAATGTATCCATTGATTAAATTCCATAAAGCACGCCTGAATTTTTACAACCCACAATGACGACTCATGGATAAAAACGTTGGCCTCCATTGTGTTAGGCTTCTTAACGAAGAGCCGCCTCGGTGGTCTAGTGGATAGCGTACTAGACTTTCACCCCGAGGACCCGGGTTCGATTCCCGGCGAGGGCTTGGCATTTTCATACGCTATAAATCATCCCCACCGTCTACATTAGCCCAAGTGTGCACAATAGTCGGACGTTAAACAAAAAAAAAAAAAAAAAAAAATCTTAGCAAAGATCAGGGACCAATATAACAAATAATGGTAATGCCAAATAATCTAATTGGTATAAAATACTAATATCAACTTTTTTGTGTCTAAAGACACTGCAACATCAAAAAACACAATACGTCAACCAAAACAAATCTCAAACAATATTCCTTAAAAAACATTAACCTATTTATTGTGAAACAACATTACTTATGAATTTTATAAGAGAAAAACACAAACAGCTTGGAAACTATAGGAAATAAAACAGCTTCAACTATGACAATTCAACTTAAATGTTTAACATTAAGCTACTTACATTTCTGTTGAGTATCTATCTGAGCACCTTCCCGACGGGCTCTGTTTACAGCCTGAAACAATATTATAGATCATGAAATAAGTAGCCTACATGTTACATTACAATATGAGTACTTCTTGTGACATAATTATGAAATCCTGGTTATGCTATGCATAGTATATTTCAAAAATATATACCCTAAACACGGAAAAGTTGAAATTCCCCATTCTATAAAAGCTTCTTTACATGATGTAAATCCACAGTAATTTTTACACTTAATACTCCATTAATGTCATATCTATTTATCTGTGGTTCACTTTATATTTTAAATGAAAATAATTATGTCCATAATAGTGTTTTATCAAGACATATTTTGTGTTATCTAGATTTAGTTTTTTTTTGTTTAAAGAGAAAAACACTACAGTAAATTTTTGTACAGGCAGTACTGTGAGATTACCATAATACTATGTACTTTGACATTTGCTATTTCTATAAACGTCAACACTGTCTAGGTTAGATTATCTTTTGTTTCTTGCTAGCAAAATAACCATCACACACAAATTTTGATCTATTACACTTACAAAAAAATTATGGAATACAGATTGATTTTTCTCTTACAACTGAACAAAAATAGTATTTCAAACTGTTTGGAGTGTAATTAAATGTTATGCAATGTTATCACATACTTATGTGACAAACCGAAACATTGTTTCATATATATTTTTCAAATGTAAAAGCACCTACAAAGAACTTGAATGGTACAAAAGAATGAAGGCACCAAATGGTAGCCTACAAAGAACTTCAAAAACAAATAATAAAGAAATAAAAATATTGTTAGAAAAACAATGATTACCTAAATAGAACCCTACTTCTTTTATTTACAAATCTTGATGAGGTCTAGATTGGGACATTGTTTTTTATACAAATTATTTATTTTAATAGTAACTCTAGATGAAAGAATTCCTGTTTGACTAGCAGGCTTAAATGTTGACAAATTCAAAACCAGTATTTATTACTACTTTTCTTTTTGGGTGCTGATTTTAACTGGCAACTAACTTTTAACACTTAACAATTTCACTGTCAATCCAGTAGCCTATTAGTTTATTGGGTATGGCAATTAATTTTAAATTCAGAAACTTATGGCAAAAAAATTTTCTAAATAATTATGAAATCTTATATTCTACAACCATGCATATAATTATAAATTTTTTAAGAGAACCATGAATAAGAGGTTATCTTATAGAATGCAACAAAAAGAATTTACTGTAATGATATTAAGACTACATACATCTTAATTTAACCTATGAAATAATTAAATTACTTTCAATAAAATTATAAATTTTTTCTCATTGTTTTAGGAATCTGTTCTGACTGGATAATGTTCATATGCAAATTACCTGTTCAGTTTTCATAGCAGAAGCTTTTTGGGGTTTTTTTCGAAGTATTTTAACAGTTTCCCAGTCTGCCATTTCTTTGACTAGAATAGTGAATCCAGATATTTAAAAATATTGTATAATTTGTAAATAATACGATACCATTAGACGTGTAAATATTATAAAATTACAACTTCTGATTTTACTTCTTACAAATTTGTTTTTCAATGCTAGATGAATATCAAATATTCACTGGAGCGCACAAGTATCTGCAGAATGGAATTACAGATAAATCAGTGAAAAATCAAGAAACAAGAACCTTAAATGGTTGACTGCAACTATAGATAAAATAAAATAAGTGTAAGAATGAAACAAACAGCAAGTAATATAATGTTTTCTTGCAATTTTTTCTAAGTAAACTGCAAAAAATGTATATAAACAGTATTTAATTCCAGTTTATTTTTTTATAAATCTGATTGAATTTTGTGTATATTTTCATTTCAGTAATTAATGGTGGTTACTCCAGAGTTACAATTATTTTAAAAAATAAGAATTAGTAATGTTTTTAAAACTTGTACAGTTGTAAACTATAAACATTTAATATTTAATTTCACTGTTATATAGTGTTGAGCACCATAATACATAGGAAATTTATCTAAGGTACTAAAACTTATCTTATTGTATAGGTATATATCCGTATTAAACTACGGATAAATATTATTACATCTTGTTACACTTTGCTAATATGTATAAATATTAGCAAGATTCAAGATAATAAAAAAACATTTATATCTATGGTTGTTTTGCCATAAGTAGTAGTAGTAGGCTAGGTGACTGACATGTATACAAACTAACTACAACAGCTGTTGCTGTTACTTTTTTATGTAAAGCTGTGATAGCCAGCTAAATGAAGTAGAGTAGAATGATGCTGGCTGAATATTCTAGACAACTAACCTTAGTGAATATGTGCTAATAATGTTAACTATAAACAATTAATATTAATTTTTAAACTTTTCGAAATATGTGTTTTATTTTTGACAGCCAGGAGGTGAGCATAAGTGGTTGTATGTGTTATGTTGAACTTATACAAAAGAACATGAAATTCTTCTAGACCTAGGTAAATAGTCTATATTATGTACTAACCCTAAATTAGACTTAATAATGTCATTAATTTGTCGTCGATGGTCACTTATTTGAAACGAATTGTCTTTTACAGGATGAGCTTAGTGGTTAGTTGAAAATTAAGAGTGGTAAATATGTAACATACCTCATAGATCTCTAAGGAAAGCCATTAACAGGATATGGCTGTTAATTAACATAAGCTAATCATGTTTCAAGGATATAGTTAATTTTCCTAAAAAAATTGTCCATTTATTATTGTAATTTTTTATTTAGCCTACATGTATATACTTAGGTGTATGTTCCCAACAATATTAAACTCATTAGCCTATTCACAAATAGGTTACATAAAACCAATATTTATTAACTTATATTAAACTTTTATAGTTGTAGGCCTATTTATTGTTAAAATATAACTTATAGATATTTAACCTAATTAATAGGTTTAATTTATAATTACATAATTGTACAATATTTTTGTTATATTAGCAATTATATTTGATGAAATCAAGTAATATTAATCCATGCAAAATTTATTAAGTTACAGTTTTATACAATTTGGTATTTATTCAGTGTAGCCTGTTCTGCCTTTTTTGATATTTTTTTTTACTAAAATGCTTCAGTACATGCCCAAAAGCCATAAAATATAAATTGTGGAAACCACGAGAAGTACGATAAAAATCGAAAATAAAAATGACCAACATAACCTCAAAATTGCTGCCGCACGAAAGTCGCTAACGTGTTGTCAATCGGTAAAACAATAAAAATTGTCTAAAATGGGTTTTGCATGATAAAAAACTGTATTTTTTTCTTTAAACAAAAGGTACCCGATTACCTAACTGACACGGTTGTTAGGCTTAACACGGTGATGCATGAATACATGTGACTGTTGGAAGGCTTACAATTGCCTTTCTGACAATGGCTTTGTCCATCTTACGGTCAAACACTCAGTTAATTTTGTTGATTATGAGACAGGTACACACACGAATACAATCGAAAGATGAATACCTAATCTGTATCAGTTAGGTTCACCACGCAAGTACAGTGTCAGGTTATTGAGTATTCTTTTTCTTTTTTTAAAAAAAAAGTTGTCTTCAAGCATCACCGTGTCAGCAGTATTCTTTTTTAAAGAAATAAAAAATTTTTTTCACACATCACCGTGTTAGGCCTAACAACCGTGTCAGTTAGGTTATGGGGTTTTTTTAAAGTTTTTTATCACACAAAACCCGTTTTAGACTTATTTTTATCGATTTACCGACGTACAACACGTTAGCAACTTTCGCGCGGTACCAATTCTGAGGTTATGTTGGTAATTTTTTTTTTGATTTTTATTGTACTTCTCGTGGTTTCCACTCTTTTATATTTTGAATTATTGCTTTTGGGCATGTACTAGAGCGTTTCAGTAAAAAAAATATCAAAAAAGGTAGAACAGGCTACCCTGCATTTTTACCGCCTAGCATTACTCTACAAAGAAGTTTTGTGGTTCATTGCAAGTTTTTGAAGTAATAAGGTGGCATCTGCTAATTGCAATCTGTGATTTCTTTCTTCTTTTCGTTTCACCCTCTTTGGGGTACGCTGAATCAATCATTTCTTGCGCGCTGTACTTTTCTTTGTTCCCAGTAGCTCTTCATTCTTTCCGATCTTCTTTTTCTCTCATCTTCCGAAATGACAGGTTTAGGTCTTATTTTGGTTTTATCTTGGAATCTTATTCTTTCGTCCTTGGTACTTATCTTAGCTGTTTGGTCAAGCAGTGAATTTTCTGTAATTTTTAATTCTATTAGGTCTTTTTCAATTTCTTTAAACCAGTTCGGTTTTGTTTTACGATTATGGAAAAAATCAAACACCTGTTTCGTCAATCTATTGGAGTTCATTCTAAGAAGATGGCCGTAAAAATTTATTCCCCTTTTTCTCATAGTATCTGACAGTTTTTCAATTTTCTTATAGAGAGCTTCATTTCTTATATATACTACCTTATTATCCTGAAATTTTGTTCCTATAATTTTTCTTAAGATTTTCCTTTCCGTTATTTCAAGCTTTTCTATCTGGCCTATGCGATTCATGGTTAATGTTTCTGCTGCGTACAGTGCTTCCGGCTTGATCACTGTTTTATAATGTTTAATTTTGGACCCCCATGAAAGGGATTTCTTATTGTATGTTTGTTTCGTCAATTGGAAGGCCAATTCAAGTTTGTTTTTCCTGGATTCCATTGCCTTGCCTTCATCTGCATTCCAACTAATCCATTCACCAAGATATTTGATCTGTGATTTATTACTATTATTATTATTATTTTTTTTTAGGGCCAAGGATATTTTTCAACAGTTGTTTTCATGTCTGAAATATAGGAATATTAAATTTGTGAAATTGAGAAGGAAAGCAATGTTTTGCTGCCAACATGATATTGTCCTATTATAGTATTAGTTAGGTTATGTATTTTTTTATTTTTTTCGGTAATTTTTCCAAATCAGTACTTTGAATTGAGAACTTATAATCACAAATTTGAGCATTTTAGCAACAAACAAAAATTGCAATAATTGGTTAAGCATATTATAATTGGTTAAGGCAGCTGAGCGACTCTGGCAATAAGCAGAACCCAACTTATTAGGTTAGACTTGAAAAATCTAGCATTAATTCACAATTTTAGTCTGATTTCATTCAAAAATTGATTTTATAATTGTAATTGTTGGACAAATTTTTTAACCACAAAATCAATGTTAACAGTTTTAAAATGGTAGTAATTTAAAAATTAAATTATTTGTAACATTTCTTACTTTTTCCTGAAAATCTGACTACACCATCGTAATCAATGAAAATCTTTATAAAATTTGTATTGTACAAATTTAAAGTTTAACATTCTAATATATGCAGATTTTAATGCTATAATAATGGTGTGAAATCAGATTTTCATAAATGTATAATATAGGAAAAAATGTTGGAAATTCATTCCATCACCTCAGTGAGACAGAATGCACAGACAGAAAATAATTAACGCACTGGGGTATTTCGAGATGTTTCTACTGTCACTCTGTGTATGTGGGTGAAACGGAGAACATATACGACGCAATAGTACCTGTAGTACTGAGAGTTCAGAAAGTGGTGCAACCTTGCAGGGAAAGTAAGGAAATTATTTTATTCTGTGTGTTAGTTAAAAAAGCTATTGAAAGTGCGCTTGTAGTTACATGTATTAGAATTTTTTTTTATTTGTAAGCGTAATGAAAAATGTACAAGGAAATATAAGTTCTAAAACTAAACGATCGTGAAAACTAATTTTGTAAATTCATCTAGGTTCAATAACAATAACTGACAATGGCGAATGGAGTGTTGATGAGCTTCATTCCTGAGATGGAGCAAATAATTAGCCAGTTGGAGCGTGGCACGGTGGTAACTAGGTTTTATCCACGTAAACGCCCAGAAAGGAAAACTTTGATGATACGTCGAGAAACAAGACAAATTGTGTGGTCTCGATCACAAACAACCAGATCATTTGAAGGAGCAGGTAACATTTTTCTAACTGTTATTTAGGTTATAATTGACTGGTTTAGTCTTATTTTATATTATATAGGCTTTATTTTGTATTATACTATCAAACCATTAATCCAATCCTGATTTTTGTTTTAATATCAGTCAACAGTTAAAATTTTTTAATTTATAATTATGTGTATAAAATGCAATGAAATTTTGCTATAATGTTACTAAAGGGACCAAGAGAAATATGGTTTTATAGAAAATTCAATTTTAAAATTTTGTATGGAATAAGAAATAATGTGTATTGTTGCGTTGATACATTATTTTTATATATGTTTAAATATTTAGAGATACATAATTTGTATACAAAAAAACAGTATATATTTTAAAATACAGTATAAAAAACAAGGTTTTTTTGTGTGTTTAACGTCCGACTATTGTGCACACTTGGGCAAATGCAGACGATGGGATGATTTATAGTGTATGAAAATGCCAAGCCTTGGCCGGAAATCGAACCCAGGTTCTCGGGGTGAAAGCCCAGTACGCTATCAACTAGGCCACCGAGACGGCTAAAAAAATAAAGCTGTGATTTACATCTAAATGCTTATTGCTGAATACATAATAATAATCTTCACAGATTTCACAAATATGTGGAAATAACAGTTCAGTTAACTTTCTTTAGCAGAAGGAAGGAAAAGTATTGCACAGTTGCAATTGTAAGTGTGGTGGGATAGCTTAAACATAAAACATAAAATCTTCAGAAAAAAATACATATACAGTAATTATATATTGTACCTAACCTTTTGAGTGCTGCAGCATTGCTATTGCGATGTTACGGAAAGTGCATAAAATACTAGCATTACTGTTTGTGGTGTTTCATATATCAGTAATATTTTGTATAAATAATACATAACTCTACATACCAAAAAACCAATGTCAGTCCAAAGGTTTCTAGCTGTTCATTGCAAAATTTATTTTATTACTGTTTGTCTTTATCAAGCTTTTTATCTGTTGATAATCACAATATTGAACTCGTCCGTAACAGTAGCTGTTGTCAAATCATCTGTTATTTTATCTTTACAGATACGATACCAATACGTATTATAGAAGATTTAGTTTTAGTTTTTCATACTTCTTGATATATTTTATAAGTCAACATTCAATTATAGCTTGGTTCTAATCTTTTTTCTTGTTGCTCTTTTTTGCGTGTAAAATTTTCACAAAACAGAAATGTTTCAGAACCGTGTATTATGTTCTGTTATGTGTTACCGAAATAACGGAAGAAATATTATTACAATTTGTTGAATAACTATTTCACAATAGGTTTTCTCCCAAATGCTTGCAAATTGTGACAAAACTGGCCGGCACACTCATAATGTAAAATTACATTTTTCTGTAAATCACCTACAAATAATATTTATTATTTTTTTTCTGAATGTCCGTCTATACTTTATGCCAGTTAGTGTAATGAGGGCGAGAGGTCATCGTTAATGTTAATGATAAAGGAACGGGAATTATTACGGCAGCAGATTGCTTTGTACTTTAGCCACATCAACTAACAACTGGGCTATTTATTTTTCAGTTGAAATGAGGGAAGTGAAGGAGATACGAATGGGTAAGAGCTATAAGGATTTCGAAAGATGGCCAGAAGAAGCTAAGAGGATTGAGAACTTACGTTGCTTTATAGTTTTTTATGGTTCAGAGTTCAAATTGAAATCACTTTCAATAGCAGGTAAGCAGTAACATTTTCTTTCCTGATTACATTATAGATATATTTTGTAATAGATTAACCCTTTGCCCATCATGCCCTATCGCATTACCTCGGACATCAGCCATCGTTGCACCTTACCCGATATCACTATGGCCTATATGACTGTGGACGTATTACACATAAACAATCATGAATTGTTTTGATAATAATGACAATAATGGTTTTGATTTCATTTTCATCGGAAATAAATGAACTACAATATATATATATACAAAATTTTGATTTCTAATGTGGGGTTAAATTTTTTGTTTTTAACTACAGATTGCAATGTAGTTGAAAAATCATTAGTAGAAAAATCACTGACCCAGTTTATTTGATTTTTTTTTTTTTAACGCTGACTATTGTGCACACTAGGGCTAATGCATATGAAAATGCCAAGCCCTGGCTGGGAATCGAACCCGGGTCCTCAGGGTGAAAGCCTAGTACGCTATCAACTAGGCCACAGTTGAGGTGGCCCCAGTTTATTTGGACAAAATATTGAAAATAAAAAGCCATTATTGTTGTTGTCTTTTTAGTGGTTAATTAGTTAAATAAGATTTTAAGTTTGTAATTACATCAAAACAATGTATCAAGACAGTTTGTCTGCTAGAATTATGAATAAAACCTGTATGTACACAGTATAATTAAAATAGCATAAATTGTTTTTATGCATCTAAATTTGATGACATATGATGGCATATAGATTTGATGACATAAAGATGGCATAGAGATAATTTGTCCCATGGCAAGTTATCGAGTCATGGGACGCAGAGTAAAATGTAAACATATAATTTGTGATCATTAATTGGTCACGTCTTTTGACATCTATTAACCAATGAGGGCAGTTAATTATTATGTGTGCAAATAGTTTGTAATCATAATTCTAGCAAACAAGTGTGTCAATACTTTGTTTTGATTGATATAGACATTTTGATGTAATCACAAATTAGTAAATCTAATTTTTTTAATCAACAGCTAAAAAGGATCAATTGGTAAAATAGAAAAAAAAAATCAAAAAGATAAAGGCTTTGTATTTTCAATATTTTGTCCAAATAAACTGGGTCAGTAACTTTTCTATTAGTGATTTTTAAACTATGCCACAATCTGAATCGAAAAAATCTGCGGTGTTCAGTATCGATTGTCGATACCAATTCCTTTAAGTAGTATTGAGAGTCGATTCATTCCTAGTATAAATCTTTATAACAAAACAAAAATTCTCACACCAAGACCAAATAACCCACAATCAGCAATGAGAGATATCAAGATCAAACAATACAGTGTGCACTAGTGTATGTATCTACACAGTATGCACAGTCAGTAGGACCTTCATTGTCTGTTGCTCCACTAAACATCAACTTTACTATCCGTGAATCCAAGGTCACTCGTAGTTCAGCATACCTTCAGCTATATTTACTTAATTTCTGTTTTGGTTTTGTTGAAACAGAAAAGTTACAGTAATAATAAAATTACCGTAGAAGATAAAAAACAGTGTTTTTGAATGTATATAGTCACTTTCCAGTGTTTAAAGTAATCACCGTCAAATTACTAGACAACAATTTACCTTTATGGCCAGTCAGGTGTTCTTTAAAACATCTATTAACCCTTCGCTGGGCATGCCTAGTGCCGCAATGCCTAATTCCACTTTTGTACCCATGTAAACTAATTTTAAATAAACACATTGCATTATTTTTTATTATACTTTGTTTCTAATTGATTTATTTTAATTTTCAGTTTTTTAATAGTTATTTTTATTTAAAAAAGATTTAATATTTGAAACATAGACAATAGTTATTGAATACAAACACTTTTCTGAAAAAAATTTCATTTTATACAAGAAACATAACAAATATTACCGAATTCTTAGCGGTCACACTTATCAAAAAACTAAATTTATAAACAAAAATTTAAAAATTAATATTTACAAATTTAATCTAAATCAACATCCATTGCTTCAGCTTTGTGCAAACAGCGGTCATCTGGCTGTGATTCTTAAAACATTCTTATTACATTCTTTGCAAACAATTTTGGTTCTGTTATTTTTGTGTGGTCCACAAATATGACAAATAGGTCTATGTGTTGGTACTTGAGCCTGTTGATTTTCCAATGACTTATATTTTCCCCAAAAAAACTTGAAGATTTTTTAAAAGAGTTAGGATTGTCGCTCTAGCTTTCAAGTGTCCACTCATGAAACTGAATGCCAATTTTTCAAAAAGTTTTGTCTTCACTCACTGTAATCCAAATGGTTGAATTTGTAAATTATATTTGCATTTATTCTGGCAAGATCTAAATGCCGATAAAAAAGGGCCATTTGTCCAACGTCGCGTGCTTCGGGATGTCGAGTAACTGGCACATATTTGATCGACAGTATCAATGCCACATTTTGTAGCGTTATAATCCAAATTTACAATTGACTTTTTGGAATCTTCGTCCATAGAATGGAAACACAGTAAAAAATACTAAACACAAAACAAAAGAAAAGGGTAAAAGTGACTGTGTGCACAAATATAGTAAGAATAACACTACGAAAGCAGTTAACAATTAGGTGCGCCATTGCAACCTGGCCGCAGACGTAACTATCTTGCATTCATGCCTTATTTCCAGATGGACTGAAGATAAGGTGGTATTATTTTTATACAGTTCATGTCCCTCAAGGTGGTTTTGACAAATACTCAAAGCCCTGAAAACATTTTCCATCGATTCCTACTGTAATATGCGAAAATAAAAGATTGCGGCCAATTTGCCGCTAGAACACCCATTTAAGGGTTAAGCTTGGATACTACACTTAGTTCAGATTTGCTCCCTTACTTTCCCTAATCAGTTTGGTAATGTATTGCATCATATTGGCTCAGATAGGCAACATAAAATCCTATTACTTTCCTCTACTGTTTGACTGCCATGGTAGTGGTTTTATATCAACTCTAGATAGATTTAATAAGTTCACTTGTATACTTGGAAGGTGGTGCAATCTGTCAGGGAATAACTGAACTAACCAAACAAGTCATTGACTCAGTTTTTGTTGTACACACATCTGTTACTGCATTATTTATTTAGGCCGTGTCAGTCAAACAGCTTTTGAATTTGTGAATAGATCTCGCATGACAAAGCCTATTTTAACGACTGTAACTGTATTGTTTTAAAACTGTTGAAATTTAATTCAATTAGATTATTCTATTATGTTAGAATTTACTGTATTTCATCAATTCTAAGACCCACTATATTTTACAGACAATTTTTAAAGATATTGCAAAGTGACAGATATTTAAAAAAACAAATTTAATAAATAAATCCTACTATACTTTGAAAATACATGTTCAAACACTTAAATGTACTAAACTAAACCTCGGGATTATTACCTAGCACTAAGTAGTTATTAGGTTATGTTGATAACGAATCTACATATTTTTATACATTAATAACTATATATAATTCCAGTTCTGCAGCTCTGTTTCCACTTTCGCTTCGTGGAAACATAGTTTTTTTTTTTCGTGGAAACATAACATAGTTTTTCGCTTCGTTGCTGCATCATAATGTACTCTCTCTGAAGATATTTTGTATACGATATTTTTTTAACAACTTAGTGCTTACCAAATAACACAAGTTTAAATAAAAACACTCATTACAACACAAGATTAAAATGAAAACATTCGTTTACTAATTAGCTATTAAGCAAAAAGAAAGAAAGTAGAGGGGGCTATCATTGTGAATGGCCTTGCAGCTGTGCGCTTTGTTCTATTGTTCAGTTATCAAGGGTTCATGTCTCGGAGTATGAACATAGAAGTATTTTTGGATTACCTAGTACCATTTTGACATTAAATGTAAGACACCATTGATTCCAAGACGCATCTCGTTTTTGTAGTATCAGAATAATAAGAAAAAAATATACATCTTAGAATTGATGAAATGTGGTAGTTTTTTCTCCTTTACACTTCAATATCTCTTGTCATAATGACAAAGTACAATTTAATAATATTATTCATATCAATCTTGTTCTTCTGTATTTGTTTCACCCAACTTTGGGGTACACTAGATCAATTACGTTTTAATGTTCTGTGCCTTTCTCGTAGCCCAGTATTGCTTCATTCGTTGTTTTCTTGCTTTTCTTTCTTCATCAGAGATTTGGATCGTTCGCTTGGATTTGACTTTGCCTTGGAACCGTTGCTTCTTGTCCTTGGTTATTGTTTTGGCTGTTTTGTCCATGAGCATAGTGTCAGTGATTTGTAGTTCTGTTATGTCTTTCTCTGTTTCTCTAAACCAAAGTGGTTTGACTCTTCTATTGCGAAAGTAGTCAAATATTTGTTTGGTCAGTCTATTTTTGTCCATTCGGAAGATGTGCCCATAAAAATCAATTCTCCTTTTTCTTATTGTGTCTGATAGTGTTTCAGTTTTTTGGTAAATAGTTTCATTACTGATGTGGAGTAATTGGTTGTTACGGAATTTGAGGCCCAAGATTTTTCGTAATTTCTTTCTTTCTTTGATTCTCCAGCCTTTCAAGTGGGCCCTGGGTTGTGAGAAATAATGTTTCAGCTGCATATAAGGCTTCTGGTTTAATTACCGTATGATAATGCCTTATCTTTATATTCCAGGAGAGGGACTTCTTGTTGTATGTGTCCTTGGTAAGTTGGAAGGCTAATTCAACTTTATTTCTCCTATATTCCATAGCTTTTTTCTCTAGGGCGTTCTACCTGATCCATTCCCCAAGATATTTGAATTCTTTCACTATCTCAGTGTATTGTTCTTCCACTTGAAGCTTTTTTTGGTGGTTTTTGTATGTTTGTCAATAGTTTAGTCTTTTCAAATGAAACTTTGAGACCCATTTTTAACGCTTGCTTCTGGAGTTCAAGAGTCTGTTGTCAATTTTTTTATGACACCAATTATTTTTTTTTAAATTGAAACTATACATTAATTGAATTAATAATTAATACAAATTAGTTCAATTTAATATAAGATATGACGGATGCCAAGCCTAAAAGGAAAAGAATGCCAGTTACTCGTAGTGGCCCACTCAAGTTCTGCAGTAAATATTTATCCGATCTGAATTAAAAGAACATCATGCCATACATTGTGGCTTATTCTGTAGTTCATATTCTGCACATTATACATATTGAATTAAAATACTTTCTTCCCTGTCCCGCCTTCGTTGACTTATATTTTGTCTCATTGATAAGTAAACTTCAAATACATTAGAATATCAGATAGAGCTGTGTTACTTCCATATAAATACTACAAACATAACAAAACAATACCAATTAAAGAGCCGCCTCAGTGGCCTAGTGGATAGCGTACTAGGCTTTCACCCCGAGGACCCGGGTTCGATTCCTGGTGAGGGCTTGGCATTTTCATACGCTATAAATCATCCCATCGTCTGCATTAGCCCAAGTGTGCACAATAGTCGGACGTTAAAGACCAAAAAAAAAACCAATTAAATACAAACATATCTCTCAGTGAAAAAGAATGGCAGTTGCTTTTCATCTGCATTTTTTATAAATATTACAAACATGTTTTCTAGCATTCAACATATAGCATTTTCCATTTATAAGACATGCATACTAGTGTGTGCATACTAGACACTTTATTATCATGTATTATCCTAGATTTTTAACGCTTTAACTGTAGATGTGATTTTGGGAAAATGTGTATAATGTATTCATTAAAAAACTCCCTACTTTTCTGTTAACAGTTTTTGATTTTTGATCTGTACTTGGGAGGTAATCAAGTATAACTCTGGGTAATAAGTTTCAAAGATGCATTTGGAATATCACGTATGTAGTATGCTGGTCTGTGGATAAAAACTTGTAGCGTTAGTATTCTAGGTAAGTCTGTGTTCTGTTCAGAAGCTAACATGTTGACCGATTCACTGGTTAAATTCATTTTTTGCGCTTGCCTTTGCTTGCGGTCTTGAACTTTTCTGTGTGCAAGTATCATTGTACCATTGTACAGTCTTGAAGGTAACAGAATGGAAAAAAACAGATGTTATCCAAAATCAGCTGTTTTACGGTAACATTTTTATCAGCTGTTTTCATTTTAGGTTAGTCATATTTTGACTTCATGCTTTTAAAAAGAGATTTTTTTATAACCAAGTTATTTACAATTCAGTTAAAACATTAAACATTTTTTAATTTTCTTTGAACTACAGATTTTTAATTTCTGTATTAGTAATGTTTAAAAACAGCTATTCAAACATATTTTATAAATATTATTGTACCCGATGATTACCTTTACCAAAAATAAGTGTAATATAATATTATGGTGAGCAAAAAACAGCGGGTTTTGTAAGCGCACTGTTATTTAGTTTGTTGTTGATTAGCAGTTTCAGGCGTACATTGAGGTCTGAATAAGTACATAGCTCGTATCACTCCACCCACTCTGTTTGTAAAGAGTTAAATCACTTTGCATTCGTCTTGATAATTTACATTCATTTTAAGTTGATTCATAAAGTGAATAAGGTCGTAATAAATCTAAAATGAAAAACATCTACGTTTTTATTAGTATCTGTTGGCAAACTCAAGGACCTTTATGAATACATATGTTAGTGATATATCACGTACTCATAATTGATGTGACCAGTCATAATAAAATTTTACGAAAATTGTCTGATATTGTTTTAAACCCAGCAAAAATATAAAGGTTGATGATAAATCTCTAGGAGTTATACTGATCCTGAATATACAGTAATATGCCGGCTTACAGTCGACGTGGACAACGATCTAATGCACAGAAGGAAAAATGATGGGCGTAACAGTTTAGATTTTAAATAAGGGGCTGAACATATTATAAGTGTTTTCATTTTGTTAAATTATTACTAAGCACATGTGTAAATATAGAGAAAACATTATGCTGAGTTAACACAAACAAGCCTTTGATTGATGGAATTTTGGTTTTTGTAGGGCAATAACTTACAGGATATTTCTTAGTTATCTGTTCTCAGAATGCCCATTCCTATTCCCTTTTTTGTCATCCTACTTAATTTTACTTAGTGTCTCATTAACTCTTTTACTGTGTGTTTAATTTATTTGCTCGTTAAAAAATTTAAACAGTTATAATATTATCGTGTTACATACTTTTGATTTTTAAATTTAACAAAACGTTAAGTGTCTTTGTGTGTGCGAGTTTCAAATTGTTTCAGTTTTTTTGTAAATATTAATTAAATGGTCCTAAAAGAAGTGCTTATTTTTGAATTTAAAAATACATTTTGTTCTAATGAAAACAAACAAAAAATTGTATTTGATGTTGTCAAGGTTCGTATTCATATTTTCAGCTTAATCTGAAATTTTACTATGCTAACGTACGCGTATGGTTCAAATTAGGTACACAAATCGATTTTGGAAATTGCTTCGCCAATTTTTTTCGCAGTTAAATCAGTTCAGCTGTTTCAAAATGACAGCTTTCAAATCTTTAGAAAAATCTTAAATTTTTATTTACAATTTTGGAAAATTTGATTTTACCGTCATGATTAGCATTTAAAATTCTCAAAATTCATTGAAATTAAGAAAATGAATCTGACGGTGGGCAAGGTTAATTTTTGTATTGTCAGTATAGTTCATATGAAAGTTTAAAATAACTAATATATATGCAGCTTTGTTAATGCTGATTATGATTGTGTAATCAGATTTTCAAGAAAGGTTATTATAAGTAAAATTTGTTATAAGGCAGCCATGTGTAGTGATTTTTTAAAATTTTGTACTAGCCTAAAATGTTTCACTAGTATTGATGATCAGCAAACATTGAATAATTTGATGAATGTCGGCCTTGGACCAAATATTTGGGATGTACGCTTATCACTGGTCCTTTGTTAATGAAGTAGGTCAGACCGGTTCATTCTTAATTGAATCAGTTCAGTGTAATTGTGACCGTGTGAAAAAACATTCACATTTTTCTGGCTCATATTGTTTGGCGCTATTACCTCAATATAGGCCTACATTTAATTATAATCAGCAGAAATTTGTGGTTTGCAGTTAGGATATGTTGCAAAATATTTACTTGATTCTGAGCAGTATTTCTGCGGATATTATGAGTGGTTGTGCAGATTTGTTTATGTCATTTGAACACACAAAGAGTATGTTAAAAACATGTAAAACAACCTTTTTAATTTTTGAATTGGTATAGACAAAAAAAATTAAAATTTGTTTATGCGGTTGCACAACATTTGTAGTCAACTTTAATGTTTAATGTATTTCTTCGAAACGAGTTGTCAGCCTGAGGAAGATAATGGGCGCATTATTTTAACATGCGGGACTCGTGATGCAAGGAACATGTTTAAATTGATATATAACAGTATATTTTGCGCGCTGCAAGTCACATATTAAATTAATTATAATTAAAAATTACTATCTTTTGCCCGAGATTGAACTGGGGACCTTGCGTATGTAAGGCAGACATGATAACCATTACACTATGGAAACCATGAAGAAGCTTGACCGATTTAAGTATATAAAATGAATTGTTAATTTAATTTTGGTAGTTGTATTAAAAATGATCAGTTGATTTTAATTTGTAACGATCAGCTGATTTCATTGAACAGCTGATAGGCTAAAATAAATTTCACATTATGTTGTTAAAACTAGGTATGTTAATTTGCCATGTTTTTGAACAAATTGTCGTCGTTAATAAAATAAAATTAAGAAGAGAAAACATTATGTGATTTTTATTGTTGGTTCAATAACAGAAATTTGAAGCCCCATTTTTTACTCAGTAAGGAGTTTCTGAGTAGATTTATCGTTCATCTAACGAGTTTAGAAAACCCAGTATTCCAAAACAAGTGTCCATCCTTTCTTAAGAGAAAGTCATTTATAAAAAAAATAAGAATAATTTTAAGTTTATAATAAACTCCATTACTAACGAATTTTCACAGAAAAAATGAGCTAGAGCTGTTGGAGCTACTATCATGGTAAGATCCAGACTCGGGATTTTGAAATAAGTACTGACTCTGAACTCAAGATGTCTTTTTCAGGGGATTGTTAAAATTTACACACACACACACACACACACACTATATATATATATATATATATATATATATATATATATATATATATATATATATATATATATATATATATATATATAATTTCTATATATATATATATATACTATATATATATATTATATATATATATATACTACTATATATATACTACAGGTTAAGATATACGTGTGTGTGTGTGTGTGTGTGTGTGTGTTGTTAGCATGTTCACGTTTGCAATTTTGGTCCAGTGCGATTCAAACTTGGCACACAAATCGATTGTGTTAATAGCGTCTTCAAGTTTGGCAACCAGCAAAATTTGTTTCAGTTTAAAAAATGTGGCCATTTTAAATTTTTGAAAATTTGTAAATTTTGTTTCAACATTTTTTTAAAATACAATTTTACTATCGTAATCAGCAGTAAAAGCTGTATTAATTAGCATTTGAGTTTTGAAAATCCTTTGAAAGTAAGAATTTTTGACAGCAGTCAGGTTTCATTTTAATATTTTCAAATTAATTTTGAAGTATAAAGTGCTAATATAATCAGATTTTAATGCTGATTGTGATGGTGAAATTAGAATTTCAAAATGGGTAAGATATAGAAAAATATTTTTGGAGATTCGCTTCAACGACACAGCTGTGCACCATGATTATTTGTTGTACGTCTGTTAAACACTTATTTTCCAAAATATTTGAGCTGAACATATATTGCAGTGTTGTTTACTTAACTTCTTGTCAACAGATAATACCAAAGTTGGTTACCAATGTCTTTAAATTTTAATAAATCACCATTTTTGAAATGGGAAAATAAAATAAGCGGCTCCTTACACAGAAAAAAATAGGCTTTAAAATGATATGGCACTCAACAAAGACTTTCATAAGTACTTTTTATAGCATCATCCATAGGCCGAATAACCTCTCCAAATTGTTTTAGAGATTGCTTAGTTCCAATTCATGGTCCCAGGTTTGGGTATTACCATGATGGCTGTTCTGATGTTTTATTTTCCAATGAAAATTTGTTAATTCAGCAGTTTTAATTTTGGTGGTGTGGTAACTCTAGTAGGCTGTTATTTTAATAAATATGCTAACCCTTACACTGTATCCACAGAAGAATTTACTTACTGAATTTATTTACTGAGATGTCAGTTTGTTTTACAGTGTGAGTTAATAGTTTGTAATGATAGTTAAAGTTGAACGCATTAAAAATTTAATGTTTAGAATGAAAAATTGCTATTTGTTTAGAATATAAAATAGAAGATACAAGTTAACAGAAACTAGATACTGGCCATAGATAAACCAGTGAAAATGTGATTAATGTAAAGAGAAATGAAATACAGAAGGCAGATATATGGTTACAATTAAAAAAATAAATGTTTTTAAAATTAGTTGGATTTTGAAATAAGCTACAAAATGAAGGACAATAGACATAATAAATCTTAAAGAATTTTGTCATAGTAAAATCAACAAATATAACATTTGAATAAAAAAATTGAGCCTAACAAGAAAAATATGTGTCATGTAATTTGACTTTTATAGTATTAATGATTTGTAAATTAAAGATAACCTCAAAAAGGTAATATTAACCAAATATTTTAACTTGAATTTGAATGAGGAGAACTTTTCTAAATTACAAATTAAATTAAATTTCAAATTGATTGTAAGGATTACTTATTTTATTTATAAATTGTTATTTATGTGTTATAACTGTGAATATATATGTGTCTAGACTTCGAACCGAATAACTGAGTTTTAAAAGTGATCGTAGCTAAATTAAAAATAAATTGTATTAAAAGAATCCATTGTTTTACTGTAAATACTACAGGAAGACTTTTTCTGTAATAAAAATACAAGATAAAAATATTTATTATTTATTTTTATCATTATAAGTTTAGTAGCAAAAAATTTTAATATTAACTTACAAGTAATTGATTAATAAACAAACTTATTTGACTAGATTATTTAGAATTGTTAATATTTTTGTGTACTCTTTTGTTAGAATTTTCACGGAAAAGACATTAGGGAATGTATTAAAATAAAAAATTGGTAGAAATGTTTTAACAATTAATCCTTTTTAATAACAAAACTAACACATTTTGACTACATAGTATCACTTCATCTAATATAAATTACTAATACTTACGTTAGTTAGGTATAGTTTTTACACTAATTAAGTAACATTTATTTTAGAATTCCTACCTTTTCCATCTGACAAAGCATATCTTTTACTTTGGATTTGAAATATTTGCTTTGGTAAAGGTTAGTCAAAGAGTCATTGTTATTGTTTTTGTTGTTCAACAGATAATCGCTTTCCTCTAGTTTTATAATATTTTCCGGATCGTTCAGAGTAAACGGTAAAATAAAAACAATAATATAAATTACAAAAACTCCTGTAAATTCGATTTCATCTTGAAATTGTGCTTTTGTTAACCTCTCTACACAGCCGAGGCTTTCTAAATGCGAATTCAGTGTGTGTAAATATACATTATAGAGTTCATCTAGCCTTTGAGATCTTACGTCTTCCCGAACGCTTGTCCAAGTAAAATATTGCAAGTCTAATCCTAACGAGGCGTACTTACACACTTGATAATCGATCAGTTTAACGTCCGTCACTCTTCCTGTTTTGTTATATTTGAATAAAATGTTATTAGTCCAAGCATCCCCATGATTTAAAACGTTGAACTGTTTTCTTTGGTTAAGTACTTCGGCCAACCGTCCTGGAAATGTTTTTAATTGGTTATGAATCATTTTTCCATATTTCTCGTAGCCCTTCCAAGTTTCAACAGCCTTATAAAATTTAGTCAGCCAAAACGTTATGAAATCGGAGCTGTGGTGTTCTGTTTTTGCTTGTAAATGTTCCTCTCCTACGGACATTATCATTATGGGATTCTGTTTGTGCACGGCTACAGAGACTGCGTGAAATAACGCTAGTGCTTTAATAAACATCTCAGCGTGTTCGAAATCCAATTGTTTTATCCTGTCGTACGTCATGTACCCGTATTCGTTAAGATCGTCCAGAACAAATATATTTGGTAACTTGGAAGGGTAATACTTTGGAGAAATATTAAAATTATCTGTTGTTGCCCTCATAAGGGGAAGGATTTCTTTGTACATCAAGTATTCTTTTTCGATAAATTTTCCTTTCTCCACTATATTCCTTATAAACTTGTCGGAGTTTCGTTCTTTAATTAATAAATATTTTACATCTGATTTCTTCTTTCCTTTATTCACTGTGTTGTATTCGACTTTTATTCTGTAAATGTTACTGAAATGATTGTCTGCAGGTCCTACTCTTGATTTTATTTCAAAGTTTACGATGTCGGTTTCTCCAATGTTTTTGTCTTTTTCTTGTAATACAGATGTAATAAATTTTAAATCCAACCATGTTGGTATTATATTTTCTTGTGTCATTATTAGTTTGGCCTGAAACACATAAGTTATTATCTTTTTGAAAAAAGTAGATTGTTTTTACATTGATAAAGAAATATTTTAATTGATGACAGATATTAGAATACATTAGAAGGATGTAGTGTAAAACATTGCCATTTTTAAGAAGGTTCAATATAAAGCTAAAAGTCCATATTATTTAAAGTATCCACTATAAAAATATCAGTTAAGAAAAGTTTTACTGTTCTGTATATCTGTTATTTTATCATGTTTTATAGGTTTCTATGTTCAGTATAATGATCTGCCTTCCCTATCTTCTTCAATTCTACTTTTGTTGACGTGTTTCGGAGAACCTCCATCTTCAAAAACTATATCTATACTGGTCACCAATATTATGGCCCGTCCTATTTATAATTTTCTACCTCCATCTGGTACCCCTCTATTCAACACGTGTACATTAAACGCTTCTGATTGGCTCTTCAAAATCATACGTTTTCGCTCACTTCTGATTGGCTCCTTTCAAACTTTCTTTTCAACAGTCGTCACTCCTGTTATTTTTTGAAAATTTTTAGATTTTTAAACGTAATATCTGCTTGCAACTATATCTGTTCATTTATTATGTTTTCTCCCTTTAATTTAGATTAAAAAATGTCCAAGTTTTCTAAAATGTTCATATGTCTTAATTTTTCTGCCATATGTAGTACCTTTATTGAGTTTTCTATTTCTTGAGGTATGTGTCCCTCTTTTATTAAATTTGATGCATAATTTGAATCATTTTTGCCGTATTTGAATGATCTTACATGTTCTTTAAATACGGGATGAAAATTTAGAACTAGGTTTAAAGAACATATAAGATCATTCAAATACGGGAAAAGTGATTCAAATTATGTATCACATTTAATAAAAGAGGGACACATACCTCGAAAAATAGAAAACTAAATGAAGGTACTACATATGGCAGAAAAAGGAAGGCGTATGAACATTTTAGAGAACATGGAAATTTTTAAATCTAAATTAAAAGAGAAAACATAATAAATGAACAGATATCGTCGCAAGCAGATATTACATTTAAAAATCTAAAAATTTTCAAAAATTAACAGGAGGGACGACTGTTAAAGAGAAAGTTTGTGTGTCAGAAAGGAGCCAATCAGAAGCGAGTATGTCAGGTTTAATGTACAAGTGTTGAATAGAGGAGGGGTACGAGGTGGAGATAGAAAATTATAAATAGGTCAGGCCATAATATTGGTAACCAGTATAGATATAGTTTTTGAAGATGGAGGTTCTTCGAAACACGTCAACGAAAGTAGAATTGACGAATCTAGGGAAGGCAGGTTATTATACTGAACACAGTGATAATAATCCTAGCCTAGCAGGAAAGATGGAGGTTCTGCGAAACATGTCAACGAAAGTAGAATTGAAGAAGCTAGGGAAGGAAGGTCATTATACTGAACACAGTGATAATAAACCTTGCCTAGCAGAAATGATGGAGGTTCTGCACTGAAACATATCAACGCAGAAATTGATTTGGCTGGAAGGCAGGTTCTTATACTGAACACAGTGATAATAATCCTAGCCTAGCAGAAAAGATGGGGTTCTGCGAAACATTGAAAGTAGAATTGACGAAGCTAGGGAAGGCAGGTTATTATACTGAACACAGTGATAATAATCCTAGCCTAGCAGAAAAAATATGGAGGTTCTGCTAAAGGCATGTCACTGAACACAGTGAAAGTAGAATTGGAGGTTCTGCGAAACATGTCAACAGAAAGGAAAGGCAGGTTATTATACTGAACGCAGTGATAATAATCCTAGCCTAGCAGAAAAGATGGAGGTTCTTCGAAACACGTCAACGAAAGTAGAATTGACGAAGCTAGGGAAGGCAGGTTATTATACTGAACACAGTGATAATAATCCTAGCCTAGCAGAAAAGATGGAGATTCTGCGAAACATATCAACGAAAGTAGAATTGACGAAGCTAGGGAAGGCAGGTTATTATACTGAACACAGTGATAATAATCCTAGCCTAGCAGAAAAGATGGAGGTTCTGCGAAACACGTCAACGAAAGTAGAATTGACGAAGCTAGGGAAGGCAGGTTATTATACTGAACACAGTGATAATAATCCTAGCCTAGCAGAAAAGATGGAGGTTTTGCGAAACATATCAACGAAAGTAGAATTGACGAAGCTAGGGAAGGCAGGTTATTATACTGAACACAGTGATAATAATCCTAGCAGAAAAGAAGTAGAATATAAAAAGAATTTTATAGGTTTATTGCTGAAACAACTTGTATTTTACAGTATTGTGTTACTAAAAGAAAGAGCATTAGAATATAAAGTAGTACTACTCATTAATAACATTATTATACAATAGACCTTTATAATGCACTACCAATTTCTACACTATATACTAAGCTATAGAGGTTAGAGTCGTGTTAATGGGGTAAAAACTGATTTCACTGGAGAAGGCTGAAAGTTGGAATTAGTAACCTGGAAAGGTTTAGTTAAAGGAAAAAGTACAGTACAGTAGAGTGAATTGAAATTTAGCATACATTATTTAAAATGAAATATAGTAATAAAATAATGAATGAATAAATCAAACATAATTTTTGGTACAGATTATTTTTAATGTTTAATATAATTTAACATAATGGTAATAATAATTTAACATAATGTTTAAAATAATTTAAAAACATAAAAGACAATATTTATTTACGTCATATGTAGTTAAATAAACATAATAAATAATAAATTATATAAAATAAGATTTAGGCTTAACACACTTTGATACACAGTGATTATAATCTTGTTTTTGGTGTTTATTTCATTATCTATTTATAAAATAATGGGTTGCACCTTATCTTCTGGAATTTTTTTAAATTTCTATATACAAATGTTACGGTTATTACCAATTAATTTTTGTTACAAACAACTCTCTCATTTTAGAATGTTTTCTTTCTTGTTCATTTTCTTGTTTTTTTTATAACTTAATGTTTCCTTTAATTAATGTTATTTTATGTACTATATAAATGGTATTCCTCCTTTGTTAGGGCCCGTAAGTAAAATCAAGGACACATGTCTGTTTATCTGTTGGTAAAGCATATTTTGTTCGTAAACAGCGTGATTCATCTTTATGAAATTAGGTGATAATGATGACTCAAATCCAGCAATAATGTAGAAATTGACGACAAAAATGTTTAGGAAGAATTAAGGGGGTAAAATCTTAAGGGTAAAAATACTTCATAGTTTAATTTTTAGTTTAATCATTTGAAACTAGAAGTGATACTGATTCCAAATGTGTGTGTGTGTGTGTTTGTTTGTTTGTGTTTGTTTGTTTGTTTGTTGTGTGTGTGTGTGTGTGTGTGTGTGTGTGTGTGTGTGTGTGTGTGTGTGTGTGTGTGTGTGTGTGTGTGTGTGTTGTGTGTGTGTGTGTGTGTGTGTGTGTGTGTGTGTGTGTGTGTGTGTGTGTGTATGTGTGTGTATATGTCTTTGTTGTGTGTTTTGCTTATATACAAAAACGGCTTATATACATAGAGTTTCTTCAGAAGTTTAACATTCAAGTTTACTTCAAAATGGATTGATATTAATTTAGAAGAGTAAACTATAAGTAAAAGGTGTATATGGATCATCAGTATTTGCTTAATAATTTTAATATTTTTATTACTTTTGATGTGTGACGTCTGTATCGCAGTTATGTCTGTTAGGTTAATTCATTCTTTATCGTCATGTTTTGCAGTAATTCTGAATCTTAACTTTTGTATTCTATTTTGTTACCCTTCAGGCCATCATACCTAAAGTTCCTACCTTACCCTGCTTCTTTACCTTTATTGTACAGTACAGTTTTGTTTGTAGTGTAGTCTGTCCACTTTAATTTAAATAATCTATTAGTGAGGACCAAGCACTAATGTGAATTAAGACTGTGTTTTCAGTTTTTTATAAGCGTCACTGTTCAACTTGCTTGTAGTTAAAGCTGAAAATTTCAAAATAATACATTTGACTGTATTTTAATAATATACTGTATTAGTTTTGGATTTTTCTAATATCAATTTTGAAAATTTTTATTTTGTTTTTGTTGTTAATTTGATTTTTAATTATTTTGGATTTAGGTTTGATAATCCCTAAGTTATTAATGAGTTGGTTTTATCAGTTATATTAATATAATATTGACCTAATAAAAATTAAAGATGGCCATGATAAATTTTTATAATAATTTAAAAGGAAATCAAAATAAATTATGTATTAAATACATGGATTCTATCATTTGGAAATTCTTCAATTGTGCATTTAGTTTTTGTTTATTTTCATAGACCCCTTTAAAGCTTCTTTAGTTTATATGTAAATACTATATTGGTTTCATAACATATCAAAAACTAATTTTTATGAATACAGTGTTGATACGAGGCAGTCTACATAGGACAAACGGGATAAAAATTTAGAACTAGGTTTAAAGAACATGTAAGATCATTCAAAGACAGCAAAAATGATTCAAATTATGCGTCACATTTAATAAAAGAGGGACACATACCTTGAGAAATAGAAAACTCCATGAAAGTACTACATATGGCAGAAAAAGGAAGACGTATGAACATTTTAGAGAATTTGGAAATTTTTAAATCTAAATTAAAGGGAGAAAACATAATAAATGAACAGATATAGTTGCCAGCAGATATTATGTTTAAAAATCTATAAATTTTCAAAAATTAACAGGAGGGACCACCGTTGAAGAGAAAGTTTGTGTGTCAGAAAGGAGCCAATCAGAAGAGAGCGAAAATGTATGACTTTGAAGAGCCAATCAGAAGCACGTCAGGTTTAATGTACATGTGTTGAATAGAGGAGGGGTACGAGATGGAGATAGAAAATTATAAATAGGACGGGCCGAAATATTGGTGACCAGTATAGATATAGTTTTTGAAGATGGAGGTTCTCCAAAACGCATCAACAAAAGTAGAATTGACAAAGCTAGAGAAGGCAGATCATTATACTGAACATAGTGACAATAATCCTTGCAGAAAAGAAGAATATAAAAAGAATTTTCATGAAGTTTTTAGAAATCTTAATGTTATAAATTCTTACCTAAAAAAGAGAATGTCTTTTAAAAATGTATGTGGTAATAAACTTCATCGTAGACTGAACATATCCTTGCCTATTCCGCCTTGGTGAAACTTGCTAATTGGCACAATAATCTTGGTTATTAGTCATCCAGTGGTGTAACACTACAGTTGTCCCAATTATATTATTCCCTGAAAATGTAAAATACATTCAACATTACTGAATAATAATTCAAATTTGTTTTTGTTAATTTTAAAAATATTAATTTTGAATTGAGTCCCATTTTGTATAACGGAAACTAATGAATTAATCGGATTTTGTATGATGTTGATCACAATGTTTGGTACATTTTTAACAGTACTAAACTAAACAATGTATATAGGCTGTGTAATTACGCCAAAAACAGACGCTTGATGTGGTTTTAACTGAATTATTGATGGACTTATTTTACTCGTTGGTGAATCTGTAGAAAAGAAATATTTTTGAAACATTGAAAACAATATAAATCTTATTTTTTAGTGAAACTAAAACCATATGGGATTCATAGTTAGTCGCTGTATAGTGAAACTTCTAGATCGAAAGGGAAAACAAATCTGTAACACAATTTTAAAGAGCAGATGCTGTAGAATGTCACTATTACTGATAACTTCCAAACTGGAATTTTTATAGAGATAACTGCTAAAATATATTTGGTTACCTACAGCCTAATTTGTAACTCAATTTTAAAGAACAGGTGCTGTAGAGTGACACTATTACTGATAACTTCCAAACTGGAATTTTTATAGAGATAACTGCTAAAATATAATTGATTACCTACAGCCTAATTTGTAACACAATTTTAAAGAGCAGGTGCTGTAGAGTGTCACTATTACTGATAACTGCCAAACTGGAATTTTTATAGAGATAACTGCTAAAATATATTTGGTTACCTACAGCCTAATTTGTAACTCAATTTTAAAGAACAGGTGCTGTAGAGTGTCACTATTACTGATAACCGTCAAACTGGAATTTTTGTAGATATAACTGGTAAAATATATTTGGTTACCTACAGCCTAATATCAACCAATTTTAAAGAGCAGGTGCTGTAGAGTGTCACTATTACTGATAACTTCCAAACTGGAATTTTTATAGAGATAACTGCTAAAATATATTTGGTTACCTACAGCCTAATTTGTAACACAATTTTAAAGAGCAGGTGCTGTAGAGTGTCACCATTACTGATAACTGCCAAACTGGAATTTTTATAGAGATAACTGCTAAAATATATTTGGTTACCTACAGCCTAATTTGTAACTCAATTTTAAAGAACAGGTGCTGTAGAGTGACACTATTACTGATAACTGCCAAACTGGAATTTTTATAGAGATAACTGCTAAAATATATTTGGTTACCTACAGCCTAATTTGTAACACAATTTTAAAGAGCAGGTGCTGTAGAGTGTCACCATTACTGATAACTGCCAAACTGGAATTTTTATAGAGATAACTGCTAAAGTATATTTGGTTACCTACAGCCTAATTTGTAACTCAATTTTAAAGAGCAGGTGCTGTAGAGTGTCACTATTACTGATAACTTCCAAACTGGAATTTTTATAGAGATAACTGCTAAAATATATTTGGTTACCTACAGCCTAATTTGTAACACAATTTTAAAGAACAGGTGCTGTAGAGTGTCACCATTACTGATAACTTCCAAACTGGAATTTTTATAGAGATAACTGCTAAAATATATTTGGTTACCTACAGCCTAATTTGTAACACAATTTTAAAGAACAGGTGCTGTAGAGTGACACTATTACTGATAACTTCCAAACTGGAATTTTTATAGAGATAACTGCTAAAATATATTTGGTTACCTACAGCCTAATTTGTAACTCAATTTTAAAGAACAGGTGCTGTAGAGTGTCACTATTACTGATAACCGTCAAACTGGAATTTTTATAGATATAACTGGTAAAATATATTTGGTTACCTACAGCCTAATATCAACCAATTTTAAAAAGCAGGTGCTGTAGAGTGTCACTATTACTGATAACTGCCAAACTGGAATTTTTATAGAGATAACTGCTAAAATATATTTGGTTACCTACAGCCTAATTTGAACCAATTTTAAAGAGCAGGTGCTGTAGAGTGTCACTATTACTGATAACTGCCAAACTGGAATTTTTATAGAGATAACTGCTAAAATATATTTGGTTACCTACAGCCTAATTTGTAACACAATTTTAAAGAGCAGGTGCTGTAGAGTGTCACTATTACTGATAACTTCCAAACTGGAATTTTTATAGAGATAACTGCTAAAATATATTTGGTTACCTACAGCCTAATTTGTAACACAATTTTAAAGAGCAGGTGCTGTAGAGTGTCACCATTACTGATAACTGCCAAACTGGAATTTTTATAGAGATAACTGCTAAAATATATTTGGTTACCTACAGCCTAATTTGTAACTCAATTTTAAAGAGCAGGTGCTGTAGAGTGTCACTATTACTGATAACTTCCAAACTGGAATTTTTATAGAGATAACTGCTAAAATATATTTGGTTACCTACAGCCTAATTTGTAACTCAATTTTAAAGAACAGGTGCTGTAGAGTGACACTATTACTGATAACTTCCAAACTGGAATTTTTATAGAGATAACTGCTAAAATATATTTGGTTACCTACAGCCTAATTTGTAACACAATTTTAAAGAACAGGTGCTGTAGAGTGACACTATTACTGATAACTTCCAAACTGGAATTTTTATAGAGATAACTGCTAAAATATATTTGGTTACCTACAGCCTAATTTGTAACTCAATTTTAAAGAACAGGTGCTGTAGAGTGACACTATTACTGATAACTTCCAAACTGGAATTTTTATAGAGATAACTGCTAAAATATATTTGGTTACCTACAGCCTAATTTGTAACACAATTTTAAAGAGCAGGTGCTGTAGAGTGTCACCATTACTGATAACTGCCAAACTGGAATTTTTATAGAGATAACTGCTAAAATATATTTGGTTACCTACAGCCTAATTTGAACCAATTTTAAAGAGCAGGTGCTGTAGAGTGTCACTATTACTGATAACTGCCAAACTGGAATTTTTATAGAGATAACTGCTAAAATATATTTGGTTACCTACAGCCTAATTTGAACCAATTTTAATACAATCAAAACAAAAACGTCAATGAATTTTTTTTCCGGAAAGTCATGAAACATAAAGATCTGTTAAAATTGATGTTTAGTTTTTTAAATGATACTTTTTTATAGAATAGCGAGGAATAAAATTATTGTTATTCAGTTAATAATTTTCATATACACATGCCTGAAACAGGAAATCTAATAATAAAAACCAAAAGTCTGTCAGAAATAGCTGGTTTTCAATCTGTACTGAACTAATAGTAGGAATTGAAAAATATATATCTGTAATTATACAGCTTATTAGCAAACATTATAACATTTCGTATAACACAAACAATTATAGTTTTGAAAGTAAACAAAATATGTGGTATTCTGCATATTTTTTATGAATCCATTTATCAGTCTGCCAAAATTATTATTTTTTTGTACTTTTCAAAATGGTAGCTGTTTTTAATTATTGATTATTTTTAAAACTACCAACTGTATACATTTTTTTATTAACAACTATTAAATACTGTCAAAGAAGTTGTTTATACTGCAAAACTTTTGTATTGTAGTTAGGCCAATTAAATAATTAGCATGCTTTTTATTTAAAAAATACCCTAGAAAGTAAATTGTAAAATAATTTTTAAAAAATATATCTTCGTAATCATACAGCTTGTTAGCAAGCATTGAAACATTTCATACAAGCAAATACCTAAAAACATGCCTTAAATGTAATTTTAGTTTCCCCCCATAAAACCTTCTGTTTTTTTCTTTTTAACAGATTATGAATTGCAAATTTTTCAGAATGTTTATTATTAGTTTATCGTTTGTCACAAAATCTTATATTGTTTAGATCAGTTGTTTCAAACATAGTTCATTTATATTATTTTAAACTAAATGTGTACACATTTTCGACAAAGTTCGAACAGTAACCAATATAATAACGCAATACAGTCAGGGGTTATTTCGAGTTTTAAAAGAGGAAAATACAAAATGAAAAACAATAAAAAAACTATATATAATGTATAGAGAATTATTAAATATTCTATATTGTATGTTAATTTTTTCATGTTAGCAATCAATCCATTAAGACTTTAAATTCACTTCAGGATAATAACTATCAAGCACACTATTCAAATTATACAGTAATTATTACAAACTTCAAATTTCACCCGTAAAGTGGCAGAAGAAATCTAAGACCGACCAACATTAAACACAAACATTACTTTGTGTCAGTGCCACTGTTAACAAATAGTTCACTGCTCTGCTGTACTTTTCTGTGTGTTGTTCTAATTAATCACTTGACTAAATTCATCAGATGTTGCCACATAGCCTTGTTACGTTGACTCCCACGTGTGTTAGATAAACTGTTGATGTCAGCAGTGTGAGCAAGATATACTGTAATTGCAAATACACATTCAAGCTTGTATTTTTTTATACAGAGTTATCAAAAAGTACACCTTGTTTCTGTTCCAAATAAATGGTTGTGTGTGTGTGTGTGTGTGTGTGTGTGTGTGTGTGTGTGTGTGTGTGTGTGTGTGTGTGTGTGTGTGTGTGTGTGTGTGTGTGTGTGTGTGTGTGTGTGTGTGTGTGTGTGTGTGTGTGTGTGTGTTTGTTTGTGTGTGTATTTGTGTATGTGTGTGTGTGTATTTGTTTGTGTGTGTGTATTTGTGTGTGTGTGTATTTGTGTGTGTGTGTGTGTATTTGTGTGTGTGTATTTGTGTGTGTGTGTGTGTGTGTGTGTGTGTGTGTGTGTGTGTGTGTGTGTGTGTGTGTGTGTGTGTGTGTGTGTGTGTGTGTGTGTGTGTGTGTGTGTGTGTGTGTGTGTGTGTGTGTGTGTGTGTGTGTGTGTGTGTGTGTGTGTGTGTGTGTGTGTGTGTGTGTGTGTGTGTGTGTGTATGTGTGTGTGTGTGTGTGTGTGTGTGTGTGTGTGTGTGTGTGTTTGTGTGTGTGTGTATGTGTGTGTGTGTGTGTGTGTGTGTGTGTGTGTGTGTGTGTGTGTGTGTGTGTGTGTGTGTGTGTGTGTGTGTGTGTGTGTGTGTGTGTGTGTGTGTGTGTGTGTGTGTGTGTGTGTCTACAGAATCTTTTTATAATGGGGATGTACAAATATTTTTAAATACTATCATCTCTCTTTGATATGTGTAAATGTCTTGTTGATATGAAAAAGGGGGGAATTATGACCAATAAAAAGGTCTGTTTTTACTTTGTGGTGTACAAAGAATAAAATAAATACTGAGATTTTGATGTATCATCAATTTTCAGGTCATTTCATTCAAAAATATGGGTTGGGCTTGTATCTGTGCGCTGATGGAGAGTAAACAGATCGGCTAAGATCAGTGACATTTGACATTAGTTTCTGTATGTGGGAATATTTTTTTTAATTAAAAAAAGAAATTTGAAACCGTTTTTTGGTCAAAAATGGAAGTTTTTTTCAAAATCAGCTCTGTGTATATTATTGTACTGTTATAATAAGTCCTTAAGTAGCAAAACAAAATTATTGGTCGCTATAACCCATGCCTAATTTACGAAAATAGGTTTAACCAATTTCACTCTAATCTTGCAAGTTAAAAGATACATAACGTATAAAACACATGTAAAAAATTTGAAATAAAGAGCATTTGCGATTTAGGAATAAATTTAAATGATAAACCCTAAACACTGTCTGGCTTATTTTGAGAAAATAAGAAATGGGGAAAATTTTCTGGTTCTTTTATCACTGAACTTTAGGGAAATAATTAAATGTTATAAAGTTAATGTTTTTAGTTGTATTTTAATTTAGTATTTACAGTACAATAAAATAAAACAAAAAATATTTTTTTAACACCTTTTATTGATAATTAAAATGCAAATATGTTATGCCAGTGATAGGAAATATGACAAGTGTTAATTTTTATTAGAGCTTATTGTCATTTTTAATAATATTGTTAGCAAATTAAATCAATTTTAAATTAAATGATCCATTTTTAAGCCATCAATTAAAAATATTTGGCACGCTGAACAAACCCAAATTGAGAGTAGTAATTCTGAAAACAGTTTTATTTGATTAAAAGTTTCTGGGCAACTATAATGTGTTTTTTAATTATTTCTTCAACTTACTTAATAAATTTAGTTAGTTAATACCCTTTGTTATCACATAAACTTTCTTACTTACAAAAAAAAACATTTTGAAGTTTGCTAAATCCAGTCACTTAAATTTAACCTTGCAAACTTCAGTTCTAGCGCATGCCATCCGTTTACGTTTTTTATCTGTTTTCTACAACTAATAAACATTTAATTGTTTAGCAATAGTTGGAAAGCTAAGCAAGCGTTTCATAAAATTTTAGTCAAGTCATTGTTTTTAACAGTCGTTTCTACAAATAGAAATATCACAATACAGTACCTGTAAACTGTTGATTGCTGTTTTTACTCGTGTGGGTAATAAAACAGCCGTGCCATATCAGACAGAGCTGAACACTGATAAGGAGACAAATAAAAATAAAATTTATTAATTATTTCTCTTTCTTGAATAAAATTATTATCAAAACTGCATAATGAAGGCAGAGATAACATAATGACAGCTGTATCTTAATAATAAACGCTGTCAGCAAGTGATTATCAATGTTGTTTCTTAAGCAGGAATAACATTTATCTTAGTAACATTTCTGTACTCCGAATGTCTGTTTTGTTTCCTGTGATCACTTCTAAAGTTGAAAAACAGTTATCTCCAAAATATTAAAATATTGCATATTCAAATAAGGTTTTGGCCCTTTTTTTATATTTCTCAGCTTGTTTTCAACAAGTTTGTTCTATGGTTTATGACATTCTTACTTCCATGTCTTCTGTCAACAATTCAAAACATATCTCTTGTTCTTATTATATATTTTTTTATGGTATTAGTGAATTTCCATGGGTAACCATTATGATAAAACCCAGACCCTGGACCTTGAATTTATTTTTCTTTTGTTTAACGTTTGACTATTGTGCACACTTGGGCTATGCAGACGTTGGGATGATTTAGTGATTTATAGCTAATTAAAATGCCAAGTCCTAGCTGGGAATCGAACCCGGGTCCTCGGGGTGAAAGCCTAGTACGCTATCAACTTGGCCACCGAGGCGGCTCCTGGACCTTGAAATGAGCACCGATTCTGACTTCTAGATCACTTTTTTGGACAGGGGGTGTTAATTAAAAACTGTTATATATATAATTTTCATACAGTTTTATTTAAACTTGGCAAAAAAATCGATTTTGGTAATAGCTTGAACAAGTTCATTAACCAACAAAATTCATTCAACAGTTTCAAAATGGCAGCCATTCCAAATCTTTAAAAATTTGTAACTTTTTTGTCTTAAATTTTTTGAAAATCTGATCTCGGCCATTGTAATCAGAGTTTAAAACTGCATAAGTTTGCATTTTGAATTTTCAAAATCCGTTTACATTAAGAAACGTTTCAACGGCGGTCAGGGTTCATTTTTGTATTTCCAGTGTAATTTGGAAGTTTAAATGCTAATATATGCGGATTTTAATGCTGATTATGATAACACAATTGGAATTTCATAGAATAAGATAAAGGGAAATGCTTTTGGAAATTTGCTTTAACCACTTCAACAAGACAGCTGCATATTGGAATGTTATAAATATCTGGAAATAAATTTCATAAATGGTCCTGTTTAAACTGAAACTTAGTAAAGAATGGTGGAGTGGTGGTAAGAAAGTGGTCAGTTTTGTTAATCTCATGTTATCTCGTGTTTGAATTGTCGGATTGTTGTTAAACTTTTATTTATTTTATTTTGCTTGGATATTTTTCAAAAGTGTTTTTTTTTAGTTTCCATTTTAAATTGGAATTTTCTCTTTTAGTTATTGCTGTTATTCATTTAAAATATAAATAATATGTCATCTAAGTTTTAATTTTTGATTTTTTTTACAGCTTTTTCAGAAAAAGAGTGCGAATTGTGGTTAAAAGGTTTGAGGCACTTGGTCTTGGACACGATACACGCTCCTTATCCATTGCAAGTTGAACGTTGGCTACGCAAAGAATTCTATGCTATGGAAAATAACAGAGAAATGTATGTTTAACATTACTGTACATATAAAATGCATTAGTTGTTTGATGGTAACATGGTTTGATTATGTAATAAATAACGTTATAGTAATTACAATTATTTGTTAGTAATAAATAAGAAAGCCTCAGAGAGATTTTTGATTGACTATCTGTTCCGGATCTAAAAATCATTTTGGTAAAGAAATAAGAACAACAAAAAATTATTGATACATTGATACAAAATTGTTATTACTATATTTGTTTAATTATTAAATATTTAATGATCCAGTATTGTACAAAAAACACATGAGAAAGAAAACAGAATGTTTTAAAATATAATATCAAAAATAAGGGATAATTGCAATTGTCTCTAGACTGGGTGGTAGTGGGATAGACTTAACATACAGCTCAGTATTGAGCAACAATGTGTTTCAGCAGAGTGAATAATGTTGATATCTGAGTCATGCTTTATTACCAGTAGTTATTCTAGCTTCCTTATCTACCGGCTGGCTACTTTCACATGAACGTTTCCGCTTATTCAACTACCAAAACTCAATTTACCACAACTCTACAGTATGTTTAGCAATGTCTGATTAGTAAAATTCATCATTTATTTATCTTGCTTGTGTTGCATTTGTTAAATCATCTGCGATAGGTAGTGATTGCAGTAACTGAAGAGTAGAACTGCATCGGTGGTAAGGAACATTACATGTTCCACAAAAATATCGCACAAACATGAATTAAAAGCCTTGGTCCGCAGTTTGCTTGAATAAAAACGATTTTACAAATGTGTAAGATTTTGAGTAAGACGTTCATAAGAAATTCCTAAAACTAGAAATGAGTAGTATAGAATTTAGTGTTGTTTAAACTGGGTTTTTGTTAAAGTAGAGGTTCCGAAATTTAATCTTTTTAACCATCTGTGACTCTATTTACTTATGTCAAATTATTTTGGTATTAAGATCCCAGCTTCAGAACTCACTAAAACAAACAACCTTAAACATTACAATAAATACATGAACGTCGGGTGTGCACCGCAGGGTCTCAGAACCAACTCTAAGTCTAAGATGGGATCTTAGTGGTGTTAGTAATATAGCATAAGTAAATAAAGTCATAGATCGTTAAGAAGATTAAATTTCCAAAAATTCAGTGACTCAGATATTTATTAAAATGAATTTAAAAGTAAAGGTTTGGCTGGATATGGGGGAAAATTACACTGTATACCAGTTGACGTAACATCCAACCCGTTATAACTAAATTCGGTTGTACTTATTTTCTCAAAATAATTTTATTGTTTTTATTGTAACTAAAACTTATCAAAAACATTGCTCATTTGTAGTTTTGTTTTTCAGAGTAACGTTGAAAGATCTCAAAGGATTTCTTCCCAGAGTGAACTGTAAAATTTCTACTAACAAATTGCGTGAACTGTTTCAAGAAGTAGACGTCCGCAAACGTAATGAGCTAGGTTTTGACGACTTTGGAGAACTCTATCATAAGCTGATGTTTGATGACAGTGTAAGTATTTTCTTTTAAAAAAAAACAACAATAATTAGCGAATTTTAATTGGTAAATGAGCTATTGGATTGGCCATCGTGGTAAGACCCCGACTTGGGACCTTGAAATGAGCACTTATTACGTGTATATGTGTGTTTGTTTTAGCACTATCATGTTTGCAATTTTTGTGGGACGTAATTAAAACTTTTGGCACTAAAATCGATTTTGGTAATAGTTTGGACAAGTTCGTTAAAGTTTTATAAATATTTATAATTCGTTTGTGAGAAAATTTGAACATTTAAAGTTGAAGTAAAAAATTGCAAAAGTTAGCAGTTTGAATTTTAAAAATGTTAAAATTTAGAAATTGTATTTGACAGCAGTTGTTGTTCAGTATTGGTATTTTCAATATAATTTGAAAGTTTATAATCCCATAAATGAAGATTTTAATGCTGATTATTAATTGTGAAGTTAGAATTTCAAAAAATGATAAGGTAAAAAAATTTGGAATTTGTATTCATTACGTCTGAATAACAACTGTATGTTGCTATTATTATTATATTATATTAGTTAATATTTATTGAAATTAAAAAAACCTTTGGTCATATGGTTATATAAAAAACTATTATAAATAGGTATATCCTTTTCTATTTATTTTTTTTATCTGGATTCCTGGTCACTGTGGAATATTTGGAAACACTGTAGAATATAAAGGAAGCAACTCTTCTGCCGCCATGCACTCAACGTGTAATCTTGTCTGACTTTCTTTGTCACATAAAACATTTAATTCTTCTACAGTGGGAAAATGAATGGGCAGCTACAAGCAGTAACAAATTGAGGGTAATTAAAAATACTGTTCATCCTTGGGGGTCGTCAATACATGCAAGTTGTAGAGAAGAGGTGGTGATCACCCACCTTCGCATTGGTCACTCCATGTTAACGCATGGATTTCTGATGCAACGCGGGGACCCACCTGAATGCGAGTTCTGTAGGGAAACCATCACAATTTAAACATATACTGCTCGATTGTAATGGTTTCCAAAATGTGTGTGTTATGTGTGGTCTGAGCAACTGTTTGCAGACGATATTGGGAGATAGTGCCTCGGCCGTTGACCGGGTTCTAGACTTCCTTCATCGTCTGAATGTTTTAAATAAAGTTTAATTTATATATTGGTTATTTCTTGTGTTATTTTATTTATTTATTTTATCTAAATAACTTTATTTATGTTATGTTTATGCATACTTTTACGTATTGTTATTAAATTTTATTCATTATCCATTGTTATTTAGTTCTTAAGTATTCGTTATTGTAATATAGTTATACCTGTTATTTAAATTTTTGTTTTAATCTATTTTTACTATTATAGTTTGTTGTAGTTTTATTTTCCTATTTAAGTAAATTTAGTTAAATTTTCTTTTTTATACTTTCGTTTTGCATGACGGCAATGATAACCTTAAAGGTTTTTCGCCGAAAAAAAAATCTATTTATTTTCCCCAAAATAGTTTCTGTTTATCAAAATTAAATTAAAATAATAATTAGTCTGAATATTTTCTTTTCTTGAATTTCTGTACACTGTTTTGAAGCAGGCATTGGTTTTAACAATTTATAACTCACAATCTTGAAATCTGTTTTTTCATATTTTTTTTCAGATATTTCATGAAAAATTAGAAATGTATTGTAGTCATGATCAAACTGTAAGTGTTCAACAGTTGACAAGATTTTTAGTAAAAGAACAAGGAGAAAAAGTAGATGAGAAGGAAGTGTCGAGGCACATGCGTGACTATTTGCAGGATGCTCAACGTAACGTTCAAGAGCCTTACTTTACTAAAATAGAGGTAAATGCTATGTACAGATATCATAGTGGAAACGTTTGTTTGTATTTTATATTTTTGTGCGTATTTTAAATGCCTCAGTTAATTGAAAAACTTCCTAAGTGAAGTACACTCATTTTCTTTGTGCAAAAAACTTGAAATTCAGTGAAGTTTTGGTGGAAACCGTGTTGAGTGATAGAACGGTAAGAAGATGAAATATACTTTTTAAAATGGCTGTACCAATCTGTCATCACTAAAGATTTGGTGCTGTACAAAAATCAAAGGAAACAGACACTTTACGATTTTATCATTGTGTAATAATTTTCCTCTAGTCAAGAAATGTTAGTTATGAATTTGTTATGAAACACTTCTGGTACCAAAAGTTGCTGATTGAGATGTACAAAGCTAATCAAGTACCCAGTGCTTTGAATTTTCATGAGCGGTACAGTTATGAACGTAAAAAATGTTTAAGCCAAATTGTTACCGGTTGCCAGAATCAGAAAAGCAATCCGTAGAGTGAAGGGATTCAACATCACCAAAAAGTGATGTTCAAGGAAACAATTCCAACAAATATCTTTTATTATGTTGTTAGTTTTAGTCTTTTTCTTATATGCTGTGAATTATTACGTTATAAATTTTAACGTGAAAAATAAATGTTCAAAAATTGTATGTCTTTATATACAGTAGGGTGTCAATTAATTATCTCCCTTTTACTACTGACAGTAGTAGAAAATAAAAACATTTTTTTTTAGTTTCTACTGTCAATTTAATTTTGTTATCTGACATTATAGTTAAAAAGTTTGTGTTAAATAATAAAAGTAACTTTCTAGACAAAACAGAACACTGTAACTGGACACAACTTATTTATAGCATATGGGATTGCACCCTAACCAAACATTGATAATTGAAAAGTAAACAATCGTATAACCTAGTGGAATGAGATAGAAACCCCTCAAATATTGTCAAAAATTCCTAAAAATGTGCATTAATGTTTCTTTAAAAGATAAACATTTTCACACTTTTTACAATAATACCATTCAGTGTATAAGTTGATCATGTAACAGTCACTTGAGTATTCTAAGTGGCACGTATGGTGTCCTATATGTTGCGTGAATATTTGTCAAAAGGTTAAGTATGGACAATTCAGTAGTTAACTACTGAAAGAATAGTTGTTCAGTAGTTGCCTATATGCTTTTTATCTCTAGTTCATCATAAGTCATATTAGAACAAAATATAAACGGTGTACACTGATTTAAAAAAATATTTAAAAGTTAGACTGTTCAAACAATTTTACTTTTAATTCCGTGACACTTCAGTATAATTATTAACTGCAAACGTTCATTGAAATTATTTTAAATAACTGATCATAATAATTTACCAAAATTCCAAGGAAGATTGCAAAAGAAACCTGGTGCGAAGTGGTCCGAAGACAGAAAGAAGCTGCATAGTGAAAGGATGAGGGAATATTGGAGGGAACGGAAGAGAAAACAGCTAAGTGTTAAGAATTGAAATTGTCATGTGGTCCCTAGCAGGCCTCATCGAAAGAAGAAGAAGAATTTACCAAATTATCATGACCACTTTTGTTGACACCTAAAACATAGATAAATGAAATGCAACAGAGTTAACAAGATGCAACAATGGTTGTGAACTGTTCATTATTTATATTTATTATCAAACCACAAAACCCTTTCCTTTTTTTTAATAAATCTTAATAATATTTAAAATGTTATATTCATATTGGAGTTTCATTACTGTATATTTGTAACTTAGTGTTTGGTTTGTGTTTGCAGTTCATGGATTTCTTGTTCTCCAAGCAGAATGAACTGTGGGATCAGCGATACGATGAAGTTTATCAAGATATGACAAGACCCCTCGCTCACTACTGGATATCTTCTTCTCATAACACGTAAGTTCATAATTTATTATCCTAAGAGATAGGAGCAAACTTTAAAGTATAATTATTTGTATTAACTAAAGTGTTTTTACCTTTATGAAGAAACATGTTTCTTCTTCCTGCTGCTTATTAGGTACTTTGATTGTTTTTTTCTTTTCTCTGGTTTTATAACCAGGGCGTCTATTATTTTCTTGGGCATCCCAAAGAGCTTTTTGAATTCTATATTCTGAAGAACAAATGTTTAATGTTTCCAAAACATACCTTTTCCTGAGGCTATTTTAATGCATCTAAAGTTTAAGTTCATAGAACTGTTCTAAAACAGCTGTGCAAGTCACAAAATTAGTATAGTTCCATAGCTATGGGAATAAACATCAGACATTCAGGCTTATCTCATGCTTTTACTGTCTGTTTATAATCAAAATTTCAAATGTTTTAAATGTCAATTTTAAATAAGAAATTTTTTTTTAACTTTATCCTTTAAGTACAAAATACAAAAAGAAAATAGCTATTTGATGAGTAATTAATTTACTCTTAGTTTAAAGTAGTTATGCGAAAAAATAACAGGGATTTATTCTGTATTCAATTGTTTGGTGCTGCCAGTTACACTAGTTCAGTGCAATTTAACTAACAGCCGCACTTTGTGTCCGTGTTCCTAGGGTGTGATGTTTTTTCTTCCTGAGAAACCTTTATTTTTTTTTTTTTTTTTAATTGTTCACCGAGCAAAGCAAGGTCTCTGTTTCAACTCGATCGTTTGGCATTGGTTTGTGTGTTTCTTTGTTTATTATGCAGCTTTTTCCAAAAACATTTACTGGTTAGTTTGAAATTTATTGCGGAGTTACCTGGTGTAAAGCCCAAACAACGAAAGTATAAGATTTTTTCCGATTTACTTAACGTTTCAAGATGGCAGCCTCCGATTCAACGATGACGAGTGTACAGTGTTTTGGCCTCATGCATTGACCAATTGTTTTGAAAGTTAATATGAAGGTACCTTGTATTAAGCTTTAAAGATGTATGTATAAGATTTTCCACCATTTACTCCCGTTTCAAGATGGCAGCCTCCGATTCAACGATGACAAGTGTACAGTGTTTTGGGCTCATGCATTGACCAATTGTTTTGAAAGTTGATATGAAGGTACCTTGTATTAAGCTTTAAAGATGTATGTATAAGATTTTCCACCATTTACTCCCGTTTCAAGATGGCAGCTTCCGATTCAACGATGACGAGTGTACAGTGTTTTGGCCTCATGCATTGACCAATTGTTTTGAAAGTTGATATGAAGGTACCTTGTATTAAGCTTTAAAGATGTATGTATAAGATTTTCCACCATTTACTCCCATTTCAAGATGGCAGCCTCCGATTCAACGATGACGAGTGTACAGTGTTTTGGGCTCATGCATTGACCAATTGTTTTAAAATTTTGTACAAAAGTACCATGTACGATTTTGCCCATACGACGTGTAAGAGTTTTCCCATTCATTTCTGTTTCAAGATAGTGGCCTCTGAATTAACGATGAAATATACACAGTTTTGGCCAAACACATTAACAGAATGTTTTGAAATTTGGTACAAAAATACATTGCATAAAGCCCAAAAGATGTATGTGTAAGATTTTTTCCCATTCACTTCTGTTTCAAGATGGCGGGCTCCGATTTAACATTGAGATTGTAGTTGTCGGTTACTTCCTGTAATACTGGCTGAAGGCAAGACTTATTATAATTTTGACCACTTCATTGATAAAGAGCATAAAATTTCCAATAAAGTTGGTCCAGTAATATTTTTTGTAAGTATCACTTGTTAGGAGTACAGGTTCCTTCGAATAATTTTTTATCGGTGGTTCATTATAAAAATTACCTTTAATTATTTGATATGTTCTACCTTACAAATATTGTGGGTGGCAACCCCAAGAATGAACACTACTGTCTTATGTAAAATGAAACGTTCTCCAAAATATATATTAATCCCTTTAAACCAAAATAATAAAAGGGGGAAGAAGTGTACGCTAAATAATCGTCTACTTACTTTTAGCGCCGATTTACCACTTCTCGGCACCGCCCTGTTGGAACAGAAAAGCCGCACAGTCTTCACAGAAAAGTCACCCGGAGTAAACTGACTTTCCGGCACCGCCCTACCTCGACTGTCCTCGCCCTACCTCTTCCCCATGCTTTTGTTTCAACTGCTGTTCTACATACCGTGTTGCTTATTGCAACAGGAAGTACATCAGCAGTTTCGTAATTTCGTCTATGTTTCTTTTTATCAATAGTGTTCATTCTTTGGCTGTGAGCCGCCTCGGTGGTCTAGTGGATAGTGTACTAGGCTTTCACCCCGAGGACCTGGGTTCGATTCCCGGCGAGGGCTTGGCATTTTCATACGCTATAAATCATCCCACCGTCTGCATTAGCCCAAGTGTGCACAATAGTCGGACATTAACACCAAAAAAAAAAAAAAAAGAATCTTTGGCTGTGACCTCATTATCATATTCAAAACCAGCAACCAAAAACTAATATTTTTGTCTAAATCCTAACACACTATTAACAGTTAAATTTGTGGAGAAAGTTACGAGCACTGTCATGGAATGCTCTGTATATTAAGAATATACTGCTAAGTACTGTTGTATCACAAGCCGGTTTTTATCTTCTTTTTTCTCTTTTTGCAGGTATTTAACTGGAGATCAGTTTTCAAGTGAATCTTCGGTGGAAGCGTACGCGAGATGTTTGAGAATGGGATGTCGTTGCATAGAATTAGATTGTTGGGACGGACCCGATGGCATGCCGATAGTCTATCATGGACACACATTGACTAGTCGAATTAAATTTTTAGATGTAGTGCGCACGATAAGAGAACATGCGTTTGTTACTTCTGAGTAAGTTATAGTTTACACTTTATATTAATATAAGGTAAACTTATTATGGATTCTTACGTATTTTAATTTTAAAATAACTTTAAACTTTTTGAGATTAAACGCAGTAATACTTCGGTGTTATATTAAATTAAACACAAATTTGGATAAAAGAAGTATTGATGCGTATACATTACATAGCTGTGCACTTGAGGCTTGACACGGAGATGAAGAGGGGTTTCTGTCTTTATTAACATGACTATTCTTATCAGATGAGAGTGGTTGTCTTTGTTTATGGTATATGTTACAACAAATTTATCAAAAATCGAGTGCAGTGGTTGATGTCAATAGTAAATGTGATTAACGATGTTTTTGGACGAGTATAGTAAAATGACAGCGAACAGGATCCAGGTGCACAGCTATTTCCCAGCATCAAAAGTAGGTAAGACTTCTCACATGTTGTCATTTTTCTAGAAAAAAGGGAGAAATGAAAATCATCATTTTTTGCATACATTTTGGTCGTATTGATGACTCAAAATATTATTCGAGAAATTAATTTAACTTTTTTTTTTTTATTGATAGCTCTGAACTGAATTTTCCAGAATAAAGTGACCCCCACTTTGTTTTGGTACTTAAGGACTACATTTGAGCCAAATTGATCAAAATTGTTCAAACTTATTTTGATAAAATCTGATTTAAGTTTTAAGTTTTTTTACTAAAAAAAGAGTAGAACACGATATTTTTTGAAAAATTAAAAAATTGTTTATGAAGCGTGCATTTGTACTATTGCAGATATACAACACAAGAAGGTAATGAATGAAAGGCGCTGTCTTATTTATTTATTTATTACCAAATTCTTTTTATACATAGAAATATATAAAGAAGGATCTATAGGGGCATAAATGCCCATACATAGGTTTGGTCCTACAGACATATGTATACATATATATCTTTTTTTTGCGGCGAAAAACCGTTAAGTTTATTATCGCCGTCACGCAAAATGAAAGTATAACAAAATTTTACTTAAATAAGAAGTATATCTTTATACATTAATTTTTACATAATTTTTATATTTTTTACAAACTTCATACAAATTCAATAACATGGTTAACAATATTGTAAATTAATTTATTTATATAATTTTTAATTCAATTTTAAGGAAAAACTGATATAACACAAAACTATTTTTTAATTTGTTGTTTGATTGATTTTTTTAGTCTTTTTACTCACACTTACTTTTTTCATAATATTAGGTAGTTCATTAAAGTACTTCCTAGCATAATACAAATAGCATCTTTTACCACTTTTCTATCGATACCTAGGTAACACAAGGCTTTTTAATTGAGTATTTATCAAATGTTCACTATATTCTGACTTTATTTAACTATATAAATATATACAGTAGAGTTCACTACAAAAATTTGTCTGATCTCGAACGGCTTATTATCATCTTGATCAGGTATTCCTATTATTTTAAGAAGACGTTTTTGCAATCTTGCCAATGGATTCAAAGCTGCATTATAAAGTCCACCCCAGCCATGTATTCCATAAACGGCAATGCTAAGAAAGAGTCCATAATATAAATGTAGTACATATTTCTTATACTACACATATTTCTTTTAGATTTACAAAATTTAATTATATTAAATTTAAAGTTAAAAAGAGATATTAAATTAAGTACTATACATATACTTATATATTTCTTATACGTAGTACATATTTTCTTTAAAGAAATATCGGTTTTATATTCGGGATTAACTGAACGATCCATCAAATTCAGTTAAATGAGACTCCGTGTATATGAATCTTAATCTCTAGATCAATTTCTTTAATGATAACAATATTTTTTGCATAGTTACATTGAAGAAGTAAAAAGTAATATACTTCAATCTGTTTCGTATCTTGAAAAGGTTGAGAATGTGCTACTGTTTATTTAATTTTTAAAAATTTTTAATTTGTTCATTGCCTATTGTGAAATTGTATATTTCTTTTAGACATTCGTAGTGTGATCGGTTTCAATAATTTATAAAATTTATAGAATAAAATAGGTTAAAATCATGCCCTTTTATAAGATCAAACACATAATTGTATGTTTGCTTAGGTATCCTGTGATATTGTCTATTGAAGACAACTGTTCACTTCCGCAACAAAGAAATATGGCAGCCACGATGCAAGAGGTGTTCGGAGACTTACTGTTAACACATCCAGTTGAAAAAAATGAAACAAAACTTCCATCGCCGGAACAACTTAAACGCAAGATCCTTTTAAAACACAAGAAGCTCCCGGACGGTGCTGATGAAGCGGCTCTTCTGATGCGTACTGAAGAAGGTATGATCAGTGTTATTCCGCTTGCATCGATTGTAGGCAGGATCATTAGTTTCAGAGATATTTGAAGTTTAGAGATTTAACTGAAGTTTGTCCAATATTTTAAATCCACTTAAATTTTGTAGTATTTAGAGCATCCTAATTCCTTGTTAGTAACATGATCTGTATTGTTTGGTGCCACTCAAACATGCAGAGACCTGGGATTCAACCTCCCTCCACAGAGCTCAAAGTGGGGTTTAATAGAATGTTTTTTTTTTATTTTCTGCATATATACGAACAAATCTTTGTTTATAATAAACAATTTTTTAAAACAATAATTTTATCTGAGCTATTTTCTAAATTTAAAAGTAGAGAATAATTCATTTAAAGAATTACTGTTATGTAGATTAATTATTAATAGTCTGAACGTGGGTTTTTGTGCAGGTCGTGATATGGACTTACGTAATACCGTAAAGAACGGTGTTCTGTATTTAGAGGACCCTGTAGATAAGGAGTGGAACCCTCATTTTTTCGTGCTTACCCAGAATAAACTATTTTATACTGACAGTTTTCACGGAGACCAAGAAAATGATGAAGACGGAGAAGGGGAAGACGAAGAAAATCGAACTGGTTTTCAAAGGCCCAAAGAGGTAAGTTATCTATAAATGTATACCTTCTATCGGGCAGAATGTATTCTAATGATTCTTTTATATTGAAATGCATTACTGGGTTTTAGAATAGCCACTCTGCAAATGATTGCATGTACTGCCAATTAATTATTAACAGACGTGGCTTGTCATAAAGTATCAAAGATAAATTGTTAATGAAAATGTTGTAATTATTATTTTGGTAAAGAAAATAAACTAAGAAATTGTTAACAACAAAAGAAACATTTTAGTTTTTTAAGAAAACTAATATTTTGATGTGCAAACTTCTTTAGGTGGGCCCAGCACTTTTTTGTTTCAGGGAAAATATAAAAAAAGTTCCACATTTATACCATAAGAAATTATTAGTATTCTTGAAGTGTATTTAAATCTACCAGTGAGCTGATCTTTTCTATTGCATTTGTGGCGCAGTGCTATGAGTTCTGCTTATGAAACTAAGGGACGTGAGTTCAAAACCCGTTCCTGACTAATTTTTTTTTACATTTCATATTGTATTTGTTTAAAATTATATATAGACAGTTTCATTGATAAATAAATTGTGATTTGTGTTGTACTTAATCCATCCAGTACATAATTGTTTAGAACATCTTTACAGTTAAATATATATTGCACATTGTATATAAATAAGTTCATTAATACATATTTAAATTACTAATGAACACCATTTTACTTATATGCCCAGCCAAGCGAACAGAATTATTGGAGCATTACTAGTTAAATGCAATGTGCCATGTGGATGTTTTAAATTTGTATATGATGTAGAAGTTCTTTAATACCAGTTATGTATAGCTTCACTTTAGCAATGAGATCAGTAATATATTGGACCAACACAAACTAACAATGAACTTCAATTTTTCAGTTTTACTTATATCAGCCAGTCCTCTGACTGCTACATTTTTTTACACAAATTATAATACAGATCTAACTTATTAGAATTTGATTTGGTATTGAAAAATATTATGTTTATTGAAAATAAAGGTTTTTCTCAAAAATTATTCAAAGTTGTTTCCTTCATAAGGGCTCTCTGCTACCCTAGCGGTTTCCTTTCTAATACATATATTTTGACAAACGCTATACCTACAGTTTGTTTATTACTAATGAGAAATATCGCTTCATAACGAATATATTTTAAAGGGAGTTCCAAATGATGAGCTACATTTTGGAGAAAAATGGTTTCACGGAAAACTTCCAGGAGGTCGCAGCGAAGCAGAAGAAGTTCTGCGTAAATATTCGAGGTTGGGAGACGGAACATTCCTCGTGAGAGAAAGTGAAACCTTCGTGGGAGATTACTCTCTTTCTTTCTGGTCAGTATTCAGAAATTCATTTGCATTATTTTAATCAGTATAGTTAGTGTCTGAGAATGTATTTGGTCTGTGTTTTTGTAATGAGACATTTGATATTTGATGTAATATTTATACACATAATATTTTACATGGAATAATTTTATTTTCTGGATAATAAAGTGTTTGATTAACGATATGCTGTAAAGTCCCTCGACAAGACCGTTAGTGGTAAATTGCTTTTAATATAGTTTATTGACATATTTTTTATGATTGTAAAAATTAGAAACGTAATAATTATTTGTTGCAAAAACCAAAATTGGCAGTCAGTTAGGTAACAATTTACACACAGTTGTTGTACAAAACTTATTTACAAAAGAAGTGTAACAATACAATTCAAAATTTCAAGTATAATTTAGAGTTGTTTTTTTTAATGCATGTACTTTCCCATTGAGAAATACACAAAAAGATTGCAATTTTGTATAAAAGTTTTATTTTGAACATATTTTTTGTACTTTTCGTTTTCAGGATGTTTTGTGTGTGTGTGTGTATGTGTGTGTTTGTGTGTGTGTTTTTTTGCGTGTCAGTTTCTAATGACACTCCATACTAAATAAGAAATTATCGTCTGCATTAGCCCAGGTGTGCACAATAGTCGGAAATTAAACACAAAAAAAAACTAAACAAATATTTTTACTTGGGCTGTAATTAATTATTCAGTGAATTTAACTTTAACAAGCACTAATTATTGATTTCTAACTTCTCATGCTGCAATCAATGCTTTAACTTTCACTTTTTTAAATTTTGTTTGTAATAAACGGGATCCAAGAACTCCTCTCCAGTTTACAAATCTGGAGTCCTCTGCAGTCTTTACGGTCTTTAACAATCATTGAGATTCCTGAAGTATTTTGTATGAGTATTGGACTTTAATAGTATTATTTGGAGTACTGTTTACTCCATTCTCTAATAAACTCCTTTTAACGAAAGAAACCGATATGTTGCAGGCGCCAAGGCAAAGTGAATCATTGCCGAATCAGATCGAAACAGGACAAAGGGCAAACAAAATATTTTCTTATTGATAGCAACTGCTTTGATTCCTTGTACAGTTTGATCACGCACTACAGGAACCATCCGCTGCGCAGTCAGGTAAGTAATTATTTAATCTGCAAGTGTGCACAATAGTCAGACGTTAAACACAAAAAAAAAATGTATGTGCGAGTTTTTATGTAATGTGTTATACTTTATCAAGAGTGATTAATTGCTTTTGTGTAAAGTAGTTAAGTACAACACTAATATAGAAAACCATTTTATCTGTGTTAAATGTACTGAAAATAGTACTGTGGTTTTGAAAAATTTTCAAATGTCGATATAAGTTGTGTGAAAAAATGTTTAATTCAGTTTTACTACACATTTTTTTAGCCGTGTTTTTAGTTAATCACTTTTTTAAAAGAAATTATTGAAAAAAGTTATTCACCCATTTTCAGATATGACAAGGTTATATTCAGAAAATGTTTTTTTATTGTCAGAGGTCTTTAATTTCATGTGTAACACAATGTTATTTAATAATTTTGACTTGCAGCTTTTTTTCATTTTCCTGGCTTCATGATTTTTAATTTGGAAATTGGAGAGGACAGCGCTTGTACCCCATACTTTATAAAAGGGTGTGTCATCAGTAGCTTTCGATAAAAATATCGTTTCCCCTCCTAAAGTGTGAGAGAATTCCAATAAAATAAACTATTTGAGGCACCCTGTAAATATGCATACAATTTAGAACTTGTAGCACCAAAGTGATGAGGCTTTAGAAACCTTTAAGTCTACATTAACATTAAAAAAATTTCAACACATCTCTCATTTCCCAAAAAGTGCCCTTTTGGGGCGTTTAACACAAACGGAAATAAGTTTAATGGATTTTTTTGGGGTCGATAATGAAAGGATGCAATTGAAACAAAGTATTCATTTATTTGCTACAGGTAGTGGACTATGTGGCAGAATACATTCTGTATAAGTAAAATCCTTTCTTCAGTCGTAAAGTTCTGTCCACTATGGCAGAAAGAAGTAAACTTTCAGTATATCTCTACTGTGGAACTTAAAATCAATTTCCTTATTTTCTAGATAAAATTATTCGATATCACAGAACAATAATTCTGTGCAAGTTTAATTCAATGCAATTTTACTTTTACAAACCGACTAAAATTACACAACTTTAATACCACAATTAATAGAAATAAGTTATCAGAGTTAATTACATAAATTTTTATTTATCGTGTTTCTTAGTCTTGTGTAACGTGTTATTTCTTTAATATTCCGCTTCAGTTATTGTTAATTATTTAAAATAAACTCTTGATTGCACATTTTAATTAGTGTTAAGTTATTATCATCACAGGTTATCTGATAAATTTCTTAATACGTATTTATAAATTATTGCAATTTGTTTTCTTATTAAACCGTAATATTAATGTACAAGTGCAGATGTCTTGTTTTATAATATAAGGACGTTACTATCTGCAAAAAAAAAAATGATAATTTTTTTTTTAATTACACAGTCCATCTTATATCAGGCCTTTTGATATAAGATCTAAACATTGGTTTGTTTGTATACAATTTTATAAAATATGTTTTAGAACAACATTTAATTGTAATGAACAAAAACCTAATCCTGACCGCTTTTACAAAAATAGATTTTTGTGCTCTCTCTCTCTCTCTCTCTCTCTCTCTCTCTCTCTCTCTCTCTCTCTCTCTCTCTCTCTCTCTCTCTCTCTCTCTCTCTCTCTCTCTCTCTCTCTCTCTCTCACTCACTCACTCACTCACTCACTCACTCACTCACTCACTCACTCACACACATATATTATATATATCACATTCAAGAGAAAGATGCTTGGTTGGAAGATCCCAGAGAATGAAATCCCAAAGAGAGCAGGGCTAAAATGGACGGAGGAGGATCCATGGGGACAGGATGAGGGAGGTGTGGAGGATTAGAAGGAACAAGACATGAGTCGGAGTGCTTTGCGTGATCCAACAGGGTCTATACGCAAATAATAATATATATATATAATTTATAATGAGTTCAAAAAATGATCTACAGGGGTCGTTACTCATTTCAAGGTCCTGGAGTTTTACCGTGATGGTCGCTCCAGTAGATCATTTTTCATTGAAAAAATTAACTAACAAACCATTTATTTATAATTTTAAAAGGTGTATTAAAAAAGAAATATTGAAACGTTGTAAAGTTGCCTTTGTTCTAATAGTGAGTTAAAAATGACCTTCCTTTGTTTTTTCAATATTGTGTGTTCAATTTTGTTGATTCGAGACTGCCTTTATTGCTGAAAGTTTTACCCTTGCCGATAACACCGATCTCCTTGTCCTCATTAGTCCAGTTGACAAAGTATGAACGTTAAGCAACACTACAGATAAAAATTAAATAATTTTGTGAAATTTTCTAACTAGATACAAATCTGTAAACAAAGCTGATTATCGAAATTTTAAATTTTAGGAATTTTTAATCACACTTCAAGAACCAGTGCCTCAACCAAATAAACATGAGGGTAAAGAGTGGTACCATCCACAAGCTACTAGGTCGACTGCGGAAGAATTACTTAAGAAAGTGCCTTCAGACGGAGCATTTTTGGTTCGACCGAGTGACAAAGATCACAACGCTTACACAATTTCCTTCAGGTAAACTGGTTTATTTAAGGTGATATAATTTTTGTTTTTTTATAACCAACTTGTTTTTAAAGGGTTCATAGGCGAAGCTGAGGATCTTTATAAATGTGTGTGTCCTTTTGTCTTTTGTTAACAATTTTTACTCAAAAACGATCACTATAAAATTTGGTGAAAATGTTTGTATTGGTCGGAATCTGGCAAAATATAGGGGTTGACGAGAAAAAATATTTATAGGGGTAAATCTTCAAGGTAAAAATATTTTTTTATTTATGTAGTATGGGGTATCATTTGTAACTTGGTGATCCCGATTTGGAAAATATAAAGTTTTTGCACAAAAAGAGTACAGTGATAATCCAGCTTACGGTGGACCTGGACAACTGTCGTAAAGGACAATGGAATGGAAAATGACCGGCATAACAGTTTAGGTTTCGCAAAAAGGGCTGAACCTATTATAAGAGTGAATTCATTTGTTTAAATTATTTGTAAACAGATGTACAAATGTAAAGATAACATTGTGTTGTGCTACAGAAATAAACATTGTGCTGAGTTAACACAAACCAAAGGGATTGATGGGCATTTTGGTTTTTGTAGGGCAATAACCACGGTATTTCTTAGTTATCTGTTCTCAGAATGTCCACTCCTATTGCCTTTTCTGTCATTGTACCTAATTTTTCTTAGTGCGTCATCAACTCTTTTACTGTGTGTTTAATTTGTTAGCCCGTTAAAAAATTTAAACAGTTTTTATCGTATTTTTGATTTTTAAATTTAACAAAACATTAAATGTCTTTGTGTGAATTTCAAATTGTTGTTTAAATCCTATTTTTATTTATTTTTTTTGCGAAATTAATTAAATGTGTTCTAAAAGCAGTGCTTATGGTTGTGGAAGTAAAAGACAGACTGACTATTGAACTAAAAAAGCTGCAGTGTGAACTAAAAAAATACAATATTGATTTGGCCTGTGTGTATATGCGTGACGTAATTACATTTGTATAAATTTAGTTAAAATAAAGTTTGACTTTTGTTCTGTGAATTTTTTTTCATTTTTCACTTTTGACATATTAATAGTGAGTACTCATTTGTTTTTTTATGTAACAAAATGTTTCCAAAAGTCTTGTTGTAAATGCTGACTCATACAGCAGTCTGCTCAGATAACAGTCTTAGTTCTGGAACGAATTAATCGAGGTACTACTTTATACCTTTGAAAATGTTTTTAAAAAGTTTTTGTGTCACTTTGTGTTTGATATATTAGGTAGAAAAATCTTGAAAAATTTATAAACCTAGTTTGGATCAAAACAAAAAATAGTTTTTTTCCAGATTTTTCATTATTTTACATATGAAATTTAACGAAAGCATCAGCAGAATTCACTAACAACTTTAGGTTTTTTGTGCCACTTGACCTTTAGTAGTGTGGTTAAAAGTATGTAGAATACGTTCCAAAAGTCATTTCTGTGTTTGAGATAAAATACGTTACAAAAGTCATTTCTATGTTTAGGATCAAATATATTTCAAAAGTCATTTCTATGTTTGGACATCAAATATGTTACAAAAGTCATTTCTATGTTTAGGATCAAATATATTTCAAAAGTCATTTCTATGTTTGGACATCAAATATGTTACAAAAGTCATTTCTATGTTTGGGATCAAATATGTTTCAAAAGTCATTTCTATGTTTGGGATCAAATATATTTCAAAAGTCATTTCTATGTTTGGACATCAAATATGTTACAAAAGTTATTTCTATGTTTGGGATCAAATATGTTTCAAAAGTCATTTCTATGTTTGGGATCAAATACGTTTTGCAAGGAGCACCACTTAAGTCTGTGTTATATTTGGTGCAAACTGAATCAGTTGCACCATTCTTGCACTGAATATTAATCCATTCTTGTTAATATGTAATTTATATTTGAAACTAGACACCTAAAGATCCTCAGTAAGCGCTTTTAAAGCAAGCTTGACCATTTTTGTTACATTTAAAGTTAGCACACAAAAAAATAATTTAAACACCTTTTTAAAAAAAATGTGTTAACTTTATTGAAAAGTATTTATGTTACTTACGTTGGTAATTTAATGTGATTTTTAGAGCAGAGAAGAAAATTAAACATTGCCGAATAAAAGTGGAAGGAAGACTGTACACTATTGGAACTGTACAGTTTGAAAGTCTTGTAGAGTTAGTCAGTTACTATGAGAGACATCCTCTTTACCGCAAAGTCAAACTGTGGTGTCCTATCAGCGAAGAAACTGTTGGTAGGCTGGGAATGGTAGGTGTAGTGTATTGAATTTAATTTTTAAAAATATAATTTAACAGTATTATTAGTTAGATTAGAGTCCACGTTGGTGCAATTTTCAGATTAGTTTTAAAACTCTAAAGGACTCTAATTTATAAAACCATTACGTCTGCCTTTAGGCAGAAATGTTTTTAGAAATACAGGAATATACTTACCGTATTTTATAGCCTATAAGACGTACCTTAATTTTAAGCAGTTTTTTTAAAAAATATCTTAGTTTATTCTTATTTTTTTCCATTATGAAACTAGCTACTAACAAAAATGTTTTACTGTTACCAATAACAAATCACTTTCAGTGTAAGTTCACTGGCACCGAAGACTGCAATGACACATCATAGACGTGTTCTGAGTTTGTGACGGTAAGACGGGAAGGAGACAGTGTTAGCAAGCTTGTGTAGTAAGTTTTCCGCAGCATCAAATATATGGCCATTTAACTGGTGGGATTTTAAATCAAAAACACTGGCTGGTCATTTTTATATTAATTTCGAGTATAAGACACATCTGAATTTTGAGGCAATTTTTCGAAGAAAAAAGTATGTCTTATAGTCTGTAAAGTAAGGTACTATATGTGTGTCTTATAATCTGTAAAGTAAGGTATTATATGTGTGTCTTATAGTCTGTAAAGTAAGGTACTATATGTGTGTCTTATAGTCTGTAAAGTAAGGTATTTTTAGCCAGTATTATTCAGCCTTTTTTTATTCATATAATGTTGTAAACATTACTGATTTGTACTGCTCTTGTATGGCCTGTGTGCTGTGACTTGTTATTTACGTAATGTGTTAATTTATTTGCGTAGGATATGGACGATGGTGCGGTATCCGGAACTCCAGGTTATATAGATCCTAGCAGCTTTACTTCCAAGGTATTTAATCAGATAATTTTCTTTTTATTCTCAAATTTACTTTAAACTGCTATGTTTATATCTTATTAAGTTGGGCCTATAATTATAGAGGCCCAGTAAGTTGAGTAGTTACTCATCTTCATTTAAAAAATTTTTTTAATCACCTTGCCATGATTTTTTCTGTAACTTTTTAGTTTTACATTTTAAATGAATTTGCAATTTAAACATTTCTCTTAACGTAAGCTTTTATTGTCCTATCCATATTCAATCTGCATGCAAAATAAATACTTCGTAATGGAAAACTAACTGAAAGATAATATTTGTGTACCATTTACATAAATATTAAAACAAATAATTGTGTTACTGTTCTGGTATTCTGTTCTTAAATTCTATAAATTTGGTTTCTTAAAAAAATTATACTGTACCAAATATGGTAGGTATTAGTTATTAAGCTGACTGTACCAATATAATATTTTTTAACCCTTTGGTGAGTAAAGACTTATTCACGTCTTTAAAGCTGAGATAAGAGTGAGTAGCTTATGAACATCAAAACTGTAACAAAGGAGTAAAAAAATTTGTTTTTTAATTAATGCAAACTCATTTTATTTTATTGTAAAAATGAAAAATAATTTTTCTTTGTGTGAAAATTCTCAAAACATGGATGTAGGCCATACAGTGCAACGCTACGCTGTGATCATTCAAGTGTCTTATTTTTTGTTCCTTGGTTATAATGTCGTAACATACATAACACTCTTTGAATTTTTCTTTTATGTTCACTACGTGTTGGTAGAGGTCGGATGAAATGATGTCCTGTGAGCCGCCACAGATGTCTGTCAGTACTCGTATGTGAACTGTGTCAAGAAACCTGATCTTCTTTAGGAATGGAATGTACTTGTAGCTTCATTTATTAGCTTTTTAAACTTTCGCATTACATTGAAAATATGAAAATGAATCCTGAACGCCATAAAAAAATTTTAATTTCAATCGATTTTGAAAATTTTAAATGCTAATTTATGCAGATTTTAACACTGATTGTGATGATAAGGTTATACTTTCAAAAAGAATTAAGACAGAAATTTAGCGGATTTAACCAAGCTATTACGATATTTTTGTGCCAAGTTCGAATCAGATTGAACCAAAATTGTGAATGTTAACGTGCTATAAAACATGCACAAATTTTAACAACCTATCAGAACGTGATCTAGAGATCAGGATTGGCTCTCATTTCAAGGTCCTGGGTCGGGGTTTTATCATGGCAGCTGTTCAGTATCTAATTTTTCCAAAGGAAATTCGCTAAAAAGTCGCGTGCCCAGAACTGTCATTACAATAGCGTGCAGTTAGATGTAAGTCGGACTTGTAAGTATGTTCTAATCTACAAGTTAAGTGTTACGTTGATCACTGTCACAATTATAAATGTTGTTTTGTAATTTGTCCGTTACTAGATAACTGTGAAAGCAATCTACGACTACCAAGCAAGAAACGATGATGAGCTGTCTTTCTGTAAACACGCCATAATCACTAATGTAAACAAACAAGAAGGCGGTTGGTGGAGAGGCGACTATGGGGGGAAGAGACAACAGTATTTCCCTTCTAATTATGTGGAAGAAATCGAACCTCAACAAGAAAGAGATGATAATGTAAGCGTTTCACAATTATTTTTCTTTTAAATATATTTTGTTAAATAATATTTGTGAATTAAATTTTTATTTTACTTTTTTATAAATCAATTTTTTTTAAAGGTTTAACTGTTATTCTTTTTATATTATTCTTTTTTTCTGCTAGGATTATTATCACTATGTTAAGTATAATGATATGACTTCCCTAGCTTCGTCAGTTCTACTTTTGTTGGTGTGTTTCAGAGAACCTCCATCTTCAAAAACTATATCTATATTGGCAGCAATATTATGGCCTGTCATATTTATAATTTTCTATCTCCATCTTGTACCACTCCTCTATTCAACACGTGTACATTAAACTTGACGTGCTCGCTTCTGATTGGCTCTTCAAAATCATACCTTTTCGCTCACTTCTGATTGGCTCCTTTCAAACTTTCTCTTCAACTCGTTCCTCCTGTTAATTTTTGGAGGTACGAGGTGGAGATAGAAAATTATAAATAGGACGGGCCATAATATTGGTGACCAGTATAGACATAGTTTTTGAAGATGAAGGTTCTCTGAAACGCGTCAACAAAAATAGAATTGACAAAGCTAGGGAAGGCAGATCATTATACTGAACGTAGTTTAACTGTTATATAACAGTTATGTTTTTTGTTCGATGTGATGTCTTTTGTATTTCTGCATTTCTTATTGTTCTGCAATAATTCACATATACTTTCTGCTTATAGTGTAAAAGTGTTTTTCAATCATCACTAGCATCATTAAAGTTTTAGTAAAACAGTTCTGGCAACAAATCTAAGAAACTTTATTTCATATATTCTGTGCATGGCTGATTTTGTTTCTTATTTTATTTTCTAGTTTATTCAAACATACTTTTTATCTACTGTACGCTGTACCATTCGAAAACCACAGAATTAAGCTTTTTTATTGCAACGTGCAATTGGTTTCGTTGTTAGGAGAGCATTTACTGCAGAAAATCTGCATAAACATAAATGTAAATACTCAGGAATTTAAAAAATTCTGTGGTGAATCTAATGAACTCCCAGTTAATGTTCGAACATATGTTTAAGTAATCGGACAAAATATTCTATATTCCCCCTCCTCAGATTTAAAGTGGTAATTTTAAAAGTCAATGACACGAAGTCTTAAGGGAAAAATGATAGACTGAATGCCTTATCTGGGCATAAGTACATACAATTACAAAAAAATTAAGCAAATTGATAGAATAGCATAGAATAACTTGCATTAGCTTTCTTAAATTGTTTTAATGTGTAGATTATTTTCTTTCAGTCAGCGGATTCGTTACTGCTAGGGAATCTTCAAAAAGGAAGTCTTGATGTGATGGGAGCTGTCGTAGAACTATCGGCTAGTGGAAGGCCTGGATTAGAATGGGTGCTAAGAATACAAAACCCTAACATGTGCACTGCTTTCGAGGTGGCTACATCGTCTCAGGACCAAGCCCTCGACTGGATGTCTAGTATCAAAGAAACCGCCCAGAGCGCAAGTGCAAGAGTAAGTGTTTTATATTTATTAGTTAATAGTTCAGCGAAGTGGTAAATTGCTTTCACAAGTTCTCCAAATTTGTTCATCTCTGTTCTACACTCAGTTTATTGTTTCCATTCATGTGCAATTGTTTTGAAAATACTAAGCATATTTTGTATGAAAAATCATACTTGTAAAGGGGTTTGTCAAAGCTTTGCCAAGTCTTTGGTTTTTAATCGGCCATCAGATTATAAACTTTGGGTCTGCATCTTTTATAACAATCATTGTACTTAACATTTTATTATTTTTTTTCAGGGACAATTTACATCCCTTTTATATTTTATTTTATTTATTTTCTCTAAATAACTTTATCTATGTTATGTTTATATATACTTTTACGAATTGTTATTAAATTTTATTCATTGTTATTTAGTTTTTAGTATTTGTTATTGTAATATAGTTTTACTTGTTATTTAAATTTTTGTTTAATTTATTTTTACTATTATAGTTTGTTGTTGTTGTTTTTTTCTTATTTAATTTTTATTTATATTAATTTTAAAATTTATTTAAATTTTTGTTAATACTTTCATTTTGTGTGACGGCGATGATAACCTTAACGATTTTTCACCAAAAAAAAATTTATAACAATCAGTATTATTACAAGACCAGGAAAAACTAATAATGTTCACAATCAAATTACCAGAGTGAATTTTACATACGTACATGCAACACATTTGTTACGGTGCAGTACTGTTATGAAAGATACCAATGTATGGTTCAATAATTCAGTACAGTGGTGCCTCGGATTAACGGTCTTAATTTGTTCCAGAACTAAGACTGTTATATGAACAGACTGTTGTGCGAGTCAGCGTTTACAACAGAGCCTTATGGAAAACATTTTTAATTTTTACATAGAAGAAAATAATTGAGTATTCACTATTAATATGTCAAAAATGAAAAATAAAAGTTCACAGAACAGAAGTCGCTCTTTATTTTAACTAAATTCATACAATTGTAATTATGTCACATATATACATACAGGACAAATCGTACTGAATATTTCTATATTCATACAGTAGCTTTTTTTTAGTTCAATAGTCAAAAGTTTATTTTTTACTACCGCTACCACAAGCACTTCTTTTAGGACCCATTTAATTAATATTCACAAAAAAAAATTGAAATCAGGATTTAAACAATTTGAAACATACACAGACACTTAACGTTTCATTCAATTTAAAAATCAAAAGTATGTAACACGATAATATTATAAATGTTTAAATTTTTTTAACAGGATAACAAATTTAACACACAGTAAAAGAGTTGATGACACACTAAGTAAAATTAGATACGATGACATAAAAGGGAATAGGAGTGGGCATTCTGAGAACAGATAAATAAGAAATATCATGTAAGTTATTGTCCTACAAAAACCACACCCATCAATCAAAGGCTTGTTTGTATTAACTCAGCAGCTTGTACTTTCTGTAACACAGTACAATGTTATCTCTGTATTTACACGTATGCTTAGAAATAATTTAAACAAAATGAAAACACTCAGCCGTGTATAGGAAACTTAAACTGTTATGCAGGTCATTTTTCAGTCTGTGAATTAGTCCGTTGTCGTGGGGTCGACCGTTACTCGTGGGGTATCACTGTACTTACTTTGTTCTCCACTTATTTGACTGCTGTCCTGCAATCAATTGTTATTTGTGATAACTAGTTTTATGTTAACGATTTCTTTTTTTTTTGACGTTCCTTAATAGTTTTTATATTTTGTGGCTGTGCTCGTGACAACCTTACATGTTAATACAGTGGTACCTCGACATACGAGTTTAATTCGTTCCGTAACCTTGCTCGTATCTTAAAGCAAATTTTCCAATTGATATTAATTGAAATGCCATTAATCCGTTCCAGCTACCAAAACACCACCTCAGTTGTTTTGTTGTGTTTTTTAATAAGAAAATTTTAAATAAGAAAATGTATTTACAAGAAGAAACATTTATTTATAAATAAGAAATACATATTCTATAAAAACATAATAAAAGAAAAAGTGAAGTGCTTATGGGAGCACTTAATTTTCGTCACTGGTCTTCGCTTTTTTCGTCACACTTTGCTCATTTTCACCTGCTTATTTTTTACCAAGGAGGTTTGTTTCTCTCTCTCTATCAGGATATTGCGGAAATGAGTTAGGCAAATTTCGTTGAACAACTCCAATGCTCGACCAGTTGCAACTTTTTCGGGGTGATTTTTATCCACGAACTCTACAACTTTCTCCCACATTCCCAAGATCTCCTTTATATCTCTTGTAGAGATAACCTCCTCCATCTCTGGCTCCTCTTCAAAACTAATATTTGTTGAACCACCATATGCTGCTGCAAATGTAGATCGTATAACTCCTCAGTTGTCAGCTCCTTAGACTGTTCCTCGACGATCGTTCACATCTCTCTCATCCACCTCCAGACCCATGGATTTTCCTAGAGAAACAATCTCCTCTACCACAGACACTTCGGGTTCCAATCCTTCAAAGGCCCTTTCAGCTACAGCCTCAAGCCACAGCTTCTTCCATGCAGTTTAAGGTCCTCGTTTAACACACAGCCTGGCCTGATCAATACTTCTTAGGCATATCATGATGTTAAAGTAGTCCTTCCAGAACTCTCGAAGGGTAAGGTTTGTGTTCTCCATCACCTCAAAGCAGCGCCGAAAAACGTGCTTGGTGTACAACTTCTTAAAATTAGAAATCACCTGCTGATCCATGGGCTGCAGGATAGGAGTAGTGTTGGGTGGTAAGTAGAGAACCTTTATATACTTGAACTCTTCGAGTAAATCATCTTCAAGATTTGGTGGGTGAGCAGGGGCATTGTCGAGAACGAGAAGGGCTTGCATGGGTAGGTTGTTTTCCTGTAGATATTTTTTAACAGAAGGGCCAAACACCAGGTTTATCCACTCTACAAAGAATTTCCTGGTGACCCACGCCTTCGGATTTGCCCTCCACATAACTTGCAGTTTTTCTTTTAAAATCTTATGTGACTTAAAGGCTTTGGGATTTTCCAAATGGTATACTAGCAGAGGCTTGATTTTGCAGTTGCCACTCGCATTGGCGCAAAGTGCTAGAGGTAATCTATCCTTCATGGGTTTGTGATCTGGCATCGTCTTCTCATCTGCTGTTATGTAAGTCCTATTCGGCATCCTTTTCCAGAAAAGCCCTGTCTTGTCACAGTTGAAGACTTGCTCCCCCAGTGATGTATCCTTTGGCTTCTATCAGTTCGGAAAACGTTTTGATGTAAACCGCAGCTACCTTCCCATCCAAACTTGCTGCCTCACCATGCCTGACGATGGAGTGAATGCTGGTCCTTTTCCTAAAGTTGTCAATCCATCCCCAACTGGCTTTAAATGAGTCTTCCATTTCCTTGTTTGTGGAAGTGTGTGGGATCTGCTTCAGCAAATCACCGTAAATCGCTCGTGCCTTCTCACATATGATGCTTTGTGTTAAGGTTCCTCCTTGAAGCTGCTTCTCTGTCACCCACACCATCAGTAGTTTCTCCATCTTTTCATGGAGAGAGGTCCGTAGCTTAGAGGTGTTATAACCTTTATCAACTCCTGTTTAAGCACAGTACATATCATTGATGTGCTACGCCTGTACATCCTCGCCAAGTCAATTACTCGCACACCTTGCTTATTTTTTTTTCTATGATTTCACGCTTTAATTCAATAGACATCATCTTCTTCTTCGGACCCATGGTTATAAAAATAAATGTGATAATGTCTTGTAAATATACAAAAAGCAAAATATTCGAACCCAACTTATCAAAAATGCTTCGAAATCGTTTTTCGGTACAGTTGGGGTACAGTGTGGGAAACATGCACACAGACTGAGATCTAGTCTGAGGTGGGAGAAACTGTTAAACACTGCACACGACACCAACATGCGCCCCGCATGTTGGGGTCGTGTGCAGCGGTGTAGTGTGCAATTCCTCGTATCTCAAATCTTGCTCTTATCTCAAAGCAAAATATCGCTCGCTCGGCAGCTTGTATCTCAAAACACTCGTATATCGAGGTACCACTGTAAATGTTCAAACTTATAATTTTAATTTGTGACGATATGAAACAATAGCTTAAAATTCAATATAATTAATATTTAACACAGGAAACACAGAACAAAGAGATGGAAAGAGCTTGGCGGATCGCAAAAGAGATGTCAAATCTGATTATATATTGCCGTTCTGTGGCTTTTAGTATGGACAGGATACGTATGAAAGGATTTATTTACAATGAAATGTCTTCCTTTCCCGAGACCAAAGCCGAGAAGGTTATCTGTCAGCAGGAAAGCAAATTCTTCATGAAATACCACCAGGTAAATGTTTATCCTTTGTTCTCTATAGAACACACAACTGTGCCGGGATATCTAATTAAAATATGTGTCTGCAATAATATTTTTTTTGTAAATTAGCCCAAAAAAAATATTAATACATTATTTAAACATTCCTTATTACATATGATTTCTTTAAAAAAATTTGTTTTATCCATGACGTTATAACAAATAATAGTAACGGCCTACAATATAAAATTTTAGTCAGCACCAGCTGTTTGGAAAAGATAATTTGACGACTGTTATGTATTAATAGCTGATATTACAATGATCTGCAGATTCCATTATGGCTTCCTTAAGTGATATTAAGTTTATCTTCAGAATGTTTTTCCTGTCCAGAAAGATCTTTAAAAGCACATCATACAAGGTCATCTAATTTTCTTACTATTATCATAACTTTTAAATGCATTTTGTTAACTTGTTCATAATAGTTATTTGTTGCGTACTTTTTTCTTCTTTATACACTGAAATTAAATTGTATAAAACCGTACATTTCATTTGTATTTGTATTGATTAGTTGCAGTTTAGTAGAGTGTATCCAAAAGGACAAAGGATCGATTCTTCCAACTATAATCCTGTGCCTATATGGAACACTGGCTGTCAGATGGTTGCACTAAATTACCAAACACCAGGTAAAGTAACAAAATAACCATAACTTTATAATTTGTGTTTTCTATGAACTTTTGCAGAACAAATATTATTTTTATGGGTAGGCCTGCCTCAAAGATTGGTTTAATATTTATGAAGGTCGATACAAAAACATGACTTCATCTTTAATACAAACTGAGAACATTGAAGAGAACACTAAGTGAGTTGTGTGGTGAGCAGTAATTAGACCTTAGTTCAGTACTCCAGGCTAACAACTTGCATAAGGGATGATCCATGTCCTGGAAGGCCGAGAAAATCAATTGTTGAGCTAAGAGGATTTTCTTGTTGTAGTAATCGAGCAGTGTGTGAGGAAATATCCTGTGCTATTGGAGTTTTTAACATCTGTTTTCTGCATTAAAAAATTGTTTTACACAAAAGAAAAATTGTGCCCCTTTGGGTCTCACTGTTTGACTACTGAATAGAAGAAAAAAGTGCCTGGTCAGTGCAACATTATGGAAAAAAAGATTTGCTGTTGAAGGTAATACATTCCTATTTCAAGTAATTACTAGATGAAAAGTTGGTTAGAGACTTCGGACTGGAGATGAAATCCCACTCAAACGAGCCTTTCACTCAAAAGTTACTGACATGTATGCCCTCGTATTGGAGACATTGTGGTTGATTTGTTGTGCCAATATGAGTAGAAAGTCTTACATCGCACACCTTACAGTCCAGGCATGAACCCACCAGACAACAATTGCTTCTTAGAGCTGAAGGAGTCAACCAGTGTGTGGATTGTTCCCTCTGTAAATTACCCAGAGCAAGCAGTTGAACTGACTGGCATATTAAACCTTCCAGACATTGGGAAGCAATGATTTAGAAACAGGACTACATTGAAAAACTGTAAAGTTATATATTATAAAATATTTTTATAAACAGATTATTCAAACTGGAAAAAGCGTACTTTTTCACGAAAAACATATACAACAAAAAATCCCTATCCTGGAACACTAAACTAAGGCACTACCAAACGGTAATTAGGCCAGCAGTCCTCTACGCGGTGGAAACAGTTAAACTGCATTCAGCGCAGGACGTAGAGAAAATAGGAAAGATGGAGAGAAGGATTTTACGGAAAATATAGGGTCCAAAGAGTAACACAGGGTTAGAATATAAACAGAGGTGAAATGGAGAGCTTTATTCCAAAATAGAAAAAATAACAGACGTATTCAGGAAAAGAAGACTTCAATTCTACGGACACATATACAGAATGGAGAACATCCTACTAACTAAACAGATCTTCACAGTATTAAACAAGCACAGGAACAAGATAACCTGGTTCACAGAGATAGACAAGGACCTGGCAAACAACGCAATAGACTCGAGGTTATAGGAGACAGAGCAATATTCAGAAGTACAATACGGCAACTTGAGTTGCGGGAGAATAAAAGACCCACATGCAGGAGAGGAAGAGAGTGGACGCAAGAGGACAGAGAAAACCACTCAAGAAAAATGGAGGAAGCATTGGCTAAGAAGTTGATTAAGCGTGCCCTCTAAATGGGCTATTCGAAAAAAAAATATTTTTATTTACTTTATATAATAAAATAGTTTGCAGTATTATTGAAATAACCCGTGTATTTTGAAAATAAAAAGCCTCAAATGATCTTGATTTTTTTTTTTTGTATTTGTAAACTGATTGCATAATGGTCTATTAACATATTAGAAAATGCCCTAAAATTTGAAACTGCTTGTTGTAACAAACTTATATGTTATAACAGTTATATTTTACCAAATAGAACTATGAGACCCGCCCTTCCTCAAAGGGTTTTAAATGTTTAGAATTATTTCCTAAAATTTTAATAAAGTCAGCATCCTTAGTGTTTAATATTAACACCTCAAGTACGTTTCCTTTAATGTATATTATTTCTTATATGACTAGAAAATATCTACCGATAGCCACTAAATACAATTAAAAATGTATTGTGCAGGATGTATTGGAATAGGACATAGGTTTTTCACTTCCCCTAAACATAGCAACTTTTTTTAAAAATATACAAATTTTATTTTATGACTGATATTATTTTTTTCAGATAAAGCAATGCAGTTGAATCAAAGCAAGTTCCGTCTAAATGGGAATTGTGGGTATGTGCTGCGACCGGAAGTAATGTTTCGAAACGATTTCGACCCAGGAGATATAACTACATTAGTAGCCGTTGAACCGTTAGCGATATCGATACAGATAATTGCAGCTAGGCATTTGAGCCGATCCGGTCGAGGCACGACCAGTCCTTTTGTTGAAATAGAAATTTTAGGTGCCGATTATGATACGGGGACAAAAATTACAACAAAAACAATATGTAAGTACTTGTGTTTCGGTATAACTTGATGCCATACCTTGATCCTTGTCCCTTGCGGAATTATAAAGTTGATAATATTATAAGAAAGTAGGGAATAAATAATATCGTATAAACAGTAAATACATTAGATTACAAAATAAGTAGAAAGATTTTTTAAAAAATTGGATTATTGTAATAGATACGGAAAATTCAAACGAAAATTGGAAATGAGAAAAAGTTGTGTACTAATTTATTGATTTTGATCAAATTTGGCATGAGTTTAGCAATACTCTGTAAATAACGTGTATTGTTATGAAAAATCCTTTGTTTGTTTGTTGCTGGATTTTTAAATAAAACAAAATACAGGAAGGCTTGTGAGGAATTGTTGTTCTTTTGGAGTTTCTGACATGTAGGTGAGGCAGTTTGTTTTGTGTTTGTCAGAGAAATGTTTTTAATAAATTACCATTATCTTACTCAACAAAGACACTGTTGACCTGCAAGTGAATGCTGCAGTCGATTTGTTACGAGGGTTGATCAAATATAAACGAGACTGATTTTTAAAAAAATGTATTGCTTACTTACAAATTATTCTTGATACAACTTATTTTTCTACATAGTCTCCCTGACGAGTAACACATTTTCCCCACGGATTGGAAGTTTTTAATTCCATCTTCGTAAAAAGTTCTCGGGCGTTCATTGAGCCATTGGAGCACAAAGGTCTCTACCGCAGAATCGTCTTCGAAATGCTGGCCTCCAAGCGCCTCTTTGAGTGGCCCAAACAGGTGATAGTCACAGGGTGTTAAGTCTGGACTGTATGGGGGATGTTCCATTGGTTCCCAGCCAATTTGATCGAGTCTAAGCCTCGTAGCGTTCCCCGAATGTGGTCAGGCATTATCGTGAAGAAGAATGACGTTTCTCGCCGGTTTAGATTTCCTTTTCCTACGAAAAGACTGTTTTGCGGCCTCTAAAACATCGCAATAATATTGTGCGTCGTTGATGGAGGAAATCGACGTGAAAGGCGCCTTGATTGTCGAAAAATACAGTGGCCATTACCTTCCCGGCCGACGATCGTGATTTGGCCTTCAGGTTTTCTACTGCTTCCCGTCCTTCGGCAAATTCCTTGTGCCAAGCAAAAACGCGAGCTCTTGACAGGGTCCTGTCCCCGTATTGAGCCGTCAATCTACAAAAGATTTCAGTCAGATTGACCCCCTCCTTGGCCAAAAACTTAATAATAATTCTCTGCTCCACGGAAACGTGCACTTCACTCTCACTCATTGTATAGTTTTATACTGAAGGGTCCGAACGGAAATGTTGCCTGTCTACGCCCGTCCCAAACCTCCCAGGCTACCTGAAACCCCACCCTTTAGAGTTCAATGTCCAACGGAAAAGTTTTTAGAAAGTCAGTCTTGTTTATATTTGATCAACCCTCGTATAATGTTAAAGTGATGTAACAGTATACAGGACAGTCAGCACCACATCATATTGGTAACATCTACAATATATTGTACTACTAACTGATTGGATACTGTGTGATCTATTTTAAACGTAACGTGACTATACCCAAGACAGCTGTAGATATTTACAAATGTAGTTTGGCCTAATAAATGTAGTTCTTTCACTTATTAATGAAAGGTGAACTAGTGAATGTTTTTCATACAGAATTTGTATTTTTGTTTTACTAATTATTTCAAAATTCCAGTGAAATAAGTGATTTTATTATGTTGCAGCTGACAATGGTATCAATCCTGTGTGGAATGAATCGTGTTATTTTGACGTAGCGAATCCCCACCTGGCTTTGCTCAGATTTGTTGTTCAAGATGAAGACATGTTTGGTGATTCTAATTTTATCGGCCAAGCAACGTACGCTGTAAGTGATGCAATAAAATAAAATTACCAGTTCTCTTTATCTGTGGTTGTATCATATACGTTTGTGACTAACAGTAAGCAATATTTAACATGTGATCAGCATTATATTTGTTCTACTGTTACTTGGAAAGGGTTCATCCTGAATTAATCCTTATTTAAAAAAAATGAAATTGGGTACTTGGTTCTAAAAGTTAAAAACAATGGTCAAGGTTGCTCTAATTTGCATAAATACATATTGTTTTATTTTGTTGAATTTTAACTAAAAGATACATTCACTAATTAAACACAGTTGGCTTGTGGTAACTTCACCTTAGTAAATACAAGAATTAATTATACAGTTTAACACAATATAAATGCATTAGTTTATGACATTGTCAGTTGTGTAATTGTAACATAAGAATGTAATATCTCTCTCTCTCTCTCTCTCTCTCTGTGTGTGTGTGTGTGTGTGTTACAAATAAGCCATTTTGAATTTTAACTTGTTATAATTTATACTTTACATTATACACACAAGAACTCAAGATAAAGCTGTATTGTAAAAATAAGCCATTTGGATTTTTAAGTTCTTATGATTTATACATTTATTTTTTATACATTACACCTTATACATACCTTTCTTACAGGTAACCGCTTTAAGAACAGGGTATCGCAGTGTTCCATTGAAGAATGGTTACTCAGAAGAATTGGAACTTGCCACTCTGTTGATCCATATATCTATCAGGAGTCCTAATGTATGTACAAGGTAGAATATACAGTTGTAAATTATTTATATTTATTACAACATTGTTATATACAGACATGCTCAGTCAGCATGGCTTTCCTTCGGGCTGAAGAAGAAAGTATACATAGATAGGTTTTTTATGGTGTGAAAGTTTGAATATATGGAGATAATACATCTCAAGACTTCTATTAGTAATATGTTTTTTTTATGCAACACAACATAAAGTAAGTAAACAGATAAAATTCTGCTAATCAGGCATCGCATAAAGAAGAAATATGTCCAAGTGGAATGAAACTTGCCAGATGGCAGATAAGTGCAGACAGCTTTACTACTGCCAATAAATATGTCTCAGCTGTCAACATTTGTCATTCTGTTGAAAAAACTGAGCTTTATGCTGTATTTTTAATCTATTATACTACACTTAAGTCCGGAGAAGAATGCGAAATTTAATCCTTTTTTTGATTTTGTATTTCAAAATTTGCATGCAAGTAGGTGGCACCACTGTATGTTGTAGTATTACCTCACTCCAGTTAAGCAGTACACGGACAGACTGAGCGAGACGATCCCTAACAAAATGGTCAGTTTGATAAAATTTTTCACATCGCTGTGATCAAAAGAAAAAAAATGTGAATACCACTTTTGATAAAACTATGAGATTTTCATGAAAACACATCGTGTTCAGTTCAACCACACAAACAAATGCTATCAAATAATATTCACTCTTTCTGTTTCAGTAGATATTACAAAAATTTATTTTATTCTTTCAAATAAAACATTTTGTATTAATAATGTATTCATTTTCTTGTGTCTATAAACTTTGAACTCCACCTCAAATTTGTGGACATTACTTAACTGAAATTAATTAAAAAACAACACATTAAAATAATGATAACAGTATTTGCACTCTACACATGCTTGTTCATCTGAACATATCTACATATGTGCACAGTGTAAAGTGCGCAGAACCATTTATTTGTACAAACCTTATTCATTGATTTCATGACAAAAATGTTCAGTGTGTTTATTATTTTTTAAGGACATGAGAAGTGAGATGGCACGTAGTACCAGGCGCGTGCCTCGTGGAATAGGTGATTGTGAACGCGCAGAATCTAATTGTTGATTCACCGCGGCATTTAAACAAGACTGAGCCTGTTAGCATAAACCCACCAGCCATACAACAACCAACAACTATATTATTCTAGACATGCTCAAATTGTTACGTATGGTAAAATGAAAACAAATTATTGCTCTGTAAGTATTTGTTTAGTTTTTTTACTGGTGTTTTGGCAAGATACTTGCGATGGGATTATTTTTTTATTTATTTTTTGTATTTTTTTAATGTTTGTTTGTATGCTTATATATTCACAATCTGCATTCCGTTGAAGTAGAGGAAAGTGTTGTACCACGATTGTGGTGAAATAGTGGTTTGCATAATCAGTGATTTAAACCAATATAATTGGTGATTTCAATTCAGTTCTGTTGAAATTTTAGTTTTTACTAAAACTGTTAAACATAAAAAGAAGTTTTAACTGAACAGTAATTAACATAAGGTATGCGTAACGTGTAGATGCTGTTGAAACATCAAGACATTATTTTAAATATTTGACAAATTACAATTATTGCAAAAAATCAGTGTCTTAAATATCTGGAAATTCAAATTATACATAATTAATTTAAGGAAAATGTTGCGAAGCAGTGAGCATTGACCTTGGTCTTTAATTTAAGCGCTTAATAATGTGAAAATTATTGAAAACTAGTTAGGCTTTTCCTTTACTAATAAAACAACTTTCCAAAACACTTAGTAAGATAACAGTTCTATTGGATACAGGTAATACCAGGCTAGCCTAGATAAACATAGATAGGTTAGTTATTTAATAAGCAAGGTCATCACATATTTTAAAACAATAAGTAAAAAACATAATATTGCGCTTATGGGTTTAACAGTTACTTAATGCATTGATTAAAGTCACAGATTGTCGTAATGTCTAATTCCTCTTTGAGGCTATCTACAACAAAGCAATACAATTCATTTTATGATCATAGTGCCTGCCATATTGAACAACGTGTTACTAAATATTTATCTTCTCTTGCACGTCTTCAAGACTGAACTTCCCGTTAGTTGTATAAGTTCTTCCACGTCCCACATCACCTTTTTATAATGTTCAAGCGTGTCTGCTTATAAGACAGTGTATTTTTGTAGGCCTTACCTTTAGATGACAGCTCTTTGTGTGTTATATTAGAATATTCTATTTTTATCTATGAAATAGTTGTTATCTTAGAATGGTATTAGTAAGTGTAACAAGTTGAACAGAAATATCATTGTTAAAATTAATATTGTTTATGTAATAGAATTTAAGCTCTATTTATTTCTGTGTTTAGTCTTATCGTATTTACTTGATTTAATGTACTTCAGCTCTTGAAAAATATGTTTTACATTGATTTTAGTTTGTGCTGAATTGTCATATTTTGCGCTTTGGAATATAAAGTGTACATAACATTTTGGTATGAAAATTTGTGCCTTCTAAAAACTATCGAAATAATTATGGCATTTCTGAAGTTGTTAACTAGTTTCAATCCCGCCTCCGATATCAACAGAAATTCATGGAGACTTAAATATTTTTTATGGAATAGAGCTTAATAGTTTTGCATTTTTTACATAAATTAGGAGTAAGTTATTCCTACAATTTCATTTGTATTTAAGAATCATATACACTTTCAATCTTATGTATGTGTGTATTTTTACTATTTTTATAACCAAAAAATTTTAATTATATGAAAATGTATATTTTTAATTATATTTTATGGTATAAAAAGTTAGTCAGTTAGTAATTAAGTAGGCATAGTAATTATGAATATTATCTTATCTAATTACATTTTAGGTACGTACAGTCTAATTAGGTTCTGTACAAGTATAACCTAACCTATATATCATTGAATTTATGGAATTGATGAAGCCTATTTATTAAGAGTCTGTTTTGTATTTTGAGCTTAGATTGCTTAATGTTGAGTGCATTCATCGTCCAAAATGATTTAGCAAGTGTTTATATTTGTCATATAAACTGTTATAATTTATATAAGCGCTTAGTTTTGTTTTGTTGAAAATGACTGCAGTTTTGGCTATTCAGTACAAAGTACAGTAGAGTTTTGCTTATCCAACTGATTATCCGTTTTTATCCGATACTGATTACAGTGTGAATTTGGCAATAAGACAGTTTGGAAATAGTAATTTTTTGTTAAAGTATAAAAGTATTCCGAAATATTACAGTGGACTCCTTGGCCGTTGAGATGTGTTATTTTCCCTTGCTAACAACATACTTACATGTTTAAAGTCATAACAACAAAATGAAAGAAAAGGTGCAAGAAGAGTATCTTATCTCACACTCCAACAATGAACTTACCTGCACTGGATAAACAACACAACATAATACGCTAATTAGATTTACAAGACTATAGCCTAACTAAACTGATATAATAAGTATGGAAATAAAATGTTTTTTTCTGATTTTTTAAAAAAATATCATTTGTTAGCAAGTAAAATTATCATTTATTAGGTCAATAGAGAAAAAGTTACTTTTTACTGGTAAATAGTAAACAATTACCTTTATTGTTTACCTGTAGTCCATTTAGATTGGATATTCAAGGTTCTGCTCTACAACACATGGGCGAAGCTGTTAAATCGTTTTCAAAAGTAATTATTTGTAAAATTTCTCATTTATTTTTTTATCTTTTTTTTGCAAATTACTATTTTAATGGATATAAGACTCGTCTAGTATTGATGGTGCATTGCTATCAACTTTTTTTATGTAAATCACTTTGGACGTTCCAAGAACTTGAACAAATGTTTTTAAATCTTAGATTATTAGGTGCTAAAACTTAAAGGGCTGTGTTTTTAATTTTATATTTATAAACAAATTAGATTTTAATTCAATAAGTAATTTGTATATTAAATTTAACTACCATATAATGCACAAACCAATGATACATTTACTACAAATGAAATCAACACCCTGCCGAGCATGACTTTTTAATATTGTTAAATTTCATCGGCATGTTAAGTTTGGAGAATGTAATTTTACCGTGTATATTTTAAGATTTAAAATATATATTAAATGTTTTTAAAGATTAATTGTCCAGTAGATCATATTTTTATTATTCCTGCTTGGTTCTTATGTACCTAATGTTGTACTTGTTGTCTTTCAGTTTTATTTGAAAACAAAATGACCTAATTGCTATTGTCAGACAGCCTAATTACTTGACACTGTTAAGGATTTCCAAGAAAGTTTGTAGCTTAAAAACACAGGTGGGTTAGAGTATAACATTAAAACGCTATAAAAAAAAATATTTATTTTAACTACAAATTTCTATATTAACATCTGATTTTTATATTTACTTATAGAAATAGTACGTAAAAGAAAATATCTTTTCCCTTGAATCCAATAGTCAAAGATAATTTTAGTTAGCATTATTGCGTTGCTCACCACCGATGTTAGAAAATTTAAATTTGTAATTTAAAACTGTATGTACGTCATTTGTATCGCCTTTCTCTTGCAAAGACACACAACATAAATATTAGTATTTACAAAATGTATGTTACATTAATTTTTTTAAAAAGGATACTTTTTGAACATAATAATTTTATCTACATTCACATTTTTTTACAGTATATACAAATAATAGTGACATTTTTATGCAATATTGCTTATTTGTAAAGTAGTATACGCAGAACACTCTCTAATACATAACTATTCTCAGCTTTTCATTAATAAGATATTAAATTAATTTAACTTGACGGAACGTAACCAGCATATTTATTTATGTGGAGAAAGTTTATGCGCCTTTAAAAATGTTCAAATTTAAATACAATTTGATTATAAGTATTTGGTGAAACAACAATGTACATTACACACAGGGGCTCAGAAATAATAAATCTTCCAAACAAAAATCTTGTTCAAGAAAATCCAATAAAATATTTATAAAATTAGAGACATAATTTAATCAAATCATTTTGCTCAGTCTTTTAATACGTTGGCTACCGAATGAAAAAACTGGACTTGTGTAACAGATCAATGCCTCATTTACAGGGCACACCAGCTGGCAGTAATGTAACTGACTGGGTATACAGTCTGCATGTGATTTATTTTTGTTTATCTATGCAGTAAAGTTGTTTGACCTTCTGTTTACAATTTCTCTGTGTACAGTGTAGTCCCAGGTGTTGTCTTGCCCTGACAAGTATTGTGGTGATTGTTTAGTTTATTAATCTTTGTATTCATTTATACTTGGCTTACATTTGCAACAGGCAGTCTGTGGAGTAAAACCTATAATTTGTACACAACAGACAAGCAGCTCCAGACTGTTCCACATATGGGACACAAAAATGTAAATACAGTGATATACCCCCTGGCTAATGGTCAACCTGGACAATGGTGTCGAATTGATGGACAGTGCAACAGTCGGTTTGGGTTGAAGGGTTGAACATATACAAGTATTTTCAAATTTCTAAGCAGATGTATAAATATAGAGGATAACATTGTGCTAACACAAACAAGCCTTTGATTGAGGGGCGTTTGTTTTGTAAGGCAATAACTTACACCATATTCCTTAGTTATATGTTCTCAGAATGCCCACTCCTATTCCCTTTTCTGTCATCCTGTTACATACTTTTGATTTTTAAATTTAACAAAATGTTGTGTCTTTGTGGACCAGTGTCAAATTGTTGTTTAGATCCTGTTTTCAATTTGTGAACAAATTAAAATGTCAAATTGTAAACGCTGACTCCTGTGGGACGTCAGCAAGTATAAGAAGCAAGTCTGCTCAGATAACAGTCTTAATTCTGGAATAAATTATAACGTTAACTGGGGGAGGAATTGGGGGAGGGGGAACACTGTACAAAGTTGTCTTTAGCCTGAGGCTGTTTCTTATTATATTAACTTAATATTGTTTACAAAAGAAATGTCTCTGGCGTCATTAGTCTGTAGTGGTTTTTTTTGTGACATGTCTGCTTGGAAACACAGCGTCCCATATATGGGATGTTCGGTAGCCAACGTGTTAAAATATAAATTTTTTCTCATAAGATTGGAAAACTGGTTAGCCGTATTCATTCAATATGGAAGGGAAAGCGTTAAAACAGAGATAAAATGAATACCTGGTTAAACATATTTACACACAGCTAAAATGTTCATTGAAAATTCAGTGTTTTGACTAATTATACATGAATAAATAAATTTACTAAATATATAATTGCACACTATAAACAAATATTTGTCTTTTGTCAAATTGAAATACTAAATGGCAAAATGGCAAGCTTTATTTCACACAGTATGAAGATGAAAACAAAATTAATTCAAGAAATATAATAACCAAAACAACTTACAAGTTTTGTTAAAAGTAAATAATGTATTGAGGTGTAACTAGCAAGTTCAATATATTTTTTATTTGTTTACTTATTGAAATAAATAAAATAATGTTCGGTGGGAAGTTTATATAACATTTTTTTGACAACTTATAGACTAAATTAAATATAATAAACCCTCTTACGGACTTCGGATTTACGGTCAAAGTGGGTGATAATACTTTATATCTGAGTTTTAAAAATAAAAATCCACAAACAATTACTAGTAATTTTGCAGTGCAGTTGTCCAATTCATGCAAGGAAAATCTGTGTGAGGTGACGACTGGTGTGGCGATGACAAGTTTGTGCGGAAAAGAAAAAGAAATATCGATGATGGTGGCAAACTGAACTGTTTTAAAGAAAAAGGAATGTTATACTTGAGGTAATAAGAAGTAAGCGGTCAATAAAAGAATTTCACATGTCACCTTATGACTTGGGAGAATCTGCTGAAAATGACTGGACCCTACACTTCTGCACTGCAATTTCCGCTCAAGTCAGGTGAGTATTGTTAATATTGATTTTGTAAAATGATTCTTATTAGGATTCCACAGAAGAGATTTGTTACAAATATGTATTGATAAATTTTATCAACATACTTTTCTGTCCACTCCATAACTAATGAAAAAATTATTAAAATAATAAAGTAAAAAGTATGTTAAAAGGCATAAAACAGTAATAATGTGCACAAAGGAAATAAACCTCTCACGCCCCCATCCCGATCTGAACTGCGAACACACAGAGTTCGCAAGCGCTCCAAAACTCCATCCTGACTTAGTGAACTTGCCACACAAATGTACACAAGCCTTAAGAAACCGAATCATTTAACAAAACATTATATTTTTGCGTACAACTGAACAAACACAATACCAAACAATTACTATTATTAATCAAGGGCATTTTGAGCGTCCACCCTCATTTAACGGAGAGTTTACTGTATCTTGTTTTCATATTAAAAATGTTTGGATAATTAGAGGGTTGCTAAATTATACAAAACATAATGCTACTGTTGTTTCTATACAAATCTTGAAAAACTTTATATCTCCCAAGTTAAAATCTTTTTTTGTATGAATTTGAGAAACAAATTTTAGTTGTATTGTAAACTGTGTATATTATAACTAACTGAAACATTCTGAAGTACCAGTAAAGATATGTAACATTTTCAGGATAAATTGCGAACAATGTTGTGAAAATGCATATTTAATCATGATTTGAGTTCTTGACATAAGTATATGAATTAAATTATATGTCGCCGGAAACCTTAATGCAATTAAAGTAATCACTTTTATCATGATTTAACATACTTTTTTTTAAAATGTGATGAGGAAATAGAATTAACTAAAGTAACCACAAAAAACAGGAATGTTTCCGGCTACAGGTTTGTTAAATGTTTTTGGCACATTGTTCACCACTCATCCTGTACATTACAAAAAAATCAATAAAAATTTTTATGTTGATGTTCAAATACCTAGGACTACCTAATTTAAAATTATAAGCTCAAAAATACAGTTACCGAGAACATACTTGTAATAACAGATTTTTTTTCATTTTTGAGTTACAAATAATATCACCAAATTATCACAGTTAATTTTAACAGATTGGAAACAAATATAATTAGTACTAATTAAAATCAAAATAATAAAACAGCTATTGCTTTCTTGCATTGAAACAAATGTACAAGCATCAGTTTAACATCAATAAAATAAATGTCGATCTCACTTTGTCTATTTTCGTGCCTTATTCTGTGGCCATTATTATTAATCACCTAGATACAATATTTTTACTGTTTCCTGTCAAGTTTGTTAAACACAGTGTTGTAACTAAACAAACACTTTCATTGAAATAAAAAAAACATCAAAAATATGTTCTAACCACATTTTAAAACAATATGTACACAATAATATAACCTATACAAGAGTCTTAAAGCATTCTACATGTTTTTACATGATTATAGAAGGCATCTTGAAACTTTAAGTGCGCTTACAAGGAAATCGTTTGCTACAGTTACAATGAAAACATTTAGACACAAACACTGCACATTCTTGTTCTTATAATATATATATATATTCATTTGATCATCAAAAAAATTTTTTTTTGTTAATAATTATTTTTATTCTCAAAAATAATATTGTTCTCCATTTTTACACTAGGTCACAGTAATATTAAACTTTAAAATAATCCAAAATAAGCAATGTATAATAAATTAAATGGGAAGTTACTTTTTTAAGCCTCTCTATTTTTTTTGTTTTTAAATGCATTTAAATACGTACACGATACATCAAGAACAAATTTTAATACCTCAGTCTACAAATAACATCTTGATGTTATGATATTTCATAAAATGAATATACTTTTTTTTAGGAATCTAAGAAAATTATGAAGTAATTATCACTATAGTTCCGTGGAATGTAAAACAACTTATAAAATTACAAAATAAATGCTTTACAAACATTAAAGGATATATTAGAGTATTTACAGTTTAAGAATGTTTAATTATTATGAGTAAGCGAGATTATTTAATCTAATGTTTAGAATAGAAAATAAAAGTTTAAAATATTTAATACGAGTCATTTATAAATATCATACAGCTTTGCAGAACTTACTATACATAAATCTATACAATCGTCTTGATCCTTTTAAAATATATTTCAAACGTATATTGTTGAAAATATGCAAATCTTATTGAAAAATTGCTTATCATACTAACCTAGAACAGCGATACGACATCAAATTATTACAAATATATATCATTTTATTATACAAATAATTATATTATTTGCACAGTACACGTTTCAAGAAACACCAATACATTTTGTTCGAAAAATAATTCTTATTTTAAAGTTTTTTTACATACTGAACGATATAAATATGACACCAATCTTTCCTTATATATTACAAAATAATAAAACAATAATATACATCAATATCACGTTATAAAATTGCTACTATTTATTCAAATAGTACCATCAAACATCACTACGGTACGTCAGATTTGTCTACGATACTACCTAAATGTAATGAATGTTATAGTTTATAATTACGCATAAATTTATACAATTATAGACTTCAAATTATAATTATTAGAGGAATATAAATTATTATTGAATAAAATAATAAATAATAGATCCAGCTATAACATTAATAGTGAAAAGTAATTATAGAAAGCATATTTTGATGACAAGGTGGGGTCCTAAATTTATTTACGTCCTTTCATATTTTGTAAAACTTGAACATTTTAAACACTAATTTAACTGATTATAATAGTGGAATTAGATTATCAAATATATATAATATTGAATATATGGTTAAAGATCAACTTTACCCAGATATAGGTCTTACCATGTTAACCATTCCAACAGCTTAACTTTCAAAGGAAATATGCTATAAAAAGCAAAGTGGCCAGTATAACAATAAATTTGTTAATGAAAAAGCAAAGCATTTTGCATTTGCTTTTCATTATACAGTACTTGTAAATATTTTTTTGCAATTCTGTTATAATGCACCACAATGGACGCATTTAAAATTTTTTCGAGACAAGAATATTCCGCAGATCAAGATTGGTATATAGTCACGATTGCAACTATACCTTTCATGTCCAATGTTTTTACTTCACTAGTATAAAATGGCAGAAAAGACATGCTCTCAGCTATAAATGGAAGTGCTTATTTTGGAAAAGCTTAAACTGTTTGAACTTTTTTAATTTTTCCCTAAATATCGAGAAAGTAAATTTTTAAAAGTGATTTGTTTATCATACTTTTTGAAATTCTGATTTGACCATCATAATCTGCGTACATTAGTACTTTTAAACTTATAAAAATCACATAGAAAATACAAAAATAATCCCACAGTCAAATCCAATTTTTTAATTTCAACTAAGTGTTAATTTACACAGTTTTAACGGTGATTATGACGGCGAAATCAGATGTTCGTATAATTTTAAACAAAAAATTAAGATTGAAATGGCCACCATTTTGAAGCAGATAAACGGATTTTTATGTACAAATTTTAATGTCCCATCAAAACGTGAACTAGAGGTGAGGACTGATGCTGAATTCCACGTCCTGGGTCTCTCACCATGACGGTAGGTCTAATAGCTCACTTTTCAATGAAAATTTACTAAAAGTCACAAAGCATGTAAAACTTCCATGTTACATACGAGTCATACAGTATGGAATCTGAGACAATATTTAATATTTACAACAAATAGAAATTTGTTAGTTTTGATTACAACTTGAGATATATTTTACAATTAACCAATAAACTGTGAAATATTAATTGTAAATAATTGTTTTTAACTGGTTATGATTTTTCATTAAACGGATATAACAAGTTATACAATATAGTCTGAATTTCTTTTGACAGTTTTATAATACAAATGAAATTGTTACGCCTTACCTAATACATGGATAACAAACATTTCCTTCATAAAAGCAGTAAATAAAACTGAAACACACTTTAATATTAAATCGTTTTTGAACCAAAACCATATTCGTTACAAAAAGAGAATTAATTGTTGTTAACAAAACAAAAACTGTTACAAAGTTAGCGTTTTAAATTCAGAAAATATCATTAAAATTGTATTACTTAAAACGACTTTCAACATTTACTTTAAGAGTCAAACTGAAATAATGCTTAGTCACACTAACATTAGAAAGTCAAATTAAAATAAAATTACTGAAATAAAGCTTAGTGGCGCCAATATTAAAGGCTACAATTCTCAATATTTTTTTTTATATTTTCCCCTTGCAGACCTTACATCACATACATATATATCATATGTTTGGTATATATTCCTTTATATTTAACTTTGAAAATGCAGAATATTTTTTTCTTTAAAAAAAATATGAAGGAATGTATCTTGAAAAACAGTGATGCTACACTGCAAAAGGTAACACCTAATACACGAAACATATTGAGAATACATGAACCTCAACGCTCATACTGAATCTATTCACTAATTAATGTTAATTACCTACACAGATTACTCTATTATTTGTTTAGATGAAATTATGTCTGGTCTCACTTTAAATGTCTTTTGTACGGGAATGTGGTCCACGCCCCAGACAGGGTCCTCAAACATAATGCAAGCATTCAAAATCACGATGGACTTATAAATTTGTTAACAAATTCTGTAAAATGTTAATGCTTTCAATTTTTTACCGTATAACAGCTATTTTCCATTAACAAAAAATGGACACTCTTATTACATTAATATTGTTGTTCGTTAACAGCGCAGGAAACTATTATTTTTATTATTCTGTTTTGGACGCATCGACATTATAAAAATAAAATTGGTAATCCACAATAAATAAAACAGTTAAATTACCAATTTGGCTTTGACATTGTTAAGTGTTTTGGAGCCCAACTGTGACAGAACCACTTTTAGTTTCAAGGTAAGATTCTGTTCTGCAAATTATTGTACAAATAAAATTGTAACAATGTGCAACTGAATAGAACTTTTTTTTAAAAATTGTAAAGTGGTTTACAAAAATATATATATATATATATATATATATATATACACACACACATACATATATATATATTGTAAACATACACAGTCTGTATTTCATGTCGTGAGATTTCTTTTTTTGCTATTTGAGAATTGCCAGTTGCACTGTTGGAGTAACCAAGTTAAAAATCACATGATTGGAAATTCTATTAAATTTAGGATGTGTAATCTGCACAATATATCATTTAATAATACAAACAAAAGCTAATTCACTTTTTTCAAAAAAAAGTGCTCAGGATTATTACAATAAAAAAAAAACTTAATGTAAATGCATAGAAGGTACTATATTGAACACATTTTTTTAACTAAATGGTACGATTTACTATATTTTAATCGTGTTTTTAGTTGTAATTTTTATTAATATGGTAAGTAGTTGGTGTGATTTTTAATCGCTTAAAAATAAGATCAGAAACATTAGTTTTAACTACTGGTTACTACAGGAGAGCTAAGAGTATAATGTTGTCTAACTTATACGAGGTACTGATAACTTAAGAATGAAAGCGCTGCGTCCACTTAGTTCAGACAACAATCGTTGTACAAAAATAATTTAATTTTTTTAATTACACACTTAAGAACTATCAACACTTTAAATTTACATTATAATGGCACCAAAATTCTACACTTACAAAAATCTGTCACAGCTAAACATAAATTAACAATACAAAAGTAAAAAAAAAAGCAACACATACTTTAAGACCCAAATAATTATTGTTATTTCAGTTATTGTACCTTAAAAAAAAATAATACTGTAGATCACTACTTTTTGCAGTTTTTTCATTTATTTGCATTAAATGAACAAAATATAATGTACAGTCGACTCCTTATAGTTCAGCCACCCCGAACCCCTAGGTCAAACTGAAAACTGACAAAGTGAATAAATCACAATAAGACCAAAAAATATTTATAAGGCTGTAAAAATGTTTTTACCACGCACAAAACAAACTAGACTAAGCCAACAGAAAATTCGGCATTTTATTGTACCTAAACTAAAATTTGTACAAATATTTTTTTAATCGATTCACCTTTATCTATGCCCACTAAAGTTTATAATCTTTGTTCCGTAGTCACAAAAGTATGTTTCGTTTAGCACCCATTTTACAAAACACAGTGACAAAATGCTACAGAAGAAAGTGCATTAAAATCAGAACAGAGAGAACAAGTTAAAAAGGAACAAGTGGCGAATTATCGCTGGTGCAGTGACACCTCATACTATGGCAGCGGACTGGTCCTCGTGGAGGCCGAACTAGAAGTAGCCTACTGTATAATATTATTTGACTGAACATATTGAAACAATTATACTTTAAATATAAGTTATACTGAAAGACAAAATTCACTTTTTTTTTTTTTAATTTGTCCGACAGTAATGTCCTTACGCCATCAGACACATGAGAAGACTGAATGAATCAGGACAGTTCTAAGTCCTCTAATCTGACTTTGTATTTTACTTTGGAAATGTACAAGGCTCATTTGCACTCGTCACTCATTCATTCGCTGTTAAGTCTTCTCTACAATCAATGAATGATTCAAACACAATATCCTTAAAAGCCATTACAACTTAAAATATAAGGACCTCTAAACAGTTTTAAACTTTCTCGCAAAATATATGAGAAAAAATAATTTCATTAAAATCTGTTTAAAAACTTGTACAAGCATGTGCTACTTAGAGGCCAGCTGATTTGGCAATATCCTGGAAGTTACTTCTTCATTCCTAAGGCAGGGTCGTACAGATAGTACGAATGATTCATCATCTGATCAGTGTCTGGTGATCATAACACTAAGTGAAACAATAATTAGGAAAAAATCATTTAACATTTACTAGTAAAAACTGATTTAAGATAAGTTTACAGAACTTACCATCTAGATTAGTTGACTTGCAGCACCACTGGACAAAATCAAAGAAGTTGGGCAGTTGAGAATAACTCTGCACCGACTGGTGGCAATACTTCATTTCAAGTAAGTTATTCAATGGAAGCAGAATTAATACTGACAAACAAAAAGCACTAACAAAACAGAATCAGTCAAGACGTCCAGGTGATCAGAAAATATTAAATAGATTCAGTAAAGAACTGAAGAAACATTTGTAAAAAAAAACTGATCTAAGTAAATTTCAGCTGACAGAAATACTGATAATTCTCTTCAGAAAGTTAATAAAAAAATTAACAAAAACTACAGAAGGTCCAGGAACAGTCAATGAAAATACCAGATTGTAAATGGGCTACCTTCAAGCAGAAAGCTCATTATTTAGACAAACTACCTGGAAAAAACTTTAAAGCACTACAGAATAAAACCGAGAAACAAGAAAACTCCAAAATACGATATTATTACTGGTCAAAAATCAGTTTTAAAACATAAGTTATGAATAAACTAGACTATAATATGGTGTTTTTGTATTAATGGGACAATGTCCTCTTTTATTATTCATGAAAAAGTAACATTTCTTCACCTACGATGTTTTAGGCAGTATCGTTTATCTACAGCACAATATTTAGGTATGAACAGACATTAAAATCTGAAGTAGAAGGAATATCTTATTTGTAAACAAAATAAAATGACAATAGACTGAAACTGGAATTGTTTCTGAGAAATGTTTATATAGAATTTTTTTTAAATGATGCAAAGAACACTGGCAAAATATCATTTAATACACACTCTTTTAAGCAGAGTTAATAGTCTACTCTTAATCACATACACAAAATATTGTAAAAATAATATTTTTGTGACGCACAAAGAGAAAGTTAAAAACTGTTTTTGTTATATTAATTTGACAGAGTACCTAACGAAATATTTTATAACAAATATTTAAAAATTACGGAAATTGTATGGCCATAATAATTTGTTTATAACAAACTATTTTGGTAATCGAAAATAAATGTTGAATTAGTATTTTATGCCATATAACTTACAACTACAGTTTACATAATGTTGATAAAGAATCATCACATAATAATTATACTATTTTGTTTTACCATTTAATCCTCAACACAATATGAAAATAAGTTAAAGGATTAGGTTGACAAACAAAGAAGTCTACGAGTAGTCACTTAAGATCAATCACAGGTTGGTCTAAATGGAAAGGTTTAATAAGAGGAGGACCTAACTCTACCAACGGGGTCTGGCTTTCATCTGCAGAGCCCAGCTGATCCATCACCACAATTCTAATTTTGTTTTTATCTTGAGGTCGAGGGACATCACCATTTTGGGGTGATGGAGTCGGGGTGGAGGGTGCATAAGGAACAAAGATTCTAACGACATCAGGACTTGCCCGTGGAGTAGAAGGCCCGCCAGAACCGCCTTCATCTCCAGTGTCTCCTAGACTATGAGTGTCGACATCGGCAGCTTGAGATCGTGTAGCGGAGGATGAAAATACGCTCAAATCGGCTGTAGAAGTAACGCTTGTTTCTGCTAAACTACGACGAGATCCTTCACCGAGCAGAGAACTAGCATCATCTAAACTAGGCTCTAATGAAAACTTAGATCCTAAAAAAATAACAGTATCTATTTTAGCTTGTTTGATTCTAACCTTTAAATATGTACAGCCAATAAATTAGATTGAATTAAAAATTTTGCATTTTTAAATAATTTTATTTACATTTCTTGTAGATAAATATATAACTCAGGTTCTAGTCTCTAGAATTGGGAATCCGAAATGTTGCTGATTTACAAATTTAAAATTTAATGTTGCTCTATTAAACATTTTTTTAAAAACACCGAAGGAATTAAACAGGGTTTAAGCCTATCTAAAGATCTAATTAGATAAACGCAGAGTTGAACCACACTGACAACACTATAATTAATTTAAACTATTTTATACTAAGTGTGCAATAAAACGAATTTAAAATTACTTTCTTTATGGATGTTAAACCTTAATATATGTGAAACAACTCACAAGGAAATAAAATTTAACACAGAGTTAATTTACTAATGGGTGTTAAAATATTGTGAGAAATTCAATCCCTAAAATGTAAAAGTTAAATTAATAATGATTGTGAACAAATGAATAGTGGGCTTATTATTTCACTGTGACCTTTGTAGATCTCCTTTCTGTATTCCTGAGATACTCAGTTATAATGCCTTCCTCAGTCCTAGTTTCTTCATTATGTCCAGGATGTGGAGAAGATTCAAGGTGGGTTGTTCCTTCTCCCATTTCTAATTGGTGATTTCCCAGTTCCTTATTGGGATACTTGCAGATGCTTGATCTGTTAATTCTTTTCCACTTTGTTTTACTTTTCTTAACCCTTAATACGGAATTCTGTCTCCATTTGGTCAACCTTTTTCTTGTGAGGTGAGATCCTGCTTATTCTTATTTACGGAAACACCCACAAGTAGCTAAGGACATGACTTCCACCCCCATGTATGGAGTAAGACTAAGGTACAATGAGAGGGCTCCATTTGATATTACATTAGGCTAGTGTCATTAACTACATAAGCAAAGATCGTTTTAGTTAGCCAAGCTACGTAGCGTAGTGTGTGTGTGTGTGTGTGTGTGTGTGTGTGTGTGTGTGTGTGTGTGTGTGTGTGTGTGTGTGTGTGTGTGTATGTGTGTGTGTGTGTGTGTGTGTGTGTGTGTGTGTGTGTGTGTGTGCATGTGTGTGTGTGTGTGTGTGTGTGTGTGTGTGTGTGTGTGTGTGTGTCTTGAGCAGATGAGTGAGAGTAGTATGAGCTAGAGGTACGGTGGGACTGCTAAACCCATCAACTGCTCACTTCAGCTGCCTCCGCCGGAAATAATAATTGTAACTGAACTCAAAATATATTAATAATAGTTTTAGCAGCAAGTAAGAGCACTAGTGCAGAAATGTATGGAATGAAACACATTGTTACACAGGGACAGTACGCCACAGTATTCCCAACAGGGATAATGACAATCAATAACTGTGTTTGGGTGAATTTGAAATGGACTGTTAAGATGGCCCAAATTATATTTATACCAACAGGCAGCGATTAAAGCTCTTGCGGGGCAAAAGTAAAATCTAAGGTGGTTTGTGACTGTCAAGAGAACCTCAATGCTTTGTCCTTTGAAAACTAGGTTACAAGCTATGGCCAGTAGTAGGTGTTTCTCTGGGTTTTCTATCAATAGGAGAAGCAACAAGCAAATCTTTTAAAAATGGTTCCTCTAAGAGGACTTGGAAAAATGGAATCTTGGACAGAGCAGAGGACAACTTATAAAACCACGGAACTTGTTACAGGTTAATGTGGTCTGAGGATGCAATGTTCAACATAGCAATGTTCCATGGAGAAATTGTGTATAGGTTATGTGTGAAGGAAGGGCAATTGCAGGTTACTTAAGATTGTCAGGTTTTTTTTACTGAATGTTAATACATTATGCTAGTTAAACTAATGAGGACTACGGATCAACATTAACAGTAAGGGTAAAGCAACAGCAGTAACTACTGCTTGAACCCACAACCTTGATATGTTCAGCAGACTGACCGGAGCCTTAGCCACATCGACCACCGAGCCCTATAACTGTGACACTCTTGTCAGCAGCAGGCAAAGGGTGTTTTGTTTCCATGACCCTGAAAACCTCCAGCAGAATGACCTAGTCAGTGGATTGTTAAAACTCATTGAAGGAACCAGTCTACAGAACTAGAATCAAAGCTGCCCCTTTAACTGCAGGGCCAGGGGCCACAAAACCCCTTATCCCCTGGTACTAAATCCAATCTGGTCTAGCAGCAAGTAAAATTATAGTGTATTAATTGAAATAGTTATATTGTAATAATCAGGAGAGAAACGAGGCATTATGTGTAACATATTTAATTATACTAGGCTATAATTAAATTCAGATTTACCCAAGGCCTGGATCCAGTAGGTTGAGGTAAATGTGTTTTAGTACCTAAGTAACTGAATATTGTACAATGTCATAATAAAGACAATCATCCATCTGGTTTTAATAAATAATAAAAATTAGTAAATACAGATTAACATTAGAATTGAGAAAACGATAACGCCTATATTTTTAAAATATCATTTTCTGAAAAAAAACAGCCAATATTTATAATTTTTAAGTTTTTAATATTTTAGATACTTTTGAGTTTATTATTATTTTAATATATATTGAATGCTTGATTTACAAGATTTTTCAATCAAGACTTAACATGAGAACCATTTGTTCAGAAGTTGTTCAACTTTTGTTCAAAATAAAACGAAAACAATGTGGGTGATAACGTTCATGAAATGCGTGTTTTAAATGCTATACCATTTTCGAATAAACATTTTTTTTACATACCTCCAACGAAAAACGTCCTGCCGGTAGATCTAGACTTCTTACAGGCAAAATATAGATTTTCAGTTCTTAATTTAAATTACTTTGTAACAAAAAGGAACACCATATTGTTGGCGGTATTTTAGACACGTTTTCAAGACCACCTAGTTTAAAAACAAAAATAGTTTTTATTGTATTAAAATGAAATTGAATAAAAAATAATGTTTCATCAAGCCCGACCGTCATCATCCAATGCAGAGATATGCTTTCCCAAAAACACGTGCAAACAAAACGATCTTTTCCAGATGTAAAATATATCTTCAAAAAAATGCCAAGTTGTTACGCTCCATAAATAATTCTTTGACTAACTATATATATTTAAGTAAATCATGCAAATTCTAAACACTTGTGTTGTTTGATTTCATGCAGCCTGATGAAAATAAACGAATGGTTCATATTTTAAATTGATTGTTTACGAGAAAAAAATCTGTTTGAGGTAATAATTTTTTAAACAAAATATTACTACCTTCCTAATTATTTCTGATGTTCACAATACTGGTTATAATATCAAAACTGAAAAATATCTTCTATCTAACACAGGTTGAGCTTGACCTATTAGCTGCAATGTGTTTCATAGTTACGAGTTGAGCAGACAGTGTGTAATAAACACTCGCTGTAATAAACTCTTTCACAAAAACAAAACTACGAGGGTTGATCAAATATAAACGAGACTGACTTTCTGAAAACTTTTCCATTGGACATTGAACTCTAAAGGGTGGGGTTTCAGGTAGCCTGGGAGGTTTGGGACGGGCGTAGACGGGCAACATTTCCGTTCGGACCCTTCAGTATAAAACTATACAATGAGTGAGAGTGAAGTGCACGTTTCCGTGGAGCAGAGAATTATTATTAAGTTTTTGGCCAAGGAGGGGTCAATCCGACTGAAATCTTTCGTTGGACGGCTCAATACGGGACAGATTGACGGCTCAATACGGGGACAGGACCCTGTCAAGAGCTCACGTTTTTGCTTGGCACAAGGAATTCGCCAAGGACGGAAGCAGTAGAAAACCTGAAGGCCAAATCACGATCGTCGGCCGGGAAGGTAATGGCCACTGTATTTTTCGACAATCAAGGCGCCTTTCACGTCGATTTCCTCCATCAACGACGCACAATAAATGCACAATATTATTGCGATGTTTTAGAGGCCGCAAAACAGTCTTTTTTCGTAGGAAAAGGAAATCTAAACCGCGAGAAACGCCATTCTTCTTCACGATAATGCCTGACCACATTCGGCGAACGCTACGAGGCTTAAACTCGATCAAATTGGCTGGGAACCAATGGAACATCCCCATACAGTCCAGACTTATCACCCTGCGACTATCACCTGTTTGGGCCACTCAAAGAGGCGCTTGGAGGCCAGCGTTTGAAGACGATTCTGCGGTGAAGACCTTCGTGCTCTAATGGCTCAATGAACGCCGAGAACTTTTTACGAAGATGGAATTAAAAACTTCCAATCCGTGGGAAAAATGTGTTACTCGTATGGGAGACTATGTAGAAAAATAAGTTGTATCAAGAATAATTTGTAAGTAAGCAATAAATTTTTTAAAAAATCAGTCTCGTTTATATTTGATCAACCCTCGTAGTAACGTTCCTTAAGGCCAGGCATCCACCAAACACAGCGGAATGAAGTTGAACGGTATAACCAGAAGCGGAATTCAATCAGTTAAAAGAACGTGTTACATCTTTTTAAATCTAAATATACATGCCTACTTTAAGAGATTCTAGGAAGTATTGATTAAAAACCATAACAGTGGGAAGTGGAGTCAGTTTGAAAATCAAATCAAGACAGAGTCAAAGTTGCCATAGCGAAGCCTGGTGATGCCACTTGCTCCGTTACGCTTTCAGTGGCCGCACTTACATTAAAAACAATAGGTTTTAAATGTATAGTCCGTTTCGCTCAGTATTTGGTGACCACTCGGCTTTAACTGGATACTGATAATAGTTGAAATAATTCTTTTATAAATTAAAATTCTCAATCGTATATTGTATTAGTTAATAATCAATTACAAACTTGTTTTTTTAAACACCTACAAAAAATTGACAAATGTCTTCTTTAAACTACTTATTTCATGCAGTTGTATTTCACATTTTTTCAGGTTTTAATGCAATGTTGTTAATTGTTTATATGTTGCATTATTATAACCTGAAATTAAACCAGAAGCACATCTAATTTAAAATTCATTCGTTTATTTTTGAAGGTGTGGTTACAGTAGAAACAATTCATTACAATTTTTAGAACCACATTTTTTTCCAAATTTTTATATTTTACCACATCATGGTTTTTAGTATTTCCTAAAATAGATCTAGGCATCTAGACTTATGTTCTAGATGTTAAGTTTATGTTTTACGTTGGGCTTTTGAGAACAAGAATAGATTAATACTCTCGAAATGTTGTATTGTTTCCATACATGCAAGTGATGGCAAATGTCTAAGTAAACAGTAATAAAATTGTTATTTAAATGGTGGAATATTTATGATACTATTACTGGTTATTTAGACAGAGTAAGTATCAACTCTCGTTCTCACGTGCCTAATTTGAAATCTAAATATATAACTAGAACATAAGAATTGATGCCTCTGCTTCAAATTTCTGGTTGACTTCTCCTCCAATTTTACCTGGACGTGATTTAAGTACCAAGCAGAATGATAGTATTACCTCCAAAGTACTTGTGAAGGCAACATCTTGTTTTCCAAATTTTCAATTACTGTTGTTGCGATTATTTTAAAATTAAGGGTTATATATGCAATGTCATTTGTTGTTTTAAATTTTATTATTTCTGAAGGAACGACATTCATTTGTATTACTCCTTTCCTTTCATGCATCACATGTAGACCTAAAGTTCAGTTATAACATCGGTTCATTGAAAAATTGTATTTCCATTTATATTCTTGTCTTCTTCATACATTTTTTTTTAAGAGGATTCAAAAATATTGAATTGTGATCTTTACTTATTCACAAAAATTGCAAAATATTTTTTTAAAGGTAAACATGCAGTGTAGGTTGTTTTCAATTTGTCTATAATTTTTTCACTAAAACACATGTAATAACATGACCAAAAGCAATCATCCGAAATATAAAAGCACAGGAAGTACAATAAAAATTTTAAATAAAAATGACCTGCATAACCTCAAAACTGCTACCACGCAAAAGTACATAACGTGTTTTTAAATGCTAAAATGATTAAAAAAATCTATTTTTAAAAATTACCAATAACCTAAATGACACGGTGAACTTCACACAAAAAGAGGCAAATCACGAAGTTCACAAATAACTGACGCCATTTTAACAGTGTTTTCATCAAGAACGAACCAACAAAAAAAAAGTAATGAACATTAACATTTAATAATGGCTGTCAGATAGTGTAACACACATGACCATTAAATCCGTGTATGAAATTTAATATGTTTAATGCAATTTAAACAGTCAATGATGTCATAATGTAGTTCCGTAAAAAACAGATTAATTAAGTAATATTTAAAAAATATATTTTCCTCAGGTGAATATGTGTTAATTAGATAATAAGGAATAAAATAAAAAAAAAAATATTCAAAAATCACAATTTGAAAAAAAAACAACCTACAGTGCATAAATACCTATTTAAGTACAGAAACTGGGCCCTAGTTATGAGATTACAATTCAGTTTTTAAAAACAGTAAGAGAAGTCGTTAATCCACCTGCAGGTGCATAATGTGTTTGCATGCTAACATCTTCAAACAGAATAAATGTGCACAATCCTGCCCAATTATCTACATGTAACAATGGTAAGTGCTTCAATGTACGAGAGCCATCAGTAAAATAGTACTCATTCCTGCCATGTGTAGCGCTAGTGACTAATTCAGAGTCAGCTCAGAATTTTGCCAGGTTGACTGTGATATGAAAGCATTTTATGTTACACTGATTATTTAAAATACAGACGAGAATTAAGAGACTCTGCAGAATATACAAAGCTATAAAAGGTGTGGCTTGAACACAAACTTTAAATAAATTTCTTAGGTCCAAACACATGATGAGCATGTGTAAGAACATGTGATATAAAAGACTGGTGGATTATTATCGACAAAATCATCAGAAATGGAGGGGAACAAAAAAGTCAGAAAAGACCACTAGGAGATAAATTTAGATGTTAGATGATTGATATGTGGTATCCTAATTTACATGGGACTGTAATGGATGAAAAAGTGTCCCTATATAATATTATATGAGTGTACTTCACCAGTTGTAAAGTAACATTTTTGAAAGTAAAAAATGTGTTAACATTAACGTGCACTGTAAATCAAAGAGGGTTTTTCCAGAAGGAACGACAGAACATGTTCCTTACACATGTTGTCTGTGTCTGAAGACCTGATACTGTCTTCATAAACATTTTTGTTTACAGTGAATAAAACAAATGATCATACATTTCTTACAAAAAATCAAAACAGATGTCACTTTACAAATAGCAGTATTATTACTTTTAAGTTTTTGAAATGTTTTAAACACACAAAAAAGCTTTCATAGCATAAGTAACAAAACCTCACACTACGAGGCGTGTTTAGAAAGTAACAAAAATTTTTAAATTTCGTGGGCTTGGAGAGTCCGATTGTCAAACATTTTTTTTATTATGTTCGTATACATGCCCCTGAAGTATGATAAAACTTTCAGCTGTTTTCATTCTTGACTTTGTGACAGCCACTAAAGTTAGATGTGTTTTTATGAGCTCGGCGATTTTCCTTTGTTAAAAGAAATGGATCAAAGAATTTGTATCAAATTTTGTGTAAAAAATGGAATAAATTTTAACAAAGTGTGTGAAATGAACAAAGGCCTATGGTGATTCTGCTATGAGTAAAGCAAGAGTTTACGAGTGGCATAAGCGTTTCCAAGAAGGCCGTGAAGACGTTGAAGATGAAGAACGCCCCGGATACCCCAGCAAATCAACAACCAATAAAAACTTGGAATAAGTGAAAGAAATGGTTATGAACAATCACCAAATCACAATTAGAGAGGTTGCTGATGATGTTGGCATATCGATTGGATCATGTCATGACTTTGTTTCCAATGTTTTGTGTATGAAACACATGGTAGCAAAATTCGTTCCAAAATTGTTGAATTTTGAACAAAAACAGTGGCGAATGGAAGTTGCTCAGGAGTCACTAAATGAAGTCAACGACGATGCAGAATTACTGAGACGTATTATAACAGGTGATGAAACATGGGTTTATGGATATGATGTCAAAACTAAGGCTCACTCATCCCAGTGGAGGCATTCTGGCTCACCAAGACCAAAAAATGCTCGACAAGTGCGGTCGAACGTGAAGGTTATGCTCACTGTGTTCTTCGATATTAATGGCATAGTGCATCATGAATTCCTGCCACCAGGTGAAACGGTTAATAAGGAATACTACCTACAAGTTTAACGTCATTTGCATGAAGCAATCCGAAAAAAACGCCCGGATCTTTGGAAAAACAATTCATGGCTTTTGCACCATGATAATGCACCAACTCACACTTTATTTCTTGTTCGTGAATTTTTGGCCAAAAACAGTACTGTAATGATGCCCCAGCCTCCATCATATTCGCCAGACATGGCTCCGTGTGACTTTTTCCTAAAGTCGTCGTTTTACAGCCGTAGATGACATTAAAAATGCATCGCTGAAAGAACTAAAGGCTATCTTAAAGATTGAGTTTGAGAAGTGTTTCGAGGATTGGAAGAAGCGCTGGCACAAGTGCATAATCTCCAATGGGACTATTTTGAAGGCGACAACATCAATGTAGAAGAATAAATAAATATTTTGTTCAAAAATTAAAATTCTCGTTACTTTCTGAACACACCTCGTACTTGTCCTATGCTGCACATGCTAGTAATGGGTACTATTTTAGAAACTGCCAATGTACCTTGAATTAGGCCTACTACAGTAAACTCATGCACGCATTACACTACGCCTGTGTGCGACCTAATCTAGCAAGGATTGAAAGCAGGCTCAGGATTAACTGATTTTTTTAACTACCTTTAAAATTGCCAACGTATAGGCTGCTTAGGGGAAGGAATTTAGCACCGTCTTGTATTTTACAAGATATTGGATGGACGCACAGTGCCCCATTTCTCTGATTGATATTGATCTACTGTTACAGCTAATGTTTAGTGTTCCACAAGCCATAGCAGAAGTAGTAAGACACTAGCATTCCACTGCTTGGACAGATAGAAAAAGTCAGGTTAGGTGTGAAGGAAAGACTCATCGTCAAACTGATTTACAAAGATATGTTTCTTACAAACGTAATATTGGACCAAAACAACCACCGTTTTACAGTTACAGATTCCTTCATGTACTGTTACAAGAAGTTAAAATACTTTAAACAATCAATTATACTTCCTAAATTTGTACAGAACCTCAACATAAACACAATGATAACTACAACTTAAATGCCAGTTATAAGAATACTAAATCGTTTGTAAAAATCTAATTTTGATTTTTTTTTTTAATATTAAACAACTTATAGCTAAAAAAAAGTATGATAAAAATTATTCAAAAATAAATTTACAAAACTAGAATAAACAATTGATAAGTAGTAATTATTATACAGTTTCAGTTTAGTTATTTGATTTTTAATGATAATTATACGAGTTCTTATTTCGTGTTTCATTCTTTCTATAATTTCTACGCTTTAAGTCATTCAATCACTTTTGCGCTTAAGATCAGGTCTATTTCGTGAGGAAGAAATATGAGAATTAGGTAAGGTTGCACATTTCCTTCTAATTCGAACTGTAAAATACAATATATTAGTTATGTCTTGGAAGAATAAACTTAAAAATGGATTATTAAATCTATAGTGTAATTACAAACTTATAAGAAAATCTTTTTTAATGAACTATTCATTTAATATGTTACTTTTGTCATAAAATTTATTTTTGTCTACCACCAAAGTTGTAGTAAGTGAGATATCTTCTTGCTATGATAATTAATGATGTTAAATTTTTTATATTTGTACTTTTACCTTGGATTATGCATGGCTACTCTTCTATATAATTATAATTTTTTTCATATTTACTCTGTTATAAGGGAAAGGTGTAATAGCTTAGAGATATATTAACTTAGAGATTCATTTTTCCTTCGACAGTATCGTGTTATAAGTTAGAGATCGACCTGTGTAATAAGATAGAGGTTCTGTACTGTGTATTAACTTAGAGACTACAGTTCCATCAAGTGTGTTGCACCGTGTGTATATGTTGCCTATGCCGCTGCTTGCAGGCGCTTCAGTATCTTTTATCTAACAAGTAGAACTCGCTTAATTAAAGAAAGATATATTATTAAAATATAAAGTTCATTTGGATAGGTTTTGTTCTGAAAGGCTTATGTGTAATGCTGTAAATGTATACTAATTTACATATGTAGTAGTAATAGTAACAATAATATAAAAATATTGTTTGAAAGCTGCTTTATTCAAACCATATCCGAATGGAATTAAGCAAACAGCCGTAAATTAATGAATTAATTATGAATTAAGAATTCATATAAACTTTTTTTTTTTTTTTTTTTTTTTTTTTTAAAACACCATTATTTCTATTTTTCTATACAGATAATTGTCAATAAACATTTAGATATGTTGTTGTCCATTAAGTCCAATAAGCCGCCTCGGTGGTCTAGTGGATAGCGTACTAGACTTTCACCCCGAGGACCCGGGTTTGATTCCCGGCGAGGGCTTGGCATTTTCATACGCTATAAATCATCCCATCGTCTGCATTAGCCCAAGTGTGCACAATAGTCGGACGTTAAACACCAAAAAAAAAAAAAAAAAAAAAAAATTAAGTCCAACTGTTTCTTTACTAATTTCTATGAACTTGGTTTTATTAATGTTTAATCCATACAAATGATTATTATTTTAATGATTTTCTTGTTAAGTCCTTTTTACCAAAAAAAAAAAAATGTCATACTATCCTTCAGAATGACAAAATAAAGTAATAATAAAATTTTAAAACATAATTTCTGAAGTATTTTATTATAGGACAAATGAAAAAGACATGAAATTAAGAAATTCTAGTTTTTTTAAAGATCCTAACCGGATTTGTTGAAAAATATAATTAAAAGCAAGAAATTTTGTGTTATATTTCTGAACTGTTTCTTTCATTTTCTAACACAGACACAACATATACACACAGTGCAACACACTTGACGGAACTGTAGTCTCAAAGTTAATACACAGTATGGAACCTCTATCTTATTACACAGGTCGATCTCTAACTTATAACACGGTACTGTCTAAGGAAAAATGATTCTCTAAGTTAATAAATCTCTAAGCTATTACACATCCCCTTTATAAGTTAGTTGTAAGTTCCTTTCCTACACACAGATATCTCCATATCTCTGTAGGGTTTACTGTAGTATTATATTGTGTTTCACTAAGTAAACATTTTGGATTAAATAAATGTTAGTACAAAGTATAAAATTTTGTAAAAGTATATATAATTTTAACAGTCAAATTGTATCTTTATAACAAAATATGTGGCAAAATTTTCGACTATATCGGTTTTGAACTGATTTTATATAAGGTAGCTAAGTGTCTGAATATGTTTCAAGTACTGTTTATGAAAACAACACTGACAGTTATCCATCTTCAACATAAAAAAAAACCGAGACAACATGGCTGATGCTTAAATAACTATTCAACTAATGTACCAATTTTGTTCAAACTTATTTTCCTGAGCTAATATAAATGCCATTAAAACAATAACAAGACGGACCCGCTGCTTAAGACAGAGAGAAGGATCATCAGAACGTGTCTCACAAAAGCTATCGGAAAGACGGGACCTGGAGAATAGCCACCAATGAAACAGTATACAAATATATCAACCCAGTTCTCAGTGTAATGAAAAAACAAAATTCCCACTTCTTTCACATATTAAGATGCCGGAGGACAGAATCCTGAGACAACTGGTAATGAGAAGCATCAACAGGAAAACACAGGGAATATACATCACACAAGTCCTCAGAGACCTCAGTGAAATAGGACTGAAAATGGATGATGCAACAGACAAATATAAAATAACACGCATTGTTAAGACTAATAAATTTAAAGTGGATAAACCGAAGAGACACAAGAAGGTAGTGATCACAGATGCAGTCAGGAAGCAATGATCTGATCGAATGAGGGATTATTGGAGAAAAAAATTACAGCCCAATGTTAGGAAGAACTGAAATTTAGATAAAGTGGTCCCATGAGGCCAACAATTTTTTTTTTAAATGCCATTAAAAATATGAAATTCTCTAGCACGGTTTAAAGAATATTTAGAGCTTTTGCATAGGAAACAAGAAATTTTACAAAATGTATTTACACTTCATATTATACTCTTTGCATTAAGTACTTTATAAACAAAGAATGAAATGTACAGAATGTGAAAGAGGGATGTCTGCAACAACAGAATATCTACTTTAGTTGAATTCTGAATCTCTTAAAAAAACAAAATGATTCCAATGTAAAGAAAGAAGAAACGGAACACATTCAACCTAAATTCCTTCAAAAATTACATAATATAATACAAAATATGACGAACATACAGGAGGCATAAATGCCCGTACAAAGGTTGGAATAGCACCAGAAACCAGCCCTCTATATGTCTCGAGGGGTTTAGCGCTTTAAAAGCTTTAAATTTTAATAAAAATGTACAATTTCAGATTCAGCGTAAAATTTCGATGTCTTTTTCAGATTCAAGCTGAAAATTCAAAAAACTTCAATTGTGGTGTATTCAGAATCACCACAATGTTTCTTTTAAACCCAATACTCCACTCGAAATAACCAGTACTTAAACCCTTTGACTTTACCCTTCTATAATTTTCCTCTAGCCCACGCAATTTATGAACAACAATGCTAAAAAACAATATGGTTCTACTCCAACCAGTTTTGGTTTAGTGTTATAAATTTTTAATTAATCGGTTGATCATTCCTCTCGATATCGTCCTTACAAATTTTGTGACACACAGACTGATGAAATTTTGACAGTTGTTTGGAAATCGATACTATAAAAATGTATAAAAAAAATATTTTAAGGCATTTTAACGATTTTATAATTTTGGCTGGTAAAAACAATATATTCTTCATCCATGACTTGACTATATTAAGTTATGTAATATTTTAAAAAGGCAGCTGAAAAGTTATTACATATATTTTAAGGCGAAAAACATATTTAGGTTATTATCGTCTCCCTAAATTTAAGTGTGAGTGTGAAGTGCTAAAGACATAAGTATAGAGTTGTAAGTGTAAGTGTGTGTTAGATTCGGGTACTGTGAGGTACGTCTAAATCCTCTCAATAGGTACAGCTAGTCTGCACTCCCTGTGGTGTATTATATAACTGATTAAAATGTTGTACAGTACTGTAATGTTAAGTTAAAGATCATGAAAAGAATAAAATAGTTTAGTGTTTGGGACATGATATGTTCGTGTTACTTATTATTACAATCTTTTTCTATTGATATTTTATGTGAACCAACATTTCCCATTACGTGTGAAGAATTTCTACACTAGTATCATGAAGTTACATTGTAATGGTTCTGCAGCAGGCAGTGTAAGTCAAGAATACATATTATACATTGACACAATGTTAAAATCAAGTAAATGATTCCAAACAGATAATTTGCAATAGTAATAACTACAATACGTACTGTTAATGAAAATCGTTCCTAAAACAAACTTTTCAAAAATAAACAGAAAAGAAAAGAAACTATAAGCCAAAAATAAAATCTTCACTGGAACGAATAATTTTCAAAAATAAACCAAACAGAGTATAAAAGCTGTATGTCAAAACCAAAATTTTATTATTACAACATTACGTTATACTGACCGCTCTAAATTTAAAAATATGCAACACAATGTAAACAATTAAAATAAAGAGCGCAATGCAGTAATTAAGTTAATGAAACACTTCAAGGAAAACACACTCAACGGAAACTCACTGTATATACACTAAGTACAAACTGATAACAGGAACTAGTGAAAAACTGGATTATTTTTTTACTAAGAAATACTACGAGAAAAGTGTGACTTTTACTGTTTTGTAGGCTGGGTGTTGGAAACAGACTTCCAAACTTCCTATCAACATTGCTAAAACAACGTTAGTAACAAATGAATGATGTATCATGTATATTAAAAACAAAGTAACAGTGGTATAAATACAGGTCCACTGTATTTTGGAAGTTGAGCTTCGTCAATGATAGTGCCTGCCTGAGTGATCAACACTATATGACTGTTCATTATGCCACTAAATATAATTAAATAATTAGGATTATGACCTATTCTTCCTGTCAGTGGTCTATCCACTCACCTCATAAAGGCTACCGCGGTTTTGAAACTCTATCGTTTCATCTTCAGGCTGTTATACAAAATGTTAAATCCCTTTGTCGAGGTCGTCACTAAGTCAAATAAAACATTAAAACATACATCACAAACACTGAGCACAATTACATGTTTAAAATATTCATCATGAAATTCGGCTTGGCCAAGCTACACACGCAACTCGTATGTCGTTACATTCCAGACTGCCTATGATGAATATTTTAAACATGTAATTGTGCTCAGTGTTTGTGATGTATGTTTTAATGTTTTGTTTGACTTTGTGACGACCTTGACAGAGAGATTTAACATTTTGTATAATGGCCTGAAGATGAAACAATAGTTTTGAAACCGCGGTAGCCTTTATGAGGTGAGTGGCTAGACCACTGATAGGAAGAATAGGTCATAATCCTAATCATTTGAATATGTGGTCCGGTGGCTGTGTTACAATAATGAAATATAATTAAAACATACAAGCACTAACAAGCAATGAAAACATAACCTCTTTCCTATTTTCTAAACAGGAGAAAAATTCTGGAACTTTTGATATGATTTAAATTAAAAACTTCACCTTTTTACTCGTACATTTACATCACCCGACTGTAAACTACCTTGCGCACAGTTAACAACTACGTAAATCTTTAAAGTAAGTAGCACAAGTCGAGTGATACATCTTACTGTAGCAATCATTTCACACACAAAATTGCTACAAAACGTTATCTTATAAAAATTATTATGTCAAATCAATGCTGATCAAAGTTTTTTAAAAATTAGAGGATTTGATGCAAGTTATTTGTCAGTGCTAATTTCCTATCAGGTCATATCCAAACTTTAAAAAAAATTGTGTTGATTATAAAAAATTAATAGTCAACATCCTTTTTGTAGCGAAACTAAGGTTAGCAACAGTTTCTGTCGAACTAATTTCAAACTTCAACGACTCGGCTAAAAATAAACATACAAGGTGGCCAGTCTCACAAAGCACATGTGTAATGAGAACATTTCTGATATTCCTGATTTGACATGTGTCCCCAGGATCATATCATACTTTAACTGTTCAATCATATCACATGGGAGACAATTACTCTCCAAGTGGACAATGGTTTTGTCCAAAGTAGACAAGTGAATAGTAGAATCTCGATTAACTGTCCTTAACGGAACCGTTGAAATGATGGATAACATAAATAGACCAACCATACTTCCAGAGAATATACTCTGTTTACAGCTCAGAACGCATTATTATTTTGCAAAATATAGTAAAACTTAAATTTTCTATTCAACTCTATGTATTATACAAATTTTACATACACAGGTCTTTAATACAGTAAATTATCTGTCTTAACTTTTTGACAAGTATTCACATAACATGTGCGAGAGCACTGTATGCACCACTTAGAGGACTTGTGACTGTTATGTGATCAACTTATACGCTGAATAGTATTATCGTAAATAGTGTGAGAGTGTTTAGCTTTCAATATAGGAACGTTCATGCACGCCTTCAGAATTTGTTGACACTATCTGAAGTGTTTCTACCACATTCTACTACACGATTAGATCGTTTACTTTTTGATTATTAATGTTCATTTAGTGTCAGCTGTTCGCCTATGCTATAACTAAGTCATGTCCAGTTACAATGTCTTGTTTTGTTTACAAGTTTACTTTTATTATTTATTACAATTATTTACTGTGGAAAACTGTTTAAAAATGTCAGGCACAAAATTAACCAAACGGGTAAAAGGGTGATGGGCTAATCAAGACTCTACTTTATTACAAAATTGTGTAAGATATTACGAAGATATATATCTTGTACTAAAACATATAAAAATACTTGTAATACAATATTTATCGCCCACAATATAACATACGATATTCTCGTGTACTGTTCTCAGGTTTAAATAATACTGTCCAGCTGGCAGTCCCAATTTAGCGAAAATAAAATTTAATCGATACCTGAACACATCAATAACCGAAATAACTTATTGAATTACTTGTTACTTAAAATGAATCGTATTAGGATCAGAGTGAGGTAAGGCATGCACTAAAAGATATAAAACTACAGCTAACCAATTACATAACATTAATATATTTGCTGCAAAATGCACACATGCGTGATGACAAGGTATGCTAGGCATTATTATACATGCAATAATGTAATAAAAAACAAGATAACACTAAAATCTGTTAAACACAAAATTAATATCATAAGTAGCAACTGTTAATACTGCAGTTTCTTTATACTACAATCTACCTCCTATCTACGATTACTTTAATAAACAATTCAGTAACAGATATTCATCAATCATTTGTAATATCTACAGATAACTTATAACTTTTATTAATGGTTATACTTCAAAGACTTCAAATTTTTTTACATGAATTATTATGTGACAAGTTATTTTCTTCGATTTATATTGTATATATTTACAGCATTTAAGTTAATGGATTCTGATATGAAATGTTTTTTTTTACAAAACTTACTGTACAGTCTGATCAGGTAAAAATGAAACCACATATTATTAAAGTGAAACTGGAAAATGCATGTTAACAAAATTTTTAAAATGAATATTATAATTTTTTTCTGAAAACAAAAATTACTATTATTAAATAAGGACAAAATGTTATTAAGTTTCACCTCAAATTTAGGCTTCAAATAATTTTTTTAAATGTTTAGAAGTTATCGATTAAATAAAAAACGTATTTTATTTCTTGTAATTTTTTTCAGATATCTTGATTTTTTTATTAACTATTTAAACTTAATTCTTAAAAGTAAATAATAAAAAATAAAACTGATTTTTAAATACAATTAAATTACAACTTTTTTAAATACATAAATGCTGCGTTAACATCCAACAATAACATTAGTAATACTAACGTCTATTGTCCTAATTACAATTAAATGCATTGACGTCAAGTAGCCTATCATTTTTATAAAATAAATGCCACATTATCACACATATTACAGCACAAACAAAATAATAAAACAGAAACTGTGACTTAATTTCTAAAACACAATAAATTAGCTACGGTAATCATGCTTGCATTCAAAAGCTGGACACATCGACACATTGTTTAATTTGTCCGCAATGAATGCGTCAATTCAGTCAACCCAAGCTACCAGCTTACTTAACATTCTTAAACAATGGTAACTGAAATATTAGGTCACTAAATATATTATACGTAAACAATTATCCATGCAAATAAAAAATCTGGAATTAACCAAACTATAGGCTATGTCACTAAATCGCCGGGCAAAACTGAAAATATGCTTTTATTATAAAATTAGAAACTCTTAAAAGAACAATACATATAAAAGTACAATTACATTGGTCAATTTACAATGAAAGTTTGACAGACAAAAAAGATGAGGATATTGATGTTAAAAAAATAGTGACTATAACATTTCTGACTGTGAAATATTGTAACAGCTGATATCAGCAAATGGCAAATGATACATGTTATGTATTAGCTACAAGCTAATAGCATTTTATTATTTACCCTAAACCTGAAGCAAAACAAACAAGCGATGACATGTCACTGGCAGCTCACTGTCCAGGCGGCTGGCCAACCCAAGTTTGGAACAGAAAGGGCGCTTGCTTTTTTTTTACTTACAGTTGAATTTAAAACAAACAAGTACTTTAAATAATAATTTACTTAACTCAGAATAAAACAAGCAAAATTATTAAAAAAATAATATTAAAAGTTAAAAAGTATTTTACTTAGTCAAAGTATAAATTTTACTTCGACAAATTTTTACATTTTTAAAATTAGATATTTGTTTTGTTAAATTGGTTAGAATTGTCTGTCTCCACAAGTAAAACATAGAAAATACTGTCAACTATGTCTTTACGAGAACGATCGACAAAAACGCTACAAGACTCAAGTTATGATGCAGATACTAACTGTTGCTTTGTAATCATTGTGTTTGATTACAAAGTGCTTTTGATAAATTCTGTATTAGCCATTCTCGTATGCTAACACAGTAACAATACTTCTTACAGATTTAAAATTGGAAGTGTTAGAAAACTTGGTGTGAAATACATAGTCATAAAAGATGGATATAATCGGACGAGTAATCAAGTGTTGGGATAAAGGAGGCAGCTGCCTGCAAAATGCCGGTAGGGCACAATCTGATGGTCCATTTTGTGATTCATCAGTAAGTTAAACGATTTAACAATAGAAAGGAAATGAATTCAAAATAGGAGAGAACAGAAGAGCCATAGGGCTTCTCAAAATGTAGTTGATTAACACGTTAGTTTGGTAATCAAAAGCATCGTTTTTTTTTTTTATTTCTTACAAAGTACTTAACAACGTTATCAAGAGGTGGATGAAGATTCTACTGCAATTGTTAATGGCAGTAGCAAAAGTTACAATAAATATGTTCTTGTATTACTATTACACTTTTATTTACAAAAGCTTAGTGTTATTTATTAAAAAAACCTAACTGATTCGATAGAGTTTGAAATCATTGAGTTTTAAATTTATGAATATTATTTACCCTGTTGGTTAATTATAAAATCTGCAAACAGTTTATACACATTTCATTCAAAAGCATGCTATTATTACGTGGATAATGTGCGAGTTAATTCAAATGCATGCATGTTACAAGTGATGTAAATATGTTTTAAATACAAAAATTTATTATAATTATTAATAAAAAATATTGCGTTATTTGACAACTTAACTTACAATTATAATTACTGTATACTTAGAAAATGAGTTGTTATTTTGTTGTGTTCACGTAAGAATAAAGCACACTGTATAAGATAAACTATTGCTTAGACATTAACAATTTTTTTCCAATGAAAACCTAACCTAAATTTAAACAGTTAATTAGACCAATAGTAATAAATTAAATTGTTGGCCAATTTCGCTCTTTTATTAACCCAGACCATCGTTTTTTTTACTAGTTCCTACCGAAATTCTAACAAACAAATTCATAACAGTTTAACTAGTACAAAGTTTTAGATTGCGATCATAAAAGATGAATTATGAGTTCTTAACGTAATAAATTGTTTTAAAAATTGTTTCTTTGTGATATAGAAATACAGTCTAATCTCAATCCATCGTTTCAGGGTTCATCGTTAACCCAAATAAAATGGTCAGATTCCACTGTAATTTGAAAACAATCCTCAAACAATAGTTCACGTAAACTAAACTGACGATCAAACAACAATCCAAGGTGACGAAAATATCCAGATGAACGAGAGAATAAATGAATGTTGTATACATTCATAACAATGACATTAAATAATAGCAAGTTATAATAATTTCTAAAAACATATGTTTAATTATTACGACTAGTATAAACATCCCTTTTTTTGTAACAAAAATAGTTTACTGTTATTATTAAATCTCATTCCAGAAATTACGTCATGTTAATATTACGATTATTCCCAATTATTAAAGTAAATTATTTATTATTACTGTCAAATAAATTTATGTTTGTCTGTTTCTAACAATAAAGGAGGAGTGTAACATACCCACCTATCCTGCCTACCTAACCTGTTCTTTACCACTATAAACATAGTATTAAAGTATATTAAATACTGTAAAATTCATTTTTATAAATTTCTAAACAAATTATCTCGAAAACGATTGATCGAGGATCAACTGTAAGTCTAAAAATAAAGACAAGCAATAAAACATCTTACAAAATAAATAACTATTCTAGATTAACAGTTAACACTTAAAAATTAAAAGTAAATATAATTTTAAAATACTAATCATCCAAATACGGTCATTACCAAGTCACAGTCCTGCATATACCGATGTTACTGACCCACACAACACAATATTCTAAAATATCACAGATGTTGCTAAACTTTTAACTATAGGTGCGTTATGGCAATATACTTACCAGGTAACCCAGACGGTACTTCGCTATTCGAATGTCTTTGAGCATGTCCATTAGCTTGGCTGGTCGGAGGACTTGCTGTTAATGCGGCAGTCGCTGCTAAATCTCTTCTTAATATCACACTTTCTCGTGTATTTCTTTCTACACTCGAGAATTCACTGCTTCGACGGCCTACCTAAAATTAAAAAAAAAAAATATTTAAAAAATTGTATACCAAAGAGAGTCTTAGTTTTATTTTCCAAAACTTTCGCTGTTACCTGCAAGGCATAAACGGCAAATCTTTTGTTTGTTCATTATTTATAATATCAAATCATTAAATGTATGTAAAACATTATCTCTCGTCTACCTTAATGTTACAAAAGGATACAACATATATTTAGAAGGAGGTAAACATGTATATATTTACTGGGACAGTTTTACTAATTTAGACGACTAAAAAGTTTTGTTTGTTCATTATTTATAATATCAAATCATTAAATATATGTAAAACATTACCTCTCGTCTACCTTAATGTTACAAAAGGATACAACATATATTTAGAAGGAGGTAAACATGTATATATTTACTAGGACAGTTTTACTAATTTAGACGACTAAAAAGTTTTGTTTGTTCATTATTTATAATATCAAATCATTAAATATATGTAAAACATTACATTAAATATATGTAAAACATTACCTCTCGTCTACCTTAATGTTACAAAAGGATACAACATATATTTAGAAGGAGGTAAACATGTATATATTTACTGGGACAGTTTTACTAATTTAGACGACTAAAGTTTTGTTTGTTCATTATTTATAATATCAAATCATTAAATATATGTAAAACATTACCTCTCGTCTACCTTAATGTTACAAAAGGATACAACATATATTTAGAAGGAGGTAAACATGTATATATTTACTGGGACAGTTTTACTAATTTAGACTAAAAAGTTTTGTTTGTTCATTATTTATAATATCAAATCATTAAATATATGTAAAACATTACCTCTCGTCTACCTTAATGTTACAAAAGGATACAACATATATTTAGAAGGAGGTAAACATGTATATATTTACTGGGACAGTTTTACTAATTTAGACTAAAAAGTTTTGTTTGTTCATTATTTATAATATCAAATCATTAAATATATGTAAAACATTACCTCTCGTCTACCTTAATGTTACAAAAGGATACAACATATATTTAGAAGGAGGTAAACATGTATATATTTACTGGGACAGTTTTACTAATTTAGACGACTAAAAAGTTTTGTTTGTTCATTATTTATAATATCAAATCATTAAATATATGTAAAACATTACCTCTCGTCTACCTTAATGTTACAAAAGGATACAACATATATTTAGAAGGAGGTAAACATTTGTTTTTAGGAAGTTTAAATTTAATAAAGTTTTCATTTAAAACTTCCATTTAACAGGATAGCCATGAAATGCCCTTCAATTAAATATTTTTTTTTTAAGGATATAGTTGTAGAAGTTCACATTTATTTATTTATTGGCTTTATATATACATATTTCTTCATAAGGAAATACATGTATCCTAAAGAGAGAGGAAGTGCCTCCCTGTGCTCAGGAGTCATAGCTTAAAAACTAAGAATTAAACACTAAAACTTAAGAAAAAAGAAAACAGAAGATTTATTGTCTTGTCAGACACTTTTAGATCATTCGGTAATAAATTAAAATATTTTATTGCAGTGTATATACAATTTCATTCATGTATGATTTTTTTTATGTTTATGATATACAATGTCCTTATTTCTTGATCTGCTGGTAGAGTCACAAAAAGTAGCATTTAAGTATTTATAGTGGAACATAACACATTTGGCTGCATTCAGCTCTTTGATAGTTGGAATATTACTGTCATTCAACAACTTAATAAATTTATTTTGTATATTTACAAGCCGTTTAAGTTCCAATATATACGCACCATCCCAAATAATTAGACCATAGTTAATAAGACTGTACACATATGCATAATAGATAGTTTCTAAAACTGTACTAGGGAGCAAATTATATGCTAAGTATAAGAAGTACCTAGTTTTTTTTATTACATATTGTATATGAATATCCCACTTTAAATTATAATCCATGAAAATACTTAAACATTTGGTAATATTAGTTCTTTTAATAGGAGTGCCATTTATTGTTATTTTTGTACAAAGTGGGACACTATCAGCGTAACAACCAAATGTCATATATTATGTTTTATTTACATGCAAACTTAATTTGTTACTTGTAAACCAATCTTTAAGTTTCTGCTAGAGCCCAAGTATTATTAAAAGATTCTATGTTATATTATTTTAACTATCAGCTGTTACAATAAGCTAATACAATTACAGTAAGCATGTATTAACAACTTATTTGACTTAAGACAGTGAATTAATTATCTATAATAAAAGTACTGAGCATTAGTGGTAGGGCAGAAAACACTAAACTGTTAAAAAACTGCTTTTCTATAAACGACAAACAAACTGCTTTTTCAAACGGAAACAAGCAGTTGGATTTGGACTGGTTTATAATTTGTTAAACAAGGAACGGCTTTCCGCACTACCACACTTAACGTTGTCGCAAGCGCTAAAACTGTTTTCCTGCTGTTTGCCTGCTAACTGCTTTTCTTCTACTTGCTTTTATGCTTTTTCCTTTTATCTCAAAGTTGCTGGTTACTTTTAGTGAAGTAAGAACTGTTTGGTCAATGTCAACGTTTATCTCTATTTTGTTGCAAGTTGTAGTAACAACCTGTCACATTTTGTAGATACAGAGCCTAATTTTATTTAAACATATTTTTTATATTTATTATCAATCATCAAAATTTTGTAATCAACTAAAAACATTCTAAATCGTTTGCATTTTGGTAAATTTTTAAGTAAAAAAAAGAATGCTTCTATTAGAAATTCATCGCATTTTGTACATAAAATGGCTTACATAATTATTATGTTTTGATAATGTAATTTAATTATTACTACACTTGTAAGGATTATTTTTATCCTTTCTGAATGCTTTATACCCAACAACAGTTAAGGACATGGTGGCAGTGGGAATGAAAGAGTAGTCTTAGAAAACTGAACGTATGTGCTTTATGTTTTAGCTGCTAATATAAATTTGAGTTTCAGTTTTCTAAACCTGTTTTTTCCAACTGTTTTAAAAAGCAGTTTTTTTCCTCAACAAACATTTTGTTGATGTTTTGTAAAAACAGCAGAAACGCCCACCTCTACTGAGCATCCAATCATCCTAACATCACAGTGATAAATTATTATAGTAGAGTCTCATTAGTCCAAACGCTCACTACTTCGAAACATCTCCAGTAGTCCAACGCACCAATTTTCAAATGAATCTGATTTTCAGATGCATCACTGCAGGGCCTACTGTACAGTTCTAATGTTAAGGACAAAGCGATGATTGATGCTTAAAAAAAATTGTTGATTATTTTAAAACTTTCTTTATGTACTGTACATGACATTAACATGTTCTGAATGTTCCTAAGTATTTATGAGTTTTGAGTTATTTTATTCGCTTGTGTGATATAGTTCATATATAAACAAGGCAATATATGAACCTTCGTCCCTTATCAAAGCCGAACTTATCTATGTTTTATGTTTATATTTTTCTTATCTATTTCCACTCACAAAAGGTAATATACACGATAAATTCAGTATACTCTAAACACAATAGCCTTATACACTCCGTCCTAAAGTTAGAAAGATAGGGAAGAGTGACTGTGTTTACACAAGAGTAAACGTCAAGAGGGAGTTTAGAGGTAAATGGAAATTATGAGAACAAAGTTCCCTAATAAGCTAACAAGCACCAAGCAATCATATTGTAACTTAAAGATTGCCTATAAAAATAAGTCCTTTGTTCATGTTTTCATCCCTTCTACGTCTGAAATCATGTGCTTTTACATTAATTTTTTGTATACACATTACAGTACACTGTGAGTTCAATAGTGTTTGTTCCAAGACAGGCACTGGTGTTGGGGTGTACAGCCTGAGACCGGGGTTGAAGAAAGTTATTACCCTGGGACAGCATTCAACAGTATCCCAGGCTGAAGTGATGGCCATTAATGACTGTGTTTAGGAGAACCTGAAATGGGCCTTCAAGAAGGTACGTATTAATAATCATACCAATAGTAAGGCAGCAATAAAAGCACTTGCTGGTCCTACAAGTCAGGCCAAGGTGGTTTGGGAGTGTCAGGAGAACCTCAACGCTCTGTCCCTGGGTAACCGGGTAACTCTTCATTGGGTTCTAGGGCATAAGGGACTTGAGGGTAATGAAGAAGCAGACCGAGTGGCTGGCCTGGGATCTGCATTTGAGTTCATCGGACCTGAGACGCTTTAGGGATTTCTCTGTCTGCTCTTAATAGGTGGATTACTAATCAACACTAAATAAGATGGGATAACCTTCATGGGCATTTCCATAGTAAACATCTCTTAAGCAAAGTTCCTTTTGGATAACTTAAAGGGGCAGATGTCGTGGGCAGAGGACAACTTGTAATGTATCACGGGGCTAATTACAAGGCACTGTGGCCCGAGGATGTACATGAACAGGTTTGAACCATTAAAAAACTGTGTGATAGGTTGTGCAGGAAGGAAGAGGAAACTGTAGGTCACATAATTCTTACTGTGATGCTCTTACTGGTAATGTTTTTGATTTCCAGGACCCTAGGGATCTTAAGCAGAGTGAGCTAGTCAGTGGTTTGTTGGAACTTACTAAAAGCACCAATCTTTTGAACTAGAAATTTTTAAGAGGTTTAGTTGCACAGGTCAGTCGATTGCAGTGCCTGGGGTTGTACTATCCCCTCGTCTAGGCTCTAATCTAATCTAGTCAGTGCTAGTACAAGTTTAGTTCAATGTTAGAATTAGCAACAAAAAAAAAAAAAAAGTTAATCAATGCCAACTACTACTGAATTCTAAGTGCATATGAAATCACAGAACTGGTTATGTTAGGTTGGCGAGGGATTACTATATACATTACTGTAATCTAATATATCTTGTATGTTTGTCTTTATTTTAGTTCAAACACAGTACTGTACAGTGTGTTTTCTACTGACGGGTGTCAGGCCCTGTAGATGTCCTACTATAGCCTATAATATTTCTGCAGACAAAGCTTATGATCCGTTTAATCTTTAAGGTGCTTCCACGCAAAATAGCTGTAGCAAATTTCCGCTTGGAAACTGGTCACGATTGTCTTGCCAAGCATCTCCATAGGATGAGACTAATAACCTCTGACAAGTGCAAGATTTGTTCAAAAGATGTGTATGTTATGGACAAGGATCACTTACTGATCTGTGAGGGCCTGTATAGAGGGAAGCAGGAGAGAAGGGACTTTCCTGGATTGTATTGGGAGGCAAGATCCAAAATGGTGTGAACCAAAAGAAGCCATTGGAAGAAGAAGAAGATATTTCTGCAGACAAATTTTTTTAGTGTTTACTGTAAATTAAAACTATTTTTTTGCAGTCCCAACTGTATTTTTACTGAAAATAAGTAAGTTCACTAGTGGAAACACAGTATCTGCTAACAGGAAACAAAATATGACTGAAAAAGATTACAGTAGGTTTCCTAATATTCCGAAAAAAATATTTCAATATTCTCCTGCCTAATATTATCAAACGATAATGTTCTTTAATAGCAACAAAAATGAAAGGAGCACTGCGGCGAGATACACAAATAAAAAATGGATACCCTTTTGCCACAAATTAAAAACAACCACCACAACAGCGACAAGGTAAGACGGTCTAGAGTAGTAATACACTCTACTTCTCTAACCTTTTGGTCAAAAGCAGGTTCTGTAAAAAGGCCAAAGGGTCTTCTCGGAAGTTCGTGTGGTGGAGGAGGACCTGCATAGTCCAGTTTAGTCTTCTTCAGTTCTTCCATGCACCTCTGCAAACTTTCCATTGTTTCATTTTCATCGAATTCAAATTTCTGTTCAAGATGCACCTGAAACACATAAATAAATAATCTAAAGGTAAAAATTGGTAATAGTTAAAACAAAAAAACTTAATATGTACACAATTTTTTTCACAAAACAGAACATTTAAAAAAAGTTTTTATAAACAGTCGAAAAGATCATATGGATGTCTTTACTTATATGAGCAAACTGAAGAACTCTGGTAGCCTACTCCAGAAATAAACAACAGCGTATAAAACTATTTACAATGTATAATAAAATTAGATAAACAGCAACACATCAGATAAGTAGGCTGCAATATACATGAATCTTACCGTGATAAACTTGTAAAGCTGAAAATACCCAGGCAGCAAGTGTTGGAGTACCAATTACGGTAGCGAGCTATCACAATTACAAGCAAAAAAGTGAAACACAGTATATACTGAAGAAGTATTAAAGACTAGCAAATGTTTGGGCCTACAAAAACAACAAAATGAGACGAATTTATTTAGACAGTAGATTTATTAGGTTACATCCAATACATTTCTTCAAATACTTCATCGATCGGATTAGTTAACGAGCCAGGCTGTCAAATTAACGGACAGATAATTAGAGGTTATAGGATTTTATGCTTATTTAAACATTTATACATCTACAAACATTTCTCGCATGAGGAAGGCTGTGTCGTCTTACTAATTTGAGATGTTCGACACCATCTCAACGTCTTTTGTTACAGGTTGGGTGGGTCCACCTAATACCGCTACATTCCTTGTTGGTTCTCATGGGGTTAGGTTAGATAAAGAGATTAAAGGGAATGGTGACCCTGAAACCACAGTCAAAGGTACAATTAAGCCTCTAGGATGTTAGGTCAACAGACTGGTGCCTTCAGAGTTCCCACAGTCCACTGGTTAACATATCCTGCTGGCGACTCTGCAGATGCCCTGTACCTACAGGGTACAGAAGAAGGACCTCCTTCTGGCAAGAAACTCACATAGATTTTACTCTTACTTCCTGCATAACCTACACACTGTTTTTCTGTGGTACATTCCTTTTCAAGTGCACCCTCAGACCACAGTGCTCTATATGATACCTATGGTGTTCTAAACAGAACTTTACCATGGATCTTCATCTGGTATAAACTTGTCTAGGTGTTAGGGATTCTATATAAACGTAACATAAACAAAAATTGAATAAATACTTACTATCTAGGAAGCACTGAAAAACCACATTACCTGCACCACCTAGAACACAGTCCTAGCCAGCACCATTTCCAACTCCAGGCTTTTCACCAATGTAATATGCTGAACATTGCTCTCAACCACTTTTCGGCCCTGTTACCTGAAAACTGTTCAGGGAAGCCTCATTCTCGTGGAAGGAGTTATGGATCTCGGGCATAGTATACTTATTCTCAAAGGATAGGACCTCCCCCCAGGACAATCTCCTGTGCCACCTCCCAACCTCCTGTTGTTCTTTAAATAACCCAACCTCTTTAAACTGTGTCGCTTGGATCCAGGGTCCACATATTTAATCTAAACTCTCATTTAGCCACACAGCCTTCGTCATACGCTGTTCCACCTTAACTTGGTACAACTAATAACGATGTTTGGCTTTACCTGAAGATACTGTAAGATGTCGTCCATCCCAAGTCTAGCTAGCGTGCGTCTGTGCATCTTGAGCAAATTGTAAGCCATGGCAGTTAGAACTTTCTCGCCTTCTAATAAGTAAACATCCCACACTCTTAGTGTCAGTTTGAATGGTATCTAAACAAAACACGTGTAATTTTAGCATTACTAATATAAAATAAATGCATCAAAGGTGTGTTCAAATCGTACTCTTAGGACCTGTATGCACACAGATAGGCTTGCCTGTCTCAACTGAGGATTTGCTGCGGCTAATTGGCAAAAAATTAAGGTGTCTTTTTGTACTTGTAATTTAATTTTATATCAAATAAGATATATTTTTGTTACAAAATTTATTTTTTCTGTACCATTTAAGTTTTAAATTTACAAAAATTTATTTAGTTATAAGAAGAATACTTAAATGAAGCCTAAAAACAACAATAAGTCAACAAATATAAGCTATCAATTTTTATTCTATAATGGAAAATATATATAATTATAAACTAGAAAACATAATAATTTATGTATCTGGCAAAAGAACACAAATGGATTTTCTTAAAAATAAATATTATAATTAAAAAACACGTTCGTTATTAATAAATATAATCAGGGTGTCTATCAGCTCCCTTGAGCAAAAATCAGAGACTTTTTGGGGACATATATTACAAAAACATGGAACCTTGAATTTCTTCAACATTAGCGACATCGTACATATTAGTTCCACAATTAAATACACTAGATGGCATATAATAACCTTAAATTAAGTTTTTTGGAAGCCTACTTGAATTTACGGCTAATAGAAGCACATTCTACTATTTTTTCCGTATCGAGGCTTATTTCGGATCGCAATTTACAAAATCACTGAGAAGGGAAGGAAATTATTATTTTTTTCTAGGAAAAAGGGGGATTTCAATTCTAAATTCCGGTATTATCCGTGACATCTGGGACCACTTGATAAAAACCGTATCTTTTACGGGACATCGGGGATATCAGGGACACCCTGATAATAGGAAAAAACTTGTACATATTGTCCATTAGTATAAACCCAAAATTTAGCCAACATAAATCTTTAAATTCATAAAAATGGAATTTAAATTTTTTTAAATAATTTAATACTTTAACACCTGTAACAGTAATCATTAATAAAAAATTTTTTTAATCTATTTAATTAACACAAAAAACCAAGTGGTCTAAATAAATAGATACAGTAAAATAAACAATATGTTAATAATAATAAGTCAATTATTGGCTAAGTTTTATTTCACCTTTAAGTAGTCATTATCGCTTTGTGTGCGAAATTCCCTTATAAAACAAAGGGCAGATAACACTGAGCAGACAACAGGATAGCTGAAGTGTAATCACAATTTATAGCTATCATCCACAACAGCTATTTGTACTTCTCCTTTTAACAATTATTTACATAACATTTAGAGTACTCGTGTACTCTAATAACACCAGATAACACCAGATAATAACAGATAATAACAGACAATAACACCAGATAACATTTAGAGTACTCGTGTACTCTAATAACACCAGATAACACCAGATAATAACAGATAATAACAGACAATAACACCAGATAACATTTAGAGTACTCGTGTACTATAATAACACCAGATAACACCAGATAATAACAGACAATAACACCAGATAACATTTAGAGTACTCGTGTACTCTAATAACACCAGATAACACCAGATAATAACAGATAATAACAGACAATAACACCAGATAATACTATCCAGCTGAAGAGTAATCACAATTTATAGCTATCATCCACAACATCTATTTGTACTTTTCCTTTTAACAACTATTTACATAACATTTAGAGTACTCGTGTAACTGTTATACGATCAACTTAACCGCCTCGGTGGCCTAGTTGATAGCGTACTAGGCTTTCACCCCGAGGACCCGGGTTCGATTCCCGGCTAGGGCTTGGTATTTTCATACGCTATAAATCATCCCATCGTCTGCATTAGCCCAAGTGTGCAAAATAGTCGGACGTTAAACACAAAAAAAAAAAAAGATCAACTTATACGCTGAATGGTATTATCACAAACTGTGTGAGAGTGTTTATTTTTCAATAGAAACATTTATGCACTTTTCAGAATGTTGACACTATTTGAAGTGTTTCTATCTCATTTCACGAGGTGATAGGATCATTTACTTTTCAATTATCAATGTTTACTTAGGGTAGCAATTAGCATCAGCTGCCGTCGCCTGTGATATAAATAAGTTGTGTCCAGTTACAGTGTTTTATTTTGTCTAGGTTACCCTTATTATTTATTACAAATTATTTACTACGGAAGGCTGTTTAGGTAACAGAACTAACCCGACTGTAATAGAAACTGACTATTAAAAGAGTGAAGGTTAATCGAGACTACTGTACTACTGCTTAACAAAAAGCATAATTCATTTTTACCTTGATCTCTCAGTGAAATTATAACCAAGTTTGACAGTAGTAATACATGTTTTCAAAAAAAAAAAATTCAATTTTCTTGTACAACAACACTGATAACTAAATCTAACCAAAACATAAACTGAATAAATACTTACTCTATCTAGGAAGCACTGAAAGAACCACTTAAGCGTGTAAATACCCGTATCGACTCCATTCTTATCTAAATGTTTTTTAAGCTTCGGCAAGAATTTGGTCATGATTTTGTCATGATGCTCTTGATATCGGAGAAGTTTAGGAAAACCAGGGATAAAAAATCCTGAAAATAATATTTATATAATTTTACATTAACGTATACATTTTGCATAAAAGAGAAACACTGTTTATTTAAACAAGAAGTAATGACTAACTTATCTTCATAACAAAAAAAAACAAAAACAACTTGAGTTTTATAGACTTTTAATTATCTGAAAATCTTAAATACTTTTGTCATATCATATTGATAATAACTATTTACTTTGAAGAAATATCTTTTGTGTACAGTACACTGATGAATTGTACACAATAAATTAGAGAAACACAACTGAAGCCTTAAAACAGATGTCTGTCTGTAGTGTTTAATTGGTTATTAACAATGTTTGGGGGTAAACAAAAAAGCAAAATTTCATTTTCAGTAACTCATTATTTGTAACTATAACTATAATGTAAAAAAAAAAAACTAGAAGTATAAAAGAAGTCTATAGAATTACATTCATCATTTCGAATTTATTAAAATATAATCGCATTTGATTTTATTTAACAATATTTAATATTCACTGAACTGATACATGTCAAGACCACTATAGAGTTTCCAGTCAAATTGTTTTTCGTCAATGATAATAACAATAATATGGGCTAAGGAAACTGAAATGTCGATAAGGCACTAGTAAGTTTGGTGTTTCTAAATTGCATACCTAAAAACTGTACTTTCGAGACGCAGTTACAGCCGCTGCTTTATCCTTACCGTTAACATTTGCATAACGGCATAAAGTATGAGTGTAAAACATAAATAAAAACAAAAAAATGGTAAGGGTAAAAATTACAAATATATTAGTAAGGGTAAAAAAAAATTTATAGAAGTTTTAAAGAAATTTAACATCCTTTACTATTTATTAATTCAAAAATACATTTTTTGACTAATGTATCAACAAAAACATACAACAGAAGTTATACAAAGGTCTCTGCTTTACCAGGTCTTAATAAAACAGCTGACTTATTGGAACAAAGTTTTTACAAATGATTTTTAGCAAACAATTGTTTTGGAAGTGATATTTTTATATACTTTGTGGTTATGTTTAACTATTTCAGTAAAATCATTTATAATTTTTTCTACATTAACGATAATTTTGTGGAAAAATTGTACTTGAATACACTATTTTTTTGATAACTAATTTCTTTACGATTATTTAAAATTCTGCGTAACATGATAAAATAATAAAATCAACAATGATCAGTTGTCGAGTGACAAACTGCACTTCAATTTTAATACCCTATACGATACTGCAATGCGAGTTCTAGGAACCTTCAATGGATTCGGTCATATCTCCAATAACACACAGTTACTGAACAGTCGGCTCGTAACGATACCAAAAACTTGTGTGTCCTGTGCTATTTATTCATCTGACAATAGGATAGAGTCTCAAAGCGTGTTATGAAATAAAGAAAGATAAGATCACATGAGAGACAAGTAAATTAATATTTCACTTTGATCTGAACACTAGAAATTAATTATTTTTTACAATTTTCTAATAATAAACAGTTCTGTGTATAATATTTGTTTTGCTTGTGTTGAAATATATCCACTGGTCTTAATGACTAGATCGCTGGTTAGGTTTTTTTATTAAAAATAAAATTAGTGATAATTCTTTAACATTACTATTATTACAATAATGATTAAATATATATTCACTTTATAACAAATAAAATATACTAACCATGCATTGCAAATTTTCTATCCGAGACAAGCACCGACAAAGCCCAAAAAGCATCTTCTTCGTCTAAATACATTAATAATAAAGCGGCTATTTGAGACATCCCTTGGCAGTAGCCGATCTCTAGATTGTACACACTATAAGCACCTAACACGTTAAAAAGTTCTTGTTGTTTTGAGTTGTAACGTTCTCTGAACATTATGTGATCCCTGTACGTTCGGTTCACATCTAAATCAATCTGTCGAATATCAGGTGACCACCTCCATGCCAATTCCCGCATCTCCTGAAAATGTCAATTTCATATTTTACTTATTTAAATGCAATAGGAATCATATATAATACAGTAAAGTGCAAAGATAGGTACTTGAAACAAATACAAAAGACGTACGATAAATTTAGGTAATACGGTAACAGAGAACCTACTAAGCTGAGCCGCTCCATTAAAACGATACCGTAAACATTAAATTAAGAGCTAATGAAATACAATCACATAAAATGAAATATTACCTTGTATTTGTCTTTTTGCTCTTCTCTAACTACGGCTAAGTTTAACATATGACTCCACACTTGGCCTCTAAGTGAGTTTGGAACTCCTTTATAGACTCTCCTGCGAAGTTTATCTTTTGTGGCGGAAGAGTTCCACTGCTTTAACATCTTCAGCCATTTCTTAACTCTGTCCATTTCCAATTTCACCTCGTTAGGGTCGGGTTTATCAGTAACCCGTTGGTCGCTAAACAATTTTAGAATAATATCAAATTTACAAAATAAAACGATGAATAAATTTTAAAATAATTCAGTCTTTGATAATTTAAGGGAACAAATTTTTAATCATTGCTGAACTTTCTTGACAGTAAACACTGCAACAAAAAAATATTTAACAGCTTGAGATTTGTACGTTTGTTTAACTTAGAAGTAATGCAAATATTTAATTTTTAAACATCAACAAATAAACCGGTGTCTTCTTAAGATGACACATGCTTATATTTGTAAATAAAAACACCGAATACTGTATTTTATTAACTATAAAATGCATTTTTTTCTCTAAAACATAGAAAAATTCAGGTGTGTTTAACACTCAAAATTAATATAAAAATGTCCAGTGTTTGATTTAAAATTCCTGCCCGTCTTAAAAATGGCCATATATTCAATGCCGCAGCAAACCTATCTCTATCTGGCAATGTTGAATTCAACTAACAGCAGCAGTGCACCGATGCGACAAATATGAGTTGTGGGGATTCACAAGCTTGCTAACACTGTCTCCCTCCCACTCCGCCATCACAAATCCAGAACAGTATCTAGGCTGCATCATTGCAGACTATAGTGCTAGTGAACTTAAAATGAAAGTGATTTGTGTTATCGGTAACAGTACAATATTTTTGTTAGTAGCTAGTTTCTTAATAGAAAAAAATATAAATAAACTAAGAATTTTTTTTAGTCTGGCTTTGCAGTCTAATAATAAAAATGGTAAAAAGGTTATTTTTTTTAATTCCTTAAAAATTAACGTGTGCCTTATAGTCCGTATCATCTTATAGCCTGTAAAATACAGTATTTGCAAAACACAATAATATTTTTACTGTACACTTAGCTATGCGTCTGACCTTGTTGGGGTAATCCACGAACTTTCAAAAATATTAACTCTTCTGTATTGTTACTACATAGAATTTTGTTTAGTATAACAAACGATTATTAAAGTAGGCTACCACTACTTAAGTAGGTACTGGTAAAAACATTATTATTTTATTATTTTTTTAGCCTACAATTTCACCTTTTGAAAGCCGTTCTTATGATTATACAGCCGATGTTTTATGCAAGACTAGTACAACTCTGACCAGAGCATTGTAGGTCACAGGCATTGCTAAATACTGTCAACTGTAACTAGATAACGAATAAGCAAACAATTGTGTTTTTTACAGAGAAACAATAGGTTACAAAAAAAATATAATATTATGTATCCAAAAGTTGACAAAATTGTTGTAGTTATACATTTAAGCATGCCTAGACTTCTTTAATATTTATTATGAATGCAGTCATTAATAAAAAATTTTACAACCAAGTTTTCTCTCTTCTAATAATAAGTAGGTTAGGTTAGAATGATAAAGTTTAGATCGTTAAACTAAAACAGAAATGCTGTTCAATCACAATTTACTTACTGAATGAAACCATATCTGTCGAGGACATGGTAAATCTCAAACGCAGGATCTTCCCAAGGGTCGATTTCAGCTCCTTCTTGCCGGCCTCGTTTATAACGAGCTACAATATTTGCACGTTCTTCAGCTGCTCGTTGGAGCAGCTCCTCTTTGTTCATCCCGTAATCAACATCCCGCCATTAGAGCAGACCTAAAATGCAAAATTCAAATCATTGTTTGGCAATAATTCAAATATAGAAATGACCTAAACAATTAAAATAAAAGACACTTTCAAATACTTTTAATTTTCTTTAAAACCAGTTTGATTAAGAAAAGTTCTCACTATATGGTTCCTACAAATACCACATTTTGTTTAAATCGGCTAATAATTTTCCACAAAGGGCTTTAATTATTTTTATAAAATGTATTCCTTATGTAGATCTACACAAAGAAATGTATGGTTTGTTATCTCCTGAAAAATCATCAAACCCTAACACTCAAAAATTTTATTCTTTAGATCTTTAATTAGGTTACATTGTTATAAAAATTGTAAACTATACTTATATATTTTCAATTTTATTGTAATTAAAATAACAGTAGTACAACAAACCAAAATAAAATAAGTACATATTTAAAGTTAAAAAAATCTGATTTAGTATGGTTGTACTTTGTAAAATGTGTAATACATCGTCTATACTAAAAGCTAGAGTGGACTGAATACCGCATTTAACAAGGAAACAAAGTGACTGCCTATGTTTACAAATAGAATTTCGCAACTGTGCATTACTTTACACTTGACTAGCATGCAACAACATAAACAAACACAAAGATGGCAGAGGGGAATTGTTAAAGTGTGCTATTATTGTCAAAGGCTTCACACATATTACGTAGCCTACTACACTAGCATTACAGTAGGCTACTTGACTTCTGACCTATTCAGTCTGCTCCCTTTTTTTTTTAAGTTAAGCGAACTCCACTTACAGTAATTATCAGAGCACAAAACTTGACAAATTTCTAAATTGAATAAAGCACATATTTTAATTTTTGTTGTTTAGGTTTCAAAACCCCAAAATATTATTAGTATGTAGTACCTTCTATAAAGCTTATCATTCATACAACAAAAATTAAAACAAATTTGTAAGGCATCCTAGTTTTGTTTTTTTCTACAAAAGGCTGTCTTTTTTATAAACAGTTATATGTCCTGTTATTTGTTTTTAGGATAAAGCATTTAATAAAAAAATTAATCTAATAGTGTTCCAATATTCCAAACTGGAAAAATGTCTCTTGAATATAAACCAAATAATCAGATGTAACAATAATCTTTACAAATTGACATAAAACTAAGAAAATTACAACTGTATTTCTTGATTGATTGCCTTCAACTGCTAAAAAATTTTACCAGATTTGGAATTGGAACAAGTTGAAGTAATCAGTTTCTGAACCACAACAATGCCATAACAGCTTAACAAAATAAAGTAACTGTTGTTTCAGACCATTGTTCAGACCCATCTGTGCTCCATAAAGGTAGTAGTCTTTTCAACAGATATGCCTCTTTTTTGGCAAAGACCTAGCCAAACTTACAAAAAAATAATTGTATTCTATTAAAAACGCCATAATTATATTCATAAAAACAATAATTGTGTTTATTGAAATTTGAAAAAATACAATTTGTAGCCTACAACCTGGTTCACAGAGATGAAATTATGAGCATGTTTCATTATCCAGAGACAAAAATCATTTTGTCCATACATAGTTTGTGATGTCCAACTGCTAAGACATTTCCATCATTCCTCTTTAAGATGGCAGTGCAATGTTTATTTCTTAGTTTTGTTTATCTTACTTTTAATCTGTTTTTGAGTATTGAAGTTTGAAATTACTTAAAGAGAACATGTTCATTTGGGTGCAAGGTCTACCTACACCAAATTTTAAAAACATTTTCACATCAAAAGAGAAAATGTCTGTTTTTTTTATGAAAAAATATAGGCTAGTACACCCTTTATTTCACGGGGCTGGAATACTACTTTTTTTTATGTTCAGCACACAGAAGTTCATTCTATGCTTAAATAAAAATGTATACTTTCATTAAAATTTAAAAAATATTTCTTTCAATAATTTACTTTGCATTAAACAACACAGAATGTTTCCCATAACATATTTTTGAATACAACAGCTGTTTTTTTTTTTTTCAGTAAGGCCCATTCGTAAAAAAGTTGCAAATATTTGTAACCAAAAGTACAATGGCAGAAACAATTAAAGTCCGAAATGCTTATATAATAAAACATCTGCAGATGTCAAATTGATGTTATATTTATAAAACATTTTTTTTTAATAAATATTTACATTCTGTATTAATTTAAGCTGAGTCAAAACATATAGAAGAATATGTAATGCAAAAACATTATAAATGAAGACATTGTTCTTTACAAATACACAAATAGATTAGATAAAGCTTATCTTGCTTAATTGTTAAAACGCTTAGAAAAATGGGCAAGAATTGATACTGTTTCTATAACTTCTTAGTGAGAATAGTTTAAATAATTTAAAATTTGATTACCTATATTAGTTATTGCATAAAACACTGATCACAGAAAAGCAGCTATGGAGCCTATATTACAACTTTTTACTTTGAGAACCCATATTTTAAAGCAGCCTTTAAAAGTATAAACAAATATTTCCTACTTACTGGTTCCTTAAAAACATATAGAATACTAAAGAGATCAGATAATGAAGGAAAATAATTTATCAATAATTACATATGATTCATTATATGTGAACCTCTATGTGTTCATGTATATACTGATTGTTACATTTTTTTAACCTTTCCTAGTTTTTCCAATTTTACATTTGGGGGGGAATATTTCTGATTGCTTCCATTGTTAACATTTATTGCAATACTCACAATAAGTTTGTATAGGTACAGATAATTTCTTAAATTATCCATACAAGTATAATTTACAATATAATTTTGTTTTTCAAAATAATTTGTTCTAAACTTTTCATCATGCTATGGTAAATAAAATATGTAAACTATAAATAAAACAGAAATACAGATAGTTCTAAGGTTATTTAAGTAGCAGGCTTTAACAATAATTAGTAGGCCTAAGGCTACTTCAATTAATTAAAATTATTAAAATTTTAATACAATACCCATTTTCTACAATTTTGTAGGCTACAAAACTCAGGCTACAGTCAATTTTGAAGGTTTCTGCAATAAAAATGTTTAGACCTCATGTAAATTCTTTTTATTCCATTTTTCTGTATTATTTAAAATACTGAATCACTTTCTTCTGGCACTGTATAAAAAACAATAATTTAGATTATGTACTGGAAAACCATGTTTTTTTGAAAAAAGATCAGCAAACAGTAACAAGTTAAAATCACAGATAAACCACAGATGAGTATTCAATGTCAAAACTAAAGTAATTCTTCAATATAAGAAAAAGTTAATAAAATCCATATATGAGAGTCGAAATCACAAAATCCAAATTTTGATTACTTTTTTTATTATAAATTATTTAAAATTCTAAATTTTTCTTTCAAAATGTTTCTTATAAATCCTATTTCTTATCAAAAAAATATGTACAGTGGCCTTAGCATGTAAATAATACAGTATATACATTTTTCTGCTCTACTGAAAAATCAAGTTTTTGGGTTATGTGAGTTTTGATTCTAGATGTCTCATTTGTAGCTAAAATATATTTAAAAATTAATATTTGCTTACGCACAATATTTATATCTTAGATTAGACAAAATACCAATACAATCTGTTGCAATTACACGGGTTACTGATGATAAAAGTGCTCATTGACTAATACATGACAGATGAATAATTAACTGCTAAATGACATTGAATTTATGTACATTAACATTGTAGTCATCCTTTAAAATAAAAATTAAAGCTAAAATAGTTTATATGTATATTTAAAATGTTATTAAGCTTTATTTTTAATTATTAGGCTAGTTCATTCATGAGGAGAACAGGTTGGGTAGAAATCTATATGTTTATAGTCTACTAAATAATGAAAAAAATACAATATTTTTGTTTTCGAAATTGTTACTTAATGATGTTTAATTCAGCATGTTATTATTCATTCTATTATGATTCATGTTATCTTTGAACTGGACATTTACTGTCATTTGTACATACAGAACAGTCATCACTAGATAATTCACACCTCTGTAATTCGTCAAGCTGTTTAATTCATACTGAGATTCTGGACCTTTGAAAAAATCTTGATAAATCGTACAAAAACAATGTACTTTAGTCCCTTCATTATTTTGTACTGAAGAAGCTTGATGTCAACTCTATTATTTGTACTTAGCCCAGCCTTGCCTCTATAAATTGTACAAACTGGGTAGATTTTTTGTTTTTGCTGTGTAAGCACAACGTTCTTTATTTGTAGGATCACAAATCTGTAGTGTAATCAAGATTGTGTAACTGACTCATTTCAAACACATTTAATTACTGATAAAATATGGCTCATCTATAATTATGAAATGAAAAAGCAATGTCTTAAGAAAGTCAGGTGTCAGCACCACAGAGCAGATCTGTTGCTATTTGTTAATCATTACAATTAGTGTGTAAAAATATAAGTTTCTTTTCTCTTGCGGACAAAAATGCATTGTGCATATCAACATTGTTTGATAAACAACAATGTTTAACAATGTTTAAACAACAATTTATTTAACATTGTCGTTAAATAAATACACTCACGATTTTTCAAATCTATTAAATTAAACTTAAAACATGATAGAGTGAACCAAGAGTTATGTGAAAAGATAAAATACCTAAAAAAAAATAATCTAAAATAGATGAACAGGAATATTGGTGAAAAATATTCTTTGTTACAAGACAGACAAAAAGGGTCTTTGATAAAAGGTAGCTTATCAAAACTAGAACAGATTAAATTGACAATAAGGGATTTTTTTTTACTTTAAGACGAAAAGCACATTGATGCTATTATCGCCTCCCTAAATGTAAGTGTGAGTACTTACTTACTTACTTTAATACTTATAAAGTGTTAAAGTCGTTAAGTATAGTGTTATAAGTGTAAGTGTATGTTAGACTCGGTTACTGTGAGGGACGTCTGAATTCTCTCAATAGGTGCAGCTAGTCTGCACCCCCCCCCCCATGCGGTTTAGGGGAATGAAGGTCATAGAGTTGAAGGATGTAATAAATAGTAAATCTCTAAAATCAAAAAGAGTGTTTAGCCAGCTGAGGAAAGAGTAGGTAAAATGACAAAGTTAGGTAAAACAATTCATAAACTAAAAAAAAATAATTTTAGTTTTACCAAAGACAAAGTCGTTAGGACAAAAATATTTTTGTTTTAAAAGTTGCTAATAATGATGGAATATCATGTCATTATTATTTTTTTATAGGTTTACATACATTTATCATCATTTGTGTACAAAGAATAATACACATTATGAGAGTGCAAATCGATTCTCGTTCTCATGTACTCTTCATTAATAATCGAAATTATAATCACTTAATACAACTATTTCGTGTTTAATGATAGTTTTAATAATTCAGATTAACTTGCAATTTACAAAATGACACTGACTAATATAACTAGGTGGATGCAGCATCATTTAAAATCTAGGAGGTTCAAACTAAAGCGAAACCTCAAATATCTTAGAACCTGCATCTTAGAAATAAATTCCAGTATAAAATTACAGTCCCTCAAACTCAGGTTGCCTAATGACATATCCACTATGTCATTGAGTATAAAATACTATACCAAAACTTGTCACAATTACATAGAGAATAGGAACAATTACAACTTCCAATTCCCATAATCCAATAACTACATGTCTGACAAACAACATTTTCAGGGAACTTGGTTCTAAAATTTGCCTCATAAAAAACCTAAATGGTGCAAAACTATAGCAACCATAGAAAGAACATAGACCTACCATACACTAGATTGCTACTTATTTTTTGCAATGAAAAAAAATTAAGCCTAATATTTTCAATTAGCCTATAAAATTAATTATAAATTTTATTATTATAAAATAATGTTTCCGAACAATTATTAATAAGAAACATTTAGTGGGGGGACAGTACAGACTATTGCCAAATGCGGTCTTGTATCGGAACAACGAGCAGCTCACTTACATTTTTAGGAAAAGAAGATTGCCCTTCTTTGGACACCTAACTCGGTTACCAGAGAGTAGACTTATGAAGAGATTATTGGACTACCAACTGAGGTGTAAAGTTAAGAACAACTGGTTGAAGGAGGTGGAGCAGGTCTTGGAGGAACTAGGAATAACCAATGAGCAATTGGCAGGAAGAAGGGAAAAAGCGATCTTAAAAAGTCAGGAAACCCAATTACAGTTTAGGGAAAAACATCCACGAAACGTAGTATATTCAGAAGAACTCAGACTTCAGAGATCAATAAGATTAAAAAAATACTGGGAAGAACGCAGAAAAACCAAAAGACTTAATTAAATTGACTGTGTGCTCCAATGTGGGCTTAAATTTTAAAAAAAAAAAAAAGATGTTACAAATATGTATTAAAAAAATTGTATTAATAAGAAATATGACTCACTTTATTAACAATTACAAAAAAAAACTGGTAATATAGGTTACAAAACATTTCAAGACATTAGTATGACTTCTGTTAGCTTAACAGGCTAGGTATATATAAAAAATTAATATAGTAAGATTTGCAACATTTTGTAAATGATAGGAAGTTATTTATTTCAATTAAATCACTTTTTTAAATGATAGAAAAGAATCATCATCATTTTAGTGCCTCCGTACCTTTTGCATTAATTTCAAGCTGCCAAGTTTAAAGGCTTACTGATAAAAAAATGACTTATTAGGGGAAATGTTTACTGATAGTAGCTATTAAGCAATAACAAATGAAAAAACCACAGGCAAAATACAAATAAATACAAGCTAGGCATATCAATGTAGAAGTTAGGCTAGGCTAGGCCATTGTAAAATAAACAATCTGCAAACATTTTAAAATCTTAAGAAACCAATTGGATTAATATCAATGTAGAAGTTAGGCTAGGCTAGGCCATTGTAAAATAAACAATCTGCAATCATTTTAAAATCTTAAGAAACAAATTGGGTTAAACAGAAATACTAATTTTAAGAAATATGTCTGTGGTAACTGAAAATAAAATATTAAATTAAGACATTGCTTGATTTACTGATTATTAAAAACAGAACAAAAATAATTAAATGCAATAAATCTGCATCTAAAAATGTATAAATTAGTGTTTATAACTAGAATCAATTTAACATTTCTTACGTGTACAGGTTAATTTTATATTAATTTAAATAAGTTGCCGTTTTATTATTAATTATGTATCTGAGTAGAGCTGTCATATTTTTATAGTTCTAACCTTAATATCAGACGTCAGTTGCAGGTGACAGTCCAGGCCAAAGATTCAGATGTTTTGTCACTTTTATCGCAAAAAATGTCAAGCCAATATAACTGATGCAAATAAAAATTAAATATTGTGTTTATGACTATTCATTAGTACCAAAACTTTAATAACACTGAATATATAAAAACAACCGATTAACAACACTACTATTTTGATGGGCGACAACTAAAGATTATCTTCTGTTCTGTTTTTGAGGTGAACCGGAAGTATTAAGTCACGTGATATAAGAACCGGAACGAAAACGTTTCACCGCTATTTAGAGCACACGTCATCAAAATTTGGCACTAGATGGCACCACTGCAGCATTCATAAACAGTGATTGTGATTTTCAATCAGCCGCCGCCTGTCGCTCATTTATCTGTGAAACTAGAAACTAATTTAGATGTGTTTATGTAAAAACTATAGTAAAAGTACATAATTAATTGTGTTCTATGTACATAAGCTGAAGCGATAAAAATATTTGTTTAAAGAATAAACGCCGGTTCTATTGCCACGTAGCTACAACAAAAATCTCGACTTTAAAAATGGTAAGCAAGTACATCGTTCTCTTTTTGTTAAAATATTGGTTAGGTAGTAATATTTTCATGGTTATGCTCAAAAAATATGTATATAAATAAGTTATTTGTATTTTATTTTATTAACCATGTATTAATTTTAATTGTATTCTGTTCCTTTATAACACATCACTATTGAGCCTACTAGTATAGCCTACTTTTCAATAAAAAAGGCTAAAACATTTTTCTAAAAAAAAGTTAACGATTTTTTTCAGAAAGTAGACTTATTCAATTTTCTGATTAAAGTATTAAGATTTTTAAGAAATAAAAAAAAATATAATTTTTTTAACTGTATGCATTAGGACTACAATATACATAACTAGCTATCAGGTTTCATTAGGAAAATAGATCCTTGTTATTATTTTACTTCTTATATTACAGAGTAAGGTGAGTAGAGTTTTTGAAAAATGGTTTATTCTGTCATTTCCAGGCAGGATAAATGTTTACTTATTCAGATAAACAAAGTAGGCTAACAAGTTAGGGTTTAACTTTTAAACATTAAGCATTCATAATTTCTATGACTACAAAAATGAAAAATTGTTCATTTACCCCAGTGCTATGGTCTTAAATGGTGAAAGTCCATATACCTTTCCCTTCACCATTTACCATTTAGTTGACCCTCCAATGTTATTTGATGCATATTCATTGTCTATAACAGAGCTGTAGTTATCAATTTTATGAATATTTAGTAGTAGTGTTGTTACTTATTTCTGTTTTAAGAAAATTTCCATTTTTGTATGAATTGTTATTATAAAAGTATATATGTGTGTGTGTGTGTGCATTGCCAAAAGCCATTTTGTGACAAACTCCATGAAAAAGTATGCACTGACTATGTAACAACATGTGGGGAGAAATTATTAAAAAACATAAACCAAAGTGTGACAAAAACAATTTATAGTTGGGTTCTTTTTGTATATTTTTAAAGATATAAATATAATAGATATTAAAAATAACCTAAATTCATTTATAATATTAGTAATTTTATTTGGTTTAAGTTATTACTAGTAGATAGTCAATAAGGAATATTTTTATTTTTGTTTTCCTTAATGTATTATTTTTGTTCAACATGTTTTTCCTGTCAACAATGAAGTATATTAGTCATAAAAATATGGCATTTGAATGTTCTTTCATTACAACCTAAAAATTTATTTAAAAAAAATACTTGTAAAAATTACTAATAATACGAGTGGAATGGTAGAAATACAAATTGTTAGTGTTTAAAGGTTAAGAGCAACTGTAATATACCACAAACAGTAGAAATCCAATGAGTAACCACAAAGAATATTGTAATCCTTTTTGTGCAACGTACAGTAGCTTAATTTATCGAGCTGAATAAAATGGTGTTATTTCTAATTTTCAGAAAGAAAGAAAAACTGAAACACCATCAGTTTTCGACCCAATAAAAAAAAAAGTGTCTTATTAAAATAAGGTTTGTTTTACTTCTGCTATCCTTATACAGGGATACTCCCAGCAGGAGGGTGCAGACTAGCTGCACCTATTGAGAGGATTTAGATATCCCTCACGGTACCCAAGTCTAACACACACACATACAATACTACACTTGCGACTTTAACACTTTATACTCACACTTACATTTAGAGAGGCGATAATAGCCTTAATGTGCTTTTCGCCTTAAAATAACAAAAATTGCCGTCTCTGTAGCCTAGTTGACAGCGTACTGGGCTTTCACCCTGAGGACCCGGGTTTGATTCCCAGCCAGGGCTTGGCATTTTCACACGATATAAATCATCCCATCGTCTGCATTAGCCCAAGTGTGCACAATAGTTGGACGTTAAACACCAAAAAAAAAAAAAAAAAATTATTTCTGCTATGATGTTTTAATGCCCATTCATCATTGCAACACTAATTTAAAAGTATCTTGGTAAATAATTTTGGATATTTATTCAAAGAATTAAACTTAAGTTACTTAAATACCCAATTGTTTATTTTAATAAATCAGCAACTAAATATATAGGCCTAGCATAACATACAAAAATTTAATCTTCAGCAGTCAGCTGTTTTGGAATAGTGGATACTTATATTATTTGAAAATAATAACTACTTGTGTTACAGGTGCACCTAGAATCAATGTCAAGGTATGTTTCCCCAGTGAATCCAGCAGTTTTTCCACATCTAACGGTAATACTTCTTGGGATTGGAATCTTCTTCACGGCTTGGTTCTTCGTATATGAAGTTACAAGTACTAAATTTACAAGAGATTTATTTAAAGAACTATTAGTATCATTGGTAGCAGCTATATTTTCTGGATTCGGAATACTGTTTCTTTTATTATGGGTTGGCATTTACGTTTGACACAAAAATATCTCTTTGAATGTAAGTAAAAAAGCTTATTAACTTTATAAAGTTATATAAACATGTAAAAAACTGACTGGTTTACACTATTTGAAGGCATACTATTTATTTTTGCTAAACTGCTGCTTTGGACCATTTTTTCATCATGTTAATATTAAAGTAATGTTAGGCTATAATAGCCTTAATGTTCTTTTCACCTTTATTTTTAAAAAAGGTAATGTTTGTTGGATTTTTCAGTAGCATAAGTTTGTAAGTTTAGAAAATCGTAAAGAATGGTTAATGTTTAATCAGCCTGTAGCTGTTATAGAAGTTGTTCCAGCACATTTTGTTGTTCTGCTACATATTATTGCAACTTCCATTTAAGGCTGGATTGCCATAAAATGCAGAGTGGTGGTGCGCTGAGTAAGAGTGGATTATGCAGACAAAACAGAATATAATGTTTAATATAAATGTGGCTACTGAGTGTGAAACCTAACTGAGCAGAGTTAAGTATGTCGCTGGGTTCAGTGCTTCCCTTTTATTAAAAATAATAGCTTCGGTTTTCAATGTGTTATTCATGCCAAATTTAGTCGCCACCCAGCCTTACTCTTCTATAGGTATAATATATAGGTTACTGTGTAAAATTAATCTATATATGTAATGTTTATATTTTGATTTGTTTGTTTCAGGTGATCACAGATAATAACTCAAGTACTTCATTGTCAATACAAAAGAATCTACCTGCTGACCTTCACAGTTTGTATGCATTGTTACATTCCTAAACGTTCAAAAAAATCTTTGTTAAAACAATAAATATTAAACCACATTTCTATAGCTTTTTATTTATTGAATTTTATTTCTATTATTACTTGTTTTATGTGTACTATTTTTATAATTTAAATACATATAAAACAAATGATATGTAAAAAAGTTATATTAGGCTAATAAATAAAATAAAATACCAAAGTTGTATCAGTTTTTTATAAAACCAGTCTTTAACTGTATATCGATGCTTTTCTTAGTTTAAGATTATCTGTTCATTATAAAACCTCAAGCTAGTAGAAATAACTTCTTGAAAGTAGCAACAGGCAAAATTTGGCTAGCCTTTAAAACTTGGACCACTTTTTCAGTTTTTAAAGTATGGTTGTTTATCTTAAAGACAAATATGAATAAAACAACTTTTTTTAAAGCCAAAAGTTATAATACTTATACTTCTTATATCTTGAAATATGCAGTTACATAATTTGTTTGTTACTGTAGTAACTTAATCTCCTACAAATCATTTTACATGTCTCAATATATAAGGATATCTTATACGAGGGCGATTTGATAAGTCAGTGACTTTTTGAATTTCCCGTACAGTTACTCCGAATGCAACAGTGCTACCGTCAACTGTAATCTATCAGTGGGCAACTTTCTAATTTTGAGCAAGCTACGTCGTGCAGTTGGTGTTTGATAGCTGTTCAAAGCAGACAACCTCATGAATTTTTACGAAAATGGAAAAAAGTGAATTTCGTGTGCTGATTAAGCATTACTTTTTACGTAAAAAATCCATCATTGAAACTAAGTCTTGATAAGTACTACGGAAACTCGGCACCATCAATTTCAATGGTTAAGAAGTGGTTTACAGAGTTCCGTTGTGGTCGTACCAGCACTAGTGACGCTGAACGTTCAGGTCGCCCAAAAGAAGTGATCACACCGGAAATCATCGATAAAATCCATGAAATGATATTGGATGATCGGAGAATGAAAGTGTGTGAGTTGGCTCATCCTGTAGGTATCTCAACTGAACGGGTACATCATATTTTACATGAATATTTGGACATGAAAAAACTCTCCGCGAGATGGGTGCCACACTCGACCATACGCGCAATCGTGTGACCACTTCAAAAGAGTGTTTAGCGATGTTTTGCCGTAATCCGAACGAATTTTTGTGCAGTTTTGTTTCTATGGACAAAACATGGATCCATCACAACACGCCAGAGACCAAGGAACAATCGAAACAGTGGGTTGCTAGGGGTGAATGTGGACCAAAGAAGGCCAAACAGAGTCCGTCAGCCAACAAGGTCATAGCCACAGTTTTTTGGGATGCACGCGGTGTCATTCACATCAATTTCCTCAAGAAAGGTAAAACGATCACTGGCGAATATTATTCAAAGCTTTTGAACAGATTCGATGTTGATTTGAAGCAAAAACAGCCGTATTTGGCGAAGAAGAAAGTGCTGTTCCATCAAGACAATGCATGTATGCACACTTGTCTAGTCACGATGGCCAAAATCCACGAATTGATACGAACTGCTACCCCATCCAGCATATTCTCCAGATTTAGCCCCCCTGCGACTATTTTCTGTTTCCAAACCTAAAGAAATGGATGTGCGGTAAGAGATTTGAGTCGAATGAAGAAGTCATTACCGAAACAAACGCGTATTTTGAGAGCTTTGAGGAAACCTATTATTTGGAGGGAATAAAAAAATCAGAAAACGCTGGACTAAATGTATCGAGCTAAAAGGTGATTATGTAGAAAAATAAAATTTTTATTTGCTGAAAAAAATTTGTTTTATTCAAAAAGTCACTGACTTATCAAACCGCCCTCGTATATAAAAATCCTACATGTAAAATGTAGTGGTACATAATTACATTTAAGCTTTTAAGGAATTTAAAAGTCCTTTTGATTATTTTATACAGCAAAATATCACTTTGCAACCCGAAGGAAAAGATTTTATAATTTACTCAAAATTTAATATTGCCTTACTAAATAGCAAAAAAATATGGCTAAATACAAATTTCTTTGTATAACAAGATGATTATAAATTATACAAAAAAAGATGATAAAATTTTATGTTACAAAAATGTTAATTATCAACAGTACCAAAAAATATATATTGATAATTATCTCTTCACAAATTCTCTTTTGGAATCTATTACAAATGGAGACAATCTAAGATTATTAGTTTCTTCAAAAATCAGTGTCAAAATATTAATAAACCTATTGATATATTTTTTATTATTATTTCTGCCAGTAATATTATTGTGTTCAGTACATTCATCTGCCTTTCCTAGCTTGTAATTTTGTTACAGACATGTTTTGGATTACTCTAGAGTACATGATCATTCTAATAATGGAGATAGTTCAAAAATTAAAAACTTGACAGAGCTAAGAAAAACAGATGAGTGTAATTAACAAATTTTTAAAAAGAAAATATTATCGACTAACTGTACTGCTATTATTATATTATTTGGACATTTACCATTATTTGTGTTCATATCACAACAAACAACCCACAGACACATACATTTGAGTATGTTCCCAAAGTGTACAATCTTGAATTGAGTGGAATGTGTTTCATTCACTCATAGATTCGACCACAGATTAATATAATTTTTGATCTGTGCACTGAATATACTTTCCAGCAATGGAAATGTTTTGTTTTCTTAACCCTTTACCTGTTGTAATCCAGAAGTGTTTGACTGTGATGATACCACCACAAAACTGACATATAGGTAGGTTCATGTGTACCATTAGAAATCCATGCATTAACAAAGAATGACTAATGCGGAGGCGGGTAACAACCACCTCTTTCCTGCGGCTTGTACCTAATGACAAACCCCAAGGACAAATAGTATTTTTAATTACCCTAATTTGTTATTGTCCATGGCTGCCCACTCATCTTCCCAATGCAAATGAAATAGATGTATGGCTTAGGAAAGAAAATGTGAACAATGCACAATGCACGCTGGTGGCAGTAGAGTTGCTTCCGCAATATCCGCTCTAGTGTTTTCAACTATGCCCCTGTAACCAGGTACCCAGTAAAACATAACCAATACCTTGTAGTCAAGCCTGTGTATGGAGTACAGAATACCTTGAACCAGAAAGTTTATTGAATGCATATCATGTATAGCCTGCAAAGCACTTTTAGAATCAGAACACTTTTAAGTAATGCCGAACCAAAAGTTTGAAAGAAAAATATTTTTTTATTATTAAATATAATAACATGATACAATATTAGTGTTGCATATAGTGTTTTACCATTTTCAGCTAATAATATTTTTATGCCATTATTCAAAATATTAATGTCATGCCATTATTCAAAATATTAATGTCAGGCAAAGTACTGTATTGCAATATTATCTCAACGCAACAGCTCTGTGACTGGCAGAGCTGTCCTAATAGGACAGTTACTCTAGCTATTCACCTCTAAATTCTGCCCGACAACTGATTCACTTGAAATTTGGTGAATTAACGGAAAAATGTTCAAATAACAAAAGTTATATAATGCCAATGTGTGCTTCCACCCCAGGGGTGGTTGCTACACCTTCTTGGGGGTGAAAATTCTTTTGCTTAAAATAACCACGGAAATCAATAGAGGATCAAATTCTAAGCAATTTTTATTCCATAGATTTTTTTTCTGAAAGTCAATACTTTTTGAGTTATTCATGGTTGAAAACAGTGAATTTTCATTGCAAAAAGTAACGTTTTTTAACGGTCTTTCACGAATAACTCATGCCCCTGATCGAAAGAAGTATGGGGAACAAAAATAAAGCTTATAAAAAACAAAAAGATTCATTTTTTATATAATATAGGTGCTATACAAAGCAAGATATGATCAGTGAGACATTTTTTTTGTGAATACTTGGATCAATGTATTCAACGTTAAATTGAAAGAAAAGGGTTAATTTTTAGGGGGTAACAATAAGGAAAATTTTTGTAGTCCATAAAAAGACCTTTAAATTGAGCACTGTTAAAAGTCGTTTGCATATACACTAAATGAGTTATAGCTCGTAAAAGATGGACTCTTCAAAATTTTAAGGAAAAAAGGGCAGTATAATTAACCTAATATCTGTAGTGATCGAAATAGAAAATTAAAACATTTTAAACTATAAATAGGCCTTTTTTTGCATAGGGGTGCTTTCTAGGGGTTGGATACTTGAAACCAATGAAACATCTTTTCACAAGCGATTAATGAATTTTTATTGATTTTAATTCACAAGTTAAACATTTTAAAGCACAAAAAATTACTTTTCAACGTTATTTTCGTCATCAGGGGTATTTTCTAATGGTAAAAATTTGTATTAAAGTACAAATTATCATCAAATATATTTATTTTACTTCATTCAATTAATTTTTAATGCATAAAACGTTAAAATACGTGTTTTCCTATTTTTTCACTTGAGGGTAGTTTTACCCCTTCAAAATAAAAACACACCCCACCCATATATAACTTTTGAAAAGGAGGGTAAGACAAGCTTAAATACAAAATTTCAGCCAAATCAATTCAGTCGGACAGAATTCGGAGTTAAGGCTCTATTTTCCGCCCGAGTGACTGTACTATAAGTCATAACAAGGACTGTGCAGTGTAGAGGAGGAAGCATATATTTCAACATAGCTAGACGAGTTTTGAGCCTGTCTAGGCTAACCTATGATTTGTAATATAGGTCATTTAGTTTTGTTTGAACTGTATACTGTAAACAAAGGTTATGCCTTATTCTAATTTCATGAATGCTCATTTATTTAAAATTATTGTTAATCTAAATATCAGTGTATAGTTTTGTTTTAACATTAATATTATATTGTTTACAAAATGAATGAAGTCAGTTTCTTAGAGAAAAAAATTTAAGTAAGAGGTTTTGGGATTTGTTTTCCTAACAGATGGTAAGAGAAAAATAACATTATAATTCTTTCTGTACTAAAAGATCCCAGCTAACCGTTAGTCTAAAAAAACAAAAGTTATTTTATTTTATTTTTTTATCATGATGATGTGTAATTTTAGTGACCCCCTGTAACTGAAAATGTCACGTACTGCTCAGTTTTGAGTTTGAAGAACCCATAGTATAACTGCATAATTCGACACAAAGACCCAGCAGCTAAAAGAAAATTAGCAGCAGCTATCATAGTTATAGAAAATAAGAACAAAGGTAAAAAGAGAGAAAGAAAATACTGGATTAAGAATTAGCATTTACAGGATGCTTAATACTTTTAGTTAAATGAATTTATTAATAAATTGTTAGTAAATGGACCAAGATTATTTCAAAAACTATATGCGTATGACAGACAGTGCTTTCAGTACTGTATTTGAAAAAGTAAATCAATGGCTAACAAAGTAAGATATGGTGATGAAAATTTATTTCCAACAAAAGACGTTTAACACACTTGTACTTGGAGTTTGTTGGTCGCCATGAACAACAGTAAATGAAAGTACCAAAACAATGGCTGTCAACCCCAAGCGAAACTGTTTGGACTCATTAAACTCCTTTTGTTCACTCTTGGAATTCTAACTTCAAAATTCAAGCAGGCTGACGCCACTTCATCACTAATTCCATTCTACATTGCGGGATTTTATCAATATCTGCTCACTTTTGAATGGCAGGTTTAGATTTGGCACCCTATACATTATGTTCCAAGAGTGTGGATCAACTCTTTTTCTCAACTGCCCAAATTAAACTTTAAAACACCCTAAATGCCCGAATCTAAAACAATAAACACTCAAGGCTGTCATCTTGATTCGTAAAAATTAAAAACTTACTTGCAATCAGAGAAACCACAAATTACACTGGTGTCAAATGTTAGGTTTTAAAGTAATATAGATACCTCGTTTAGATAGAATATATTTATTTTAATCTTAAGTATTTAAAAAGGTTGTTCAGTAATTGAGCAGCTATAAGCTTTAAATTATGATGAATACGCCATAGTTTCATAAATATTTACAATCTACTAACCAACCGATTGTAGCCAATTAAGCGAGATCGTTTAAATATTTATCCTGCCAGACCTGCTTTTTGCCTACATTTATGCATCAGTGCTCGCAACATAAACTGCTTGCGGGATAGTGTTCGTACTTGCTTTAAAAAGACATCTAAATCAATAACTCCGCGTCGCAGGGCTTCGCCCATATAATATATCGCATCTTCTGTTGCAGCCTCCTCCGCAAACGCATTCAGGATTCTAAACAAACAATAAAACTGTTAGGATTAAGCCCGATGCACTATTTGTTAAGAGTACGGGTTCCTTCGAATAATTTTCTATCGGTGGTTCATTATAAAAATTACCTTTAATCATTTGATATGTTCTACCTTACAAATATTGTGGGTGGCAACCCCAAGAATGAACACTACTGTCTTATGTAAAATGAAACGTTCCCCAAAATATATATTAATCCCTTTAAACCAAAATAATAAAAGGGGGAAGAAGTGTACGCTAAATAATCGTCTACTTACTTTTATCGCCGATTTGCCACTTCTCGGCACCGCCCAGTTGGAACAGAAAAGCCACACAGTCTTCACAGAAAAGTCACCCGGTGTAAACTGACTTTCCGGCCCCGCCAGAATCGACTGTCCACGCCCTACCTCTTCCCCATGCTTTTGTTTCAACTGCTGTTCTACATACCGTGTTGCTTATTGCAACAGGCAGTACATCAGCAGTTTCGTAATTTCGCCTATGTTTCTTTTTGTCAATAGTGTTCATTCTTTGGCTGTGACCTCATTATCATATTCAAAACCAGCAACCAAAAACTAATATTTTTTCTAAATCCTAACAAAACTAATGTTATATAGGCCAGCAAAAATGTAAATGTTAAGATCTAACAATGAACTTTCAAATCTTTTGTTTAATTTGTAAAGTTTACGAAAATTTAAAATATTGATTATACTAATCCCTCATTTTTTTTTTAACATAAATTTGTTATGCCACACACTACACAGTCTAATAAATAACACTAAAACTATTACCGTATTTTTTGGACTTACGGAAGTTATTTACTTGAACTACTTAATCTGTAGGTAACATGTTTTTGATCACTAAAAATAATTTTTTTTTTTTAAATACTCAATGACCTCACACTGTTGTTGGGTGGTGAATCTAATACAAAAAAAGGCAAATCGCAAAGTTCACAAATAACATGCCATTTTAACAATGTTTTCATTACAAGAACGAATCAACAAAAAAAAAATAAGCCTTAATCTTAGTAATGGCTTTCAGAATGTGTAAAGCACATGAACAGTAAGTACATGTAGTTAATAATAAGATGCATGATCGGTAAATCTGTGTATGAAATTTTATATTTCTATTGCAATGTAAACAGCAATGAAGTTAACAATATAGTTCCAGAAAAACCAGCCTAAAATCGTAAGTAATCTTTAAAAAAATTATTTTCCGCAGGCATGGAAATAATTAGATAATAAGATATAAAATAAAATGAAAAAATATTCAAAAACAACCTACAATGCATAAATATCAAATTAACAAGTCTAGTGTTCTTTACATAAAAACAAATTTCCTTATTTATTTAAGAAGACACCTGGAAGTATTCCTATTTTGTATGAACATTAATACTACCCTGAACTTTTTTTATAATGCCTCAGAGTTTCATTATCCTCAAGATATATCAAGAACCTAACCCTCGCAGGTAACAAGGACTTACTGCCTAACCTGTCAGTATAGTAACAATTTATAATATTCACTGTTTACCTTTTTCATATTTTTTTTTTTTAACGTTTAAGATTAGAAGGGAAGCGTGAAAATATGAAATTTTAAATATGCCTGGTGGATCTATATAAATTCTTTATGTTGGACAGTTACAATCAGTTTCGCTACATTTTACAGTGATCAGTTACATAGTTTATGAGTAAAGGGTGCGTTACAGACAGACAGACATGCACACACATTTATAAGTTTTTTTTTTTTTCAACGTCCCACTATTGTGCACACTTGGGCTAATGCAGACGATGGGATGATTTATAGCGTATTAAAATGCCAAGCCCTCACCGGAAATTGAACCCGTGTCCTCGGGGTGAAAGCCTAAAACGCTATCCGATAGGCCACCGAGGCAGCTACCTTTTTCATAGTAAGATGGAAAGTGCTTTCTATATATGTCAAGAGTCTACAGAATTAATTTGTGGCAATTATCCATTCTATCTCCACTTCAACAATGGCAAGGTTTTTTCTAATAACAACGTGAAGTAGACTTATGTTTGGTAATGGACTAGTTTCTTTTGGAATCCATAAGTTAAATACAGTAATTTGAAGTTAAACAGAAAGTTATTTCAGTATGTAAAAATATTGTATAACACAGGAAATTGAAAATCGTAGTCAAATTCTGACACTTGTACAAAATCCAGTATAGGACTTCTGCAGGCATATTTGAATGAATAAACATTTTGTTGGAACTTTTCATAATTTCTATAATACAGTGAGTGCTGCTTATTGTGCAAGAACCAAACTGATTACGCTAATTGGATACTGTAAAATACATTTCAATTATTTGTAAAAAAATAATTAATAAACCCATACAAAGAAGTTTTCCAATTACTGTTCAAAATTTGTTTTGGGTTCAGAAATAAATGCAACATAATTATCAGCGATACTGGTTAGTGCGGAATCAGAAATAAATTGTGCAGGATAGTAAACCAAATTTAATTGCGTGTATTTTAATCCTGTAGTTGTGTTTAAATATTTGAAATTATAAAAAAAAATTATAAGAAATTTGTTACGAAGAATTAAAGAAAGAGAGAAGAAGAAAACAGCAACAAAAGAGAGGATAAACGAAATGGGCTAAATTAACATATACTGGGAAAGAGGCATATAAATATAAGAATTTTTTTAGAAAATATGATATAGATATAGCAATGACTACAAATAACACGATAAGGAACAAACTGACAAAGAATATAGAAGAAAAGGACAAATATAGTAAGAATGGGGTATACAGAATACAGTGTGGATGCAAGGTTGTCTACATAGAACGGGACGAAAATTTAGAACTAGGTTTAAAGAACAAGTAAGATCATTCAAATACGGCAAAAATGATTCAAATTATGCGTCGCATTTAATAAAAGAGGGACACATACCTCGAGAAATAGAAAACTGAATGAAGGTACTACATATGGCAGAAAAAGGAAAACATATGAACATTTTAGAGAACTTGGAAATTTTTAAATCTAAATTAAAGGAAGAAAACATAATAAATGAACAGATATCGTCGCAAGCAGATATTACGTTTAAAAATCTAAACATTTTAAAAAATTAACAGGAGGGACGACCGTTGAAGAGAAAGTTTGAAAGGAGCCAATCAGAAGAGAGCAAAAACGTATGATTTTGAAGAGCCAATCAGAAGCGAGCATGTCAGGTTTAATGTACACGTGTTGAATAGAGGAGGGGTACGAGGTGGAGATAGGAAATTATAAATAGGACGGGCCATAATATTGGTGACCAGTATAGATATATTTTTTGAAGATGTATGTTCTCCGAAACGCATCAACAAAAATAGAATTGACAAAGCTAGGGAAGGCAGATCATTATAATCAACATAGTGACAATAATCCTAGCAGAAATGAAGAAGAATATAAAAAGAATTTGAGACATGTGTTTTCAATGTTTTGTTTAACTTTGTGACGACACAGAGGGATTTGACATTTTGTATTATGGCCTTAAGATGAAACAGTAAGGTTTCAAAACTGCCTATGCTTTTTCAAGGTAAGTAAAAAAGGTGGACACTCGACATGATGCAGTGTCCATGTTTGATTAATCATCAAAACAAACTTTTTTCTTTTAATAAACATAATAAATAACAATACTGTTGTGTATTATATAATACACATTCACAACTTACGACTGATAGAAACAAAGAGATATTTCGACAAGCAATAAGAAGAAAATGGATTGGACATGCAGATAAGCGATGAACTTTCTTTGTAGGCGGAATGAGTTCACATACGGCCACATAGCAACACAAACAGTATACTACCCCAGTGCCTAACTACACACAACCAAAATAAATAAACACAGGCCTACAGTTTAGCAAAACATTTTAAAGTGTTAATTTTCCTATATCAGCTGCTTTCTACACATTCAAAAACAGTGATTTACATTTCTGTCTTAATTTAAAAACTCCATTTTATTTTTATAAAAAACAATGGAACACAACTGAGACCTAGAGAACGTTGACCGTTGACATACTACGCAATTGATCAGGTAGAAATCTTTTTTGTAACTACGAAATGTAACCTGAGCCAATGTACTCACTGCTTATAGAGAGGCGCTGTAGTGGTCACTGCCTCATCAACATCTATAGACTCCTCTTCACCAAGGCGACTTATTGCTTTGTCCATTTCCGCTTCCTTCTCTTTCAACAGAGTGATGTTACGTTCCATTTCATTCTAAAAAAAATTATCAGAATTGAAGCATGTGTTTACAAATTGGGCCTGGAAAGTACATTTCAATGTTTGGTAGAACTTTACATTCAATTAAGGAAAGTAAACAGAGGCACACTAAAGAGGAATTTGGAACTGGATGTGACGCTGTCAAAACATTTTTTTTTTTTTTTTTTTTTGACAAGCCGGAATTTTTGCGCAATGTTTTCTCCAATTGGGCAGCAGTATTGGAAAAATTAAAATCCTTAAATCACGTGGATGGCCAGCAGGATTGGCCAAACAAAATGCTATGCTTTTATATTAACTGTCTGATTTTGTTTGGATTGTGCTGCAACCTAACAGGAAACTCTTTAACTCTGATTCAGACCTTATCTCCATTCCGTGAATTCGACTATACTGTGTCGGCTGCATTTTACTTTCTAGTGTCAATCTATTTCTATTTTGACTTTCTAAGTTATCAATATTACAAGTAAAACAATATTCAATATTAAAAATACCTAATAAAAATGACATAATATACGTAAAAGTAAAACAGAACAATACTTTATAAACTGTATTATATTTTTTTCGTTTAAAATATGAATGTGTTAATTTAGCAGTAAAATTATTTTAATAATAATTTTAAGTGTGTGTGTGTGTGTGTGTGTCTTTTTTTTTCTCAATAAAAAAGCTCTTAATTTTGTTTTTAAAAATTAAATACCCTATGCCAAAATTTCATAGTAGGCGCAGCACGATGGCTACAGCAGTGCGCGGCCAGTCAGGCTGGCCATCCGACCTAAGGACTGTCAAAACTTTAAATATTTCTAACTGTCTGAGAGTTAGCCAAAGCCAGCAGCACTGGCCATCCGAGTGCAAAGAGATATCTACACACGACAACACGATATCTACAAATACTGACACATCAAACTAACAATTTAAAAACTAAAAAAGTGGTGGTTAAAATGATTAAATATTCCTAAAAGTATACGTACACATTCTTTATCCAAACGTTCCAGAATTTTTTCTAACTTATTTTTTCCCTGTGCAAGTTCTGTTGCTGACTGCTGTAAAATATCGAGTTCAGCTCTGCTTTGAGAAAACTGCTCCTCTAATCTGCGTCGGAGTTTGTCTTCCACCGCTGACAGCAAAGAGGCACGAATATGTTCTTCCGTGATCGTACCATTGCCTCCCGCATTAGAAGAGTTAGGTTGCTTAAAAAAAATATAATAACACTAAGTAGTAGTTTAAATTATTACAAGCAGGCTACTTATAAAATGATTCTGTTTTTAAAATTGTTTCCTAAACAGGGAATGGATGGAACGTTATTATTATTGCTTATTTGAATATTTGCCATCATTTCTGTATATAAAAACAATACACAATATTTCAGCAATAGGATCAAGTCTAGTTCTCAAATGTTCAAATTAAACATGCAACTAGAGCCCATATGCCTAGGCCTACATTACAATATTAAAAACTAAGAAGAAACAGAGTAGATCCCTGAGCGGTAAAAAATGATTGAAACTAAGACTTACATATGTGATCAAGAAACCACAATGTTCCAGACAACAGTAAACTACTTACAGATATCCGCTAATGCCAACACTAGATAAAGGAGGCCTGCCTGTTTAGGACTAAAGACACCTACTGTTCTTTCTCAAATTCCCAGTTTGGGATCTTGTAATTGCTCCTTTTTTTAACCGTTAAAACTTCAGCCTTTTTAAAGTTAAAATTATGTTTATTTTCAATTTCTAGTTTGTTTTTAATAAGAGACGGCCACAAAGACCATATTTCTATACTGGTTTGGCTGATATGGTTGTTCGTTATTTTTACATTTGAGGCTTCAATTATTTGTTATACAATTATTTGTCACCCTACCCAATTAAATTTATAATTTTCAGGTAAATATATGGTTGGCTACTTTTGATTAATCCATAAGGCCCAATCTTGTTCTTTTCATTATTGTAACATAGCCACCGGACCACATATTTAAGTAATTAGGATTATGACCTATTCTTCCCATCAGTGGTCTATCTACTCACCTCATAAAGACTACCGCGGTTTCGAAACTCTAACATTTCATCTTCAGGCCCATGATACAAAATGTTAAATCCCTCTGTCGAGGTCGTCACAAAGTCAAACAAAACATTAAAACATACATCAAAACACTGAGCACAATTACACGATTAAAATATTCATGATGAAATTTGGCTTGGCCAAGTTACACACGCGACTCGTATGTCATTACATTCCGGACTGCGGAGTCTCCATCATTAGTAGCGCGCCCATCATTGTTATCAGTTACGGTGCGTCTGTTGGTTTCTGTTAGTTACTCAAATGCGATTGAAGGATTTGAGATTTACAAGAGCAAAAAATCAGACCCCCAGAACATCCTCAATGAAAAACTTCCATTTAAATCAAATTTAATATATTACATGGCTCTAAGGATAAGTGATTTGAGTAAGTAACAAAAACCAACAGAAGAATAGGTCATAATCCTAATCATTTGAATATGTGGTACGGTGGCTGTGTTACAATAATGAAATACAAAACTAAACATACACAGTATTAAAGTGGAATACCTTGCGAGATTCTAAACGTACACAGTATTAAAGTGGAATACCTTGCGAGATTCTAAACGTACACAGTATTAAAGTGGAATACCTTGCGAGATTCTAAACGTACACAGTATTAAAGTGGAATACCTTAAGTAGATTCTAAGCGTGCACATAGTATTAAAGTGGAATACCTTGCGAGATTCTAAACGTGTAGACTGACAGTATTAAAGTGGAATACCTTGCGAGATTCTAAACGTACACAGTATTAAAGTGGAATACCTTGCGAGATTCTAAACGTACACAGTATTAAAGTGGAATACCTTGCGAGATTCTAAACGTACACAGTATTAAAGTGGAATACCTTGCGAGATTCAACTCAAGTATTAATATTCACTTATAACAACAATTGTTAACTACAAGTAATAAAGTGTTGTATAAACACAATACTTACCGGCATTGGCGGGTAAGAAGGCGTGTTAGACTGATACATGTTATGTGCCGGATAACTAGGGTACTGAGTAGGATACGACTGTATAGGTTGTTGGTAACCTGGTGTGACTGGATATGGAACAAAACTGGACGTACCTCCAGTGCCGGGCATTGGAATGTAATCTGTAATAGATAAACAAGCAAACTGTACAGTAACGTTATTAGTACATTCCCTTGTGTTTATGCTATTCTACTTATAAATATCATACAATCGATTGATTTTTTACCAGCTTACCACGGTGAATCCATTTTCTCAAAAGACCCAACATTTCTTTCTTTATAAAACAATGAATCACTATAAAAACAAGAAATTATGTCTTCTATTATTCTTCCAGAAATTTTCCAAAAAAATAAACATTTAAAACAGCTCCGAACTGCTCTGTTTTACAATATTTCAAGACCATTTTTTTATTTCACTGTGATGGACCCTGTGGAATGTTTGAAAGCTTGATTTTATCAACGAGCTACAAGTAATGTTATCAATAGTTTGTTCCAAATAAGTTTGGCTGTTCTCAAGTCTCTAGACCTCACAAATTTGTAGAGCACAAAAATTTACTACCTACAAGTATATATACATATATATATATATATATATATATATATATATATATATATATATATATATATATTATATGTATATAGAAGAAAGAAGGAGGCTTAGGTTCTATGGACACATCATTAGACTCCCAACAACGAGACTTGCCAATAGAATCACAAGTCAGAATAGACCTACATGACGCAGAAGTAGACTCAACAGACGTTGAATACAGGAACACATACAGGAGAAAGACGCTCGGTTGGAAGTTCCCAGAGAATGAAATCCCAAAGAGAGCAGGGGTAAAATGGAAGGAGGAGCGGAAGAGGATCCATGGGGACAGGATGAGGGAGGTGTGGAGGATTAGAAGGAGCAAGACATGAGTCGAAGTGCTTTGTCAGGGTCTATAAGCAGATAATAATAATAATAATAATAATATATATATATATATATATATATATATATATATATATATACACACAATTGACACCATAAAAACACATGTAAAAATATTTACAGCCATGGGTCAGAATGCCTAATGGTTGAGAAGCAGTGAATCTCAGCTGTCCGAAAGTAGCGGTGTCAATACTGTCAACTAAAGAAAGTACAGATATTCCATGTGAACTATTTGAATTTTGACAGACTGTTGTTTCATTTGTCAATGTTAGAGACATTGATAGGCAACATGATACAATAAAAAAAAGCTTTTAATAACAATAACACAATTCATTAGCTTTCAAAAATTTGTGAATATGTGCAACATACCTGTAACGAGTGTATCAGCTGAGAAGTTGCTTAATTCACTTCACTGGTTAAAAACCAACCCTGCAATTTACAATAGGGCCCAACAGGCTGAACAATACTCTTAACACACCACATCACCAAACTCTAACAGGTAATTTAGATCTGACACCGATTGTTAATAAAATAATCATATGGAACGGACAACATACGCTTTGTTCCAGGACTAAGAACATATGGCAATAATCACTGTGTAAGTAAATGAGTAATAATAATAATAGTTGTGATAGTGTCAATTTATGACTTGAAAGTAAATAAAAATACTAATAATAAACTCTAATTGCCATCAAGTTTTGTTGTTCAATTTACTTTCAAACCACAAATTTCTTTTTTAAGGCCAAAATCTGATCAACTGATTTTTAAAAATTAGGCTAATTTTCTGGTGTTTTCGGCTGTAGCTTCTGAGACATTTTTTTTGAGAAAAAAAATTGATGTGAGAAATTTTTTAAAATTATTTTACACTATTAATTAATACGGAAACGTACAATAACAGAATACAAAAACAAAGAAAACAGCCTGAAAACGTGCTTTTAAAATTTATTTTATCTCACACTCTGTGAGCCTGGAAGCAGGTCACGATGATTTTCACTGCCGCTCGTCAAAAACGCCACCGAGAGGAGGAAAAAGAGCAAAAAAACTAACACAACAAACAGCCCTGTAAACTTTATTAATGCTTTGTCTTAAAAATATACAATGACTATAAAATACAATAAATTCACGAATACAAATGAATTTGTCAATAACTAAGCATCAATTTTCTTATCAGGAAACCCAATTTTAACAAAAAAAGGTAAAGCGTTAAAATGAATCAGAAGAACATAAAAATATAATATTCACAAATTAAAACACATTATTGTATTAAAACATGAAACTTAACTATTTCTTTGACCTAAAATCTTATATAACCTGTGAAACTACTTATTGTTTAAATTCAATTACTATTAAATAACACGTCCGTAATCAAATCCATGTTTGTGCCTTAAGTGATGTGTATTCCAGTTATTCATTTCTTAACGCCCCTGCCTCTTGGCTACCACTGTAGTATGATCCTCACGTTTGCCCTGTGGTCGAGCCGATTGTGTTTTAAAATTCTGCGAAACTTGCCCGGTGGAGAATTTGGTCCTGTTGCCACTATAGCTACATGCCAACCGTAAGTAAGTGCAAGGGACAATATGTTAGCACGATGTTTGATATAATTCTGCACTGACTCTGGAAGCACTGGATAAGCGCTGGCAACAGTAAGAATAGTTTTTACCTCATGTAGATTTCTCCCCTGTAATTCTGGCAGCCGGCGGTGGAGATCCGTCAGGATTTTTTGCATCTCCAATGTGCTAATTTCAATATTTGTCGGAGGCGTAAACGATGGCATAAGTTTAGAATAGTCAAAGGCTGGATTACCAATATTATCAGAAAGATTTTTTCGTACTTTCACCTCATGTGTTTGTACGTGTTTATCTGTAAATATCAGACAACTAATTGATATTTCACCCAGTTGTTCATAGTTTAATCTTATTAGAACTGTTTTCTTAACCCTTTGCCGGCCCTAACTCCAAAGCGCTCGAAATGTAATTGTCCCCTGCCTGCCTAAACGCTCTAAAACGCTCGTGTTGCAGCCACTGTGAATCTATTGCGTAGTAACAAGGAAAAACAAGATATCTGTTTTCTGACAATCAAATTGCTTAGCATGCATGCCTGCATGTGATAAATATGAATCACACAACAAAAAAATAATTTCTGATACAGAAGGTCAAGTTCAAAAGTTAGTAACTTATTGAGGGCTCAGTTGAGTTGAGACAATGGCAAGTACAACGCGCATTTCGAGTAAAAAAGTAAGATACGCAGAAAGAACTGACCTCCATTATTATTACACAAAGCATATGGGGGTGTGGATGTAAAAGATCAGAAACATGAATACTATGGTGTTGGTAGGTCTTCAAAAAATGGTGGAAATTTATTTTACATTTGGTTCTAAATGTGTGTATTGTGAATTCATTCATCTTGAACAACCTCACAAACCAGCCTCCTACTACAGCACTGAAACAGCTGACCTTCAGGCGGAACTTGGTGAATCAGCTGATAGCAACATTTTGGCTCGTAAGCGTACAGGCAAGAAGAGAAGTTTACCCAGGTACAGCATCCCCTAAAATGCTTCACATCCTAGAAAAAATATTAGGCCATGCAAAGGTGTGTGCTGTGTGTACAGAAAAAAAGACAAAAGCCCCATTTGGAAGGGGTAAACAGACAAGAAACAAGTGTAAACAATGTGACCTTCCATTGTGCCCTGTGGGGTGTTTTTGGAATACCACCAGCAGTGAAATGTGAAGTTCAAAATTAGGTGCGTAATTTACCACTTGCACAAATCTATTATGAATCAACTAAAAAAAGGGTTATAAACTGTAAGAACAGTTTAATTATTACGATTTTTTTCCGAAGACAGATCATATTTTCTGCTATAGCTACATGTCCCTTTAAAAAACACAACCTAGTGGCGGGACTTTAAATAGGAGCGCAAAGGGTTAAAATTTCAGACTTTTTTCTTTCTTTCCGTACTTAAGAATTGTTACTTTGTTAGGAATAAAAAAATTTGTAATTTTAATTATTAGTTTTAAATATTGTAAAGTGGTCACAGCTAAAGAATGGTCACTATTGACAGACACAGAAAAATTACAAAACTGCTAACATACTGCCTGTAAGGTTTGTAGAACAGCAGTTTCAATAAGAGTGGGGGAAGTACGTTGTGATCAGTCAATTCTGAGGAAACTGGAAGGTCAGTCGATTCCAGGGGAGACCAAAGGCCGTAGGACAACCAGCGTCACAAAGTGTTCCAAGAGGACATTCCAGTCAGGCAGTACTGGGGAACAACGAATCGGAAATCTATGTAAGTAGACAGTTTTATACCACACTCAGGGTACCTAATAACGGATTCATTTTATCTACGAAGCACATTTTTTAAAGAAGTACTGTTTTGAAATTATAATCACACAAGTAAACTTTTTAATAATTTTATTTTTACATTGTAGCATTTTAAGGTAAAGCACTACATGCACATCCTGTCCCTTTAATTTTTTTGATGCTTTCGTCAATGCATACAGTGGCGTTTCCAAATTCCTTCGCCAGAATGTAGGACGCTCATAGAAATATCTAGAAGACCTGACATCGCAAAGGGCTACTTCTAAAGACAGGATGAATTCAGTCACTGAATAACTCATGTAAAGGGAAGTTGTATTTTGCCAGATTTTATTTCTTTTTATAAAAGGGGTGTACACTGCAAAAATTAAATGTAGTATAGTAAAGGTTCATAAGTAACTCGTGCCTTATAGTGAGAAGCAGTTTCAGTATTTCGGTTCCCATGCTAATTAAAAAAGATGTCCACAATTTTTTTTTTTTTTGTGTTTAACGTCCGACTATTGTACACACTTGGGCTAATGCAGACGATGGGATGATTTATAGCGTATGAAAATGCCAAGCCCTAGCCAGGAATCAAACCCGGGTCCTTGGGGTGAAAGCCTAGTACGCTATCAACTAGGCCACCGAGGCGACTGAATTCCACAAAACCGATATGAGTTTGCAAAAGCCCTAAGTACACCATCCAAACTAAAACTATTCTAGTTCGACTAACAGTTTTTGCAAAATACAATACGTTAGTGGCATTTTTCTATACAAGCCTACAATCAACTGTAGACTCATCCTTCAAATTTAAATCAAGATTAAAAATAACTGAGTAACAATATGATGCAGTTTTGAACATTTTAAGAACTTTGAAACAAATGCCGTTTAGTGACCTAGTAATATTTAAGGACTGGTTGGTCAACTGAAGTTTAATGATCATGTAAATTATAGTTTTAAAACAACTTGTAAACTTATAAACCATTTTTTAAACAATATAATTATATACAATTGGATCTAAATTTTGTTGTACACATTCATATTCACATTTATTACCAAAATTCCTTCAAAAATTATATAATATAATACAAAATATGAAGGACCTACAGGAGGCATAAATGCCCGTACATAGGTTGGTCCTTAAAATTAATTCCTTACTTATATGTAAATACTTTTAAAGTTGTATCTCTCAGTACTATTCTCTTTATTTGTTTCACCCAACTTTGGGGTACACTAAATCAATCACTTTTAATGTTCTGTGCCTTCCTCGTAGCCCAGTATTGCTTCATTCGTTGTGATCTTGCCTTTCTTTCTTCGTCTGAGATTTGGATCGTTCGCTTGGATTTGACTTTGCCTTGGAACCGTTGCTTCTTGTCCTTGGTTATTGTTTTGGCTGTTCTGTCCATGAGCATAGTGTCAGTGATTTGTATTTCTGTTATGTTCTCTGTTTCTCTAAACCAAAGTGGTTTGGCTCTTCTATTGCAAAAGTAGTCAAATATTTTTTTGGTTAGTCTATTTTTGTCCATTCGGAGGATGTGCCCATAAAAATCAATTCTCCTTTTTCTTATTGTGTCTGATAGTGTTTCAGTTTTTTGATAAAGAGTTTCATTACTGATGTAGAGTAATTGGTTGTTACGGAATTTGGGGCCTAAGATTTTTCGTAATATCTTTCTTTCTTTGATCTCCAGCCTTTCAAGTGGGCCCTGGATTGTGAGAGATAATGTTTCAGCTGCATATAAGGCTTCTGGTTTAATTAGCGTATGATAATGCCTTATCTTTGTATTCCAGGAGAGGGACTTCTTGTTGTATGTGTCTATATCTTATAAATTTATAAACCATAATTTTTTAAACAATATGATTTTATACAATAGAATTACTTGAGTAAAAACTTTTTATCATAGTCTTTTTATGTTTTTGTGGATGTACATAGCAGTCTCATGTATATAACTAGAAGTGTAGACGATCAGAGTGGTGTAAGTACTTCCATTAACTGAATACATGATCTTTCAAATCTTACAACGATCCACAGACCAATTAAGCTTATAAATAGCTGCGAGTGTCACAACATAAAAGCCTATACGTTTATCTACTTTTCAACATAATTTCCACCAATATTAAGGCACTTCTGTATTGTACAACCAGCTTTTGAATTCCAGCCTTCAAGAAATCTGCCGCCATTGTTACCTTATCATCATCGTCGTTATGACATTGACCAAACAGATGTTTATTTAAATGCAGAAATATATAGCAGTGACTGGATGCTAGATCGGGATTATACAAAAGGTGATCAAGTTGTTCCCAGCCACATGATGCAATGAAATCTATAGCTCAATCAGCTGCATGTAAACGGACATTGTCATGAAGCAAGCACGCCCTTATCTTTTATTTTGGATTGCATGGAGCAGTTATGTTTATTTAAGGTTTCACAATATGTCTCAGAATTCACTATATTACCACAACGCAGAAATATCCAACCCCAAACACAGTACACATGAATTTCCACGTTGATATTCTTCGCCTGAACTTCAATTTCAGGATGATGTTCCATCAGCTGCCATTCCATGAATTTTGGTGTACCTATGTTTCATCATCTAAGACAATTTGATTCAAATATCATCATCAATAACAATATATCACTTAAGGAAAGTCAACACACTTGTTAAACATCTGGTTTTATGGACACCCCACAGGGGGTGCAGACTAGCACCTACTGAGAGGATTTAGACGTCCCTCGCGGTACCCGAGTCTATCAAACACTTACACTTACAACACTACACTTACGAATTTAACACTTTACACTCACACTTACATTTAGGGAGGCGATAATAGCCTCAATGTGCTTTCCGCCTTAAAATAAACAAAACAAAAAAAAATGGACACCTCCATTCAATATTTTTGGTACCAAGCATGAAAACAAATTACAATAATTTAAGCATTCTGCCACGATACCATAAAGAACAATTCTTGAATCTTGACGAATCTCATTAGATGACAAAATTGTTAAACTTGTATTTTCTTGAAAGTTTTGATCAAATTTCCACAAGTCTTCAGTAATGACTGAAGGTCATCCACTTTGTTCCTCATCAAGCAGGTATCTTTAAAAGCACACTTTCTTAGCATTTCATCGCTTGTGTATGTTTTTTCTATCACTGACATGCTGATGAACCTCAGCCGCTTTCACAGTTGTTGTTTTTGTTGTTGTTGTTTCCTACGGCTAGCCCGGACTCCAGTCCATCAGCCTCCTTGCCTCCCAATGCAGCCGAGCGAAGCTCTTCTGTCGCCTCGAATCAGCATTCAATCCAGGGCATGTCAGCAGGTGTTCCTTGTTCATATTTGAGTTCGTCTCTTGGCACAGAGGGCACATTGCAGAGGAGTAGACTCCAATGTGCTTCAAGTGGGCAGTGAGGCAGTCATGACCCGTGTCAAGACGGAACTGTGCCACTAACTGTCTCCCTGATTTTTCCTTCAGTCCGTCCCATTCCTCGTCTATATTTTCCCAGCGTTTGCCTTTTGCTATGCTCTTCATTTTTTCCATCTGCTATTTCTTCATTGTACTTTTGAGCATGGCTTTTGCCTTATTTGGATTGGCCAAATGTTTGGTTTGGGGTAGGAGTGAACCTTTCTTTGCCAGCTCATCTGCAGCCTCATTATTCACACCTACATGAAAAGGGATCCATTGGAACACTATATTTCTGCTTAATTTTTGAAGAGTTCGTAACATTTGATGTATTTCTTTAAGACTGTTGCCCGCTGATGATGATAGGGCCTGCACTGCTGCCTTGGAATCTGTCAGTATTACACAGTTTTGCTTTCACACCTTTTGCATTAAGAAAACATATCACAGCGCTCGAATACAATCAGTTTAAATACTCAAGACATAAACACAGTCAGATGCTTCCATATTGGCATCTGTGGCTGGCCAACAGATATAGATACTCAGTATATGCAGAACAGCAACCGTAGCACTGCAGCGACCAAATTTCAAAACTGTACTTATTTAAAAGACAAGCCACATATTAACAGATTATTTTGTTTTATAATCACCATAGTTTTTTATATACTTCATGTAGAAAGAATGTAAAAGAAAACTACTTCCTACTGAATAATGCAAGAATTAGATTAACCATAACAAAATAAGCTAAATTTCTTTGTAGGCCTACTTTTAAAATCAAATTAATAAACAATAAAAGAAAAAAATAACATGATCAGATGCTACAATTTTCAAATTCAGCCTACGTAATGCTAATTTATGTTAAATCTTCTACTTACTCTGTTTTGGGTAAGGTGTACTGCTAGCGTCTGGGGCAGATTTAGCGTAAACCGGCGGCCGTTCACCAAAAGTACAAATCATCACTTGGATCAGGCCGAGCAAATCTGAATTCTGTAAGAAATTGTTTAACTTTTAATCTAATCTAATGCAGTAATGCCACAATCTATGCATTGTGGCATATTATTTCAAATTAAGAATTAGGAAAGATTAATTTAATTTTTATGGAAAATACATTAAAAATTAAATTAATCTTTCTAAATTCTTAAACATGTTTAAAAATTGAACATTTTAAACAGTACTACTTTAGATATTGGGAATTATCTCATGTTTAATTACGCTCTAGGACTCAATGATTATTCCTTTTAAGTATTTTCATGTATTTTCCCAAAAATCCTATATCAGAAGAGTTTTATACATATAAGAAATTTGTGATTCATTAGAAATTAAAAATCTTTAAAAACCCGACCATTGTTTATTTTTGTTATATTTGTTTATTCCAAAGCCTATAACTTCTTTTATTTCAATTCTTTTTCATTTTTTTTTTTTTTTTTTTTAAGGCGAAAAGCACATTGAGGTTATTATCGCCTCTTTAAATGTAAGTGTGAGTGTAAAGTGTTAAAGTCGTAAGTGTGTGTTAGAATCGGGTACAGCGAGGGAAGTCTAAATCCTCTCAAAAGGTGCAGCTAGTCTGCACCCCGCTGCGGCGTCTTTTATTTCAAATTTTCAATATTGAGAACATAACTGTTCCTACATATATGACCAAACTTTGAGTAATATCAATTCTGGCACATTAAACTTTTTTATTGATATACCAAACCTTACGACCATAAGTTCATACCGACTACATTTCAACAAAAATGTTTAAGAAATACAATTAGTTCTTACATTAATATAATCAATTAAGTATGTATTAAAGCCTCACAGAATTTTTATTATATATAATTAATTACAATTCAGTTAAGAAATTTTGTGCTCACCCTGTTCCAGTCGTGGAGGTAAGGCAAATAAATTCTACCAGTGTGATCGACATATTTAGACACTTTGATCAACATTTGTGCTGTAGGCTGAACAAAACACATCGGGGCGTTGAGAGGATGCGTATCCATCAACCATATGCAAACAGGAATGTTATATTGGTTTCCTAAAACAATTAACAGAGAGCTGCAAACTTTATAGATCTCCCTAACGGTGGATCCAATATGTCTACGTGTTCCTCTATGTTTGTAGCATATCTTTATTTACGACAGCATATGAACACTTTACGAACTCTATCTTACATTGGGTTGTACTCGATATTTCAGCATTTACAAGCATCTTCTTTTACAAGATTTTAGAGTGCCCTGTCAGGTGGCTGAAATCAGACCTAGGCAATGTCACCACAAACAACAGATCCAATTCAGCAACTTGTGAAAATGCTGACCACACATCTGCGAATGTTCAAAGCAAAATGAACGTCATGGAAAGTAACAATTCCAGTACATGGGTGGTTGTTTTCAAAACTTATTGTAAAAGGAATCACTAGTATTGTTATTCTTCAACAATAACAATGCTCCACACACATGGGTCGTTCAGAAAGTAAAGAACGTTTTGATCTGACATACCGCTCAGTTCCCCCACTGCTGCCACTGTTGTGTCATTGACCTCCATATTGATTTTGACCCCCAGCAAGCCACTACAGTAATTTAATGTTTATTTATGTGACTTTAAAATGTGTGACAAAATTAACGATCCTGCCAAGGATCAGGTTCATAGTTTAATACATTTTTTGAATACAAAAAAAGTTCGCTCTATCGAAATTTAACAGGATAACCGAGGCGTGTCGTAACATGATGAATGAAGCTTCAATTCAAAAATGGTGTATCATGTTTAATGGCAGCTGGATAATATCCATGATAAGGAACCTTCAGTCTGACCTTCACTTGTATCTGATGAACTCAAATCAAGGACTGAGGGGAAAATTCAACAGGAAAGACTTTCCATTACAGATGCACTGAGTTCACTACTTCCTGAAATTTCAAGAACGGTACTTTATGAAATTATTATTGATAATTTGGGCTTCAGAAAAGTTTATGCCAAGTGGGTTCCTCGAGTTTTGACAGACGGACACAAAGAAAAATGGGTTGGGGGACCTGCACTGACTTTTCTGTCAGTACAACAAGGATGAGGAGTAGTTTTTGAACCACACTGTTACTGGTGATGTCCTGGATGTCGCATAAAACTCCAGAAACAAAGCGCCGAATGGAATGGCATCTTTCCCGATTACCATCAAAACCGAAAAACGATAAACAAATTCTGAGCACCAAAAAGGTTATGACTGCAGTATTTTGGACTCAAAAATTGTCCCATTCATTGACTAAACTGATTAGATAAGAGACCATAAATGTAGCATTTACTGTCAAGCCCTTCACCGACTATTCCCCACAATTCAAAACAAATGGCATGGATCGCTGTCAAGCGGCACTGTGCTTTACATTATTGCACATCTGCATGTTGGTGCACTGAAACGAACTTGCTTCAGCAGTTTAAGTGAAAGTTTTTGAAGATCTGTCTTATATCCCAGACAACAAGTGATTACCATCTTTTTCCCAAATTGAAGGATTTCTTGGGAGGAAACCTTTATAGAAGGAACAATGAACTGAGAGAGTAAGTGGTTCAGCAACTTGACGGCAACTGAGTATACAGAAGGTGTAGAAAATTTGTTAAAATGCTGCGACAAATGTATAAATGTGAACAGCAACTATGTAGAAAAATAGCTAAGGTATCAAAAGTATTGTAAAATAAATTTTGTTTCATTATCTTAATGAAAAGTGTTTACAGGATTTTTTTTTTTACTTTCCAAATGACTCTTGTATTATGCTTTCAATATCGACAGATGTAACAAAATTATCGTAAATTGTTTGATCAGATGCAGTGAGTAATAATTTCTATCTGCTATTTCTTGTTGTACTAGAAGCTCTGATCTTAAAATATTTGGCACCTGAATATAATGAAAGAATAGGTGCAAAATGCAGATACAACAAGTAACTAAATGAAAGAATATTATTGTCCCTGTTATTGTGTTGCAAGTGAACAGACATGGATAGTGTCGCAGGCGAACAGATATGGAGTGCATAAAGCTATGCTAACATTAAGCACAGAAGAACACACACACACACATTTGTTATCCTATCAAAATTGAACATAACCTAGTAAATTTATGCCCTGAATAAAGGCCTTTTTATACAACAATAACTTAAAAAATATTTAACACAAAACAATCAGTGTTCATTTCAGTAGAGTGCCTTGAGCATACTTACATCCCAGAGCAATCAAGCTCTGAGTTTTTTTAAATTTTATTTCTGTCCCAAACTTCCTTTAATATCAAATTTGCTTTACTGACTTCACATAACTGAAATCTGAGCAAATCTTGTGCGCCAATTTTCAAAAATCAGCCCTTTAAGAGTTACCTAAATCTTATTAGTAATTAACTTTCTTAATTATTCTTTGAACAGCATTAACCGAGGCAACGCAAAGAAGACTTGAAGCCTTCGAAATGTGGCTCTATAGGAGAGTGTTGAGGACCTCATGGGTAGACAGAAGAGTGACCAACAGAGCAGTGTGGAAGAAGAATACTTTAATATCTTTGACATATGGGAAACAAAAGCAAATACCTTCTGAAATCCTTCCTCCAAGGGAAGTCTATGATAAAAGAGGGCCAGGAAGAAGAAGGATATCATAACTTAAAAATTTAAGGACATGTTTTCAAAAACTACCACTGAACTATTCAAAGCAGTCGTGAACAAAGTTTGATGCTAGTATTCAGAACAGATAGTTACCAGAAGAAGAAAAGAATCTTGCCCATCCAATCCACATATTTCATGGAAGCAAAGTGCATATTCATTAATTTTACTTTCATATAAAATTTGTTTATTAATTTAGAACAGAACTTATTACAGAAATTACAACTGTTAGAACTAGTTATGACTATTCAAAGGAAATAATTATTTACTTTGAATTATTTGAATTATTGAACGCCCTGGACGCCCCAGCACATCAACAACCGATGAAAACGTGGAAAAAGTGAAAGAAATGGTTATGAACAATCACCGAATCACAATTATAGAGATCGCTAATGATGTTGGCATATCGATTGGATCATGTCATGACATTGTTTCCAGTGTTTTGTGTATGAAACGTGTGGCAGCAAAATTCGTTCCAAAATTGTTGAATTTTGAACAAAAACAGCGGCGAATGGAAGTTGCTCAGGAGTCACTAAATGAAGTCAACGACAATGCAGAATTACTGAAACGTATTATAACAGGTGATGAAACATGGGTTTACGAATATGACGTTGAAACTAAGGCTCAATCATCCAAGTGGAGGCATTCTGGCTCAAAAAGTGCGGTGCTCACTGTTTCTTCAATATTAATGGCATAGTGTATCATGAATTTCTGCCACCAGGTAAAACGGTCAATAAGGAGTACTACCTACAAGTTCAACGCCGTTTGCGTGAAGCAATCCGAAAAAACATCCGGATCTGTGGAAAAAAAGTTCATGGCTTTTGCATCACGATAATGCACCAGCTCACACTTCATTGCTTGTTCATGAATTTTTGGCCAAAAACAGTACTGTAACAATGCCCCATCCTCCATATTCGCCAGACATGACTCCGTATGACTTTTTCCTATTTTCAAAAATAAAGAGAACCTTAAAGGGCCGTCGTTTTACAGCCGTAGATGACATTAAAAGCGCATCGCTGACAGAACTAAAGGCTATCTCAAAGATCGAGTTTGAGAAGTGTTTCGAGGATTGGAAGAAGCACTGGCACAAGTGCATAATCTCCAATGGGGACTATTTTAAAGGCAACAACATCAATGTAGAAGAATAAATAAATATTTTGTTCAAAAAATTAAAATTCTCATTACTTTCTGAACACACCTTGTAGTCTATCTTTGTATAGGTAGAACTTTTATTTCGCTAGCTACTTATGGGATTTTAATGACTTAAACAGTCAAAATCCATAAAATTCTGAGTAACTATCAAAGTAGACCTGGGATGTGGGGAAAATGGAGCTGTACCTAACCCAATGCAATTCAAAAGAGGTAAATTACAGCAGACTGTATGAATGTTAGATGGACCTAAATAAACCTGCAACTGAAGAAGTAAATGATGGGATCAAACTAGTGAGGCCACTAACAAACACCTACCAGGAGCACAAAAGTGCACACTGCGAAGGAAGGTGGAAGCAAAGGGATTTCCAATTAAAACTTAGAAATAGAAAATGTCACAAGGATCAAACCTTGGGGTTAAGAAACACAACCCTTATATGGTTGCAACGACAGGAAACCGTACTCCAAGACTGGAGAGCTATAATCCAGGAACATTTACTGAAAAACGTTCTTCTAAGTAGACTTAGAGGACAGTGTAGGGACCAGCTTAAAAATCAGCAAAACTCACTATAGGGCACTGTGGTTTGAGCATTCACCTGAACAAGGTGAGAATTTACCATGGCGAAAATGCTGGACATATAATATATTGTTACGAGCCTCTTATCAGCAGGAGACAAAGGATATCTGGTTTCCAGGACCCTAAGAACCAGTCTACTGAACCAATATGTAAGTGGCTAAGTTGCACTATTACACATTCTGTTACAAAAGTGTGTCAAGGGCCAACCGTGACGTCTAACAATCTACAATACTGATTTCTCTAGGCCCTTTTCACCAATCATTGCAGAACAATGGTAAAGAATCAACAGTTAATAAAGTAGGAAATCAAGTGTTTAAAGTAGCATTAAACAAAAATTTTGATCAATAATTTTAAGTTTCGAAGTAGTGGGGCAATTGTTTTCTGAGTGAAAATAAAATTACGTTGAAAAACATTTAAAAAAGATTTAATTAAATATTACAATTTTTGTCACTCTTGATCCTGCCTAAATAATCTACCTTCGGATAGTCAAAATACTATCGTATAATTAAAAGAGTACAGTACTGTGTTGGTTCTTTTAAAAATGTTTTTATAATACATAAAATAAAACTATATAACTGACTTACCCTTAAATTTTACAGGAATAACGCCACTTATATTGACAAGCTCCTTAGAGACACCATTTGAGAACACTAATTACAAAGAAGGGATACAAATAAATCAGCAGAGTAAGCAAAACAAATCACTACAGACTACGTTACTGGTCAAGTATTACAGGAGTGAAAGAATTGTGTCTAAATGTGCCAGTATGTTGCTGTCGCATGCATTATTTCATTAACAAAATAAAACTGTCATCTAATCTCCCATTCAACTTGAATATATATAGTTAAAAGATTGCTACGAGAAAAATCTTTTCTTTAATTCTGAACGGTGCACACGCAGAAATGGAGCACATTAACGTGTCAGTCACGTTCAGTTCCACCAACTATAAACTATCGCTCATGTTGTCAGTCGTAGACGTTGCAGTTTATATGCAGTCTGTTGTTGTTTACGTTATTTGCTGTGCAGTGCCTTTCAAATTACACTGAAAATACAAAAATAAACCTTGACCATCATTAAATTTAATTTTTTTAATTTCAACGGATTCTGAAAATTTAAAAATTCAAATTTATACAGTTTTGAACACTAATTAAGAAAGGTAAAAACAGATTTTCAATAAAATTTAAGACAAAAAAGTTGCTATTTATTTTTAATTTAAATGGCCACCATTTTGAAACTGTTGAAGAAATTTTGCTTAGGTAACGAAATCGTCCACGCTATTCCCAAAATTGATTTTTGTACCCAGTTCAAATCAACTCAGAACAAAATTGCATGGTCAGAAAATCGGACACACACAACTATATAAAATGTTTAATGATTCTTAAAAAAGTGATCAAGAAAACAGGATCAGCGCTCACTTCGAAGTCCCGTGTCTATGTCTTACCACAATGAAAATTCATTTTTTTTTTTTTGTTATTTTAAGGCAAAAAGCACATTGAGGCTTTTATTGCCTACCTAAGTGTAACTGTGAGTGTATAAAGTGTTAAAGTCGTAAGTGTAGTGTTGTAAGTGTAAGTGTGTGTTAGACTAGGGTACCGCGACGGACGTCTAAATCCTCTCAATAAGTGCAGCTAGTCTGAAACCCCCTGCGGAGTAATGAAAATTCACCAATAATGAGACTTTATGACTCGTACGAGCACACATTAAACAGTGTTTAATAGCTTGTGATCAACGTTACTGCAATACTGAGTATTGCACGATAAATATTATCTAAAATGTAATTTTATTTCACGCTGGAATCGGCAGAGTAAAAGTGACAGTTTTATAATAAAAATACATTTCTACTACACAACATGCTAATATTTCTGCACACAAGCGTTCGTCATCGCACTCACCCTTATAAATAATCGGAATAGTACCCTGAAGATTTATCAGCTCTTGCAGTCGTACTACACCAACGACAACTGACAACAGCAATAAAACCGAGCACACAATAAAGCTCACAACAGTATTACATGTTCTTCACAACAGTATTACAAACTTTCAAAAAATGTTTTGTTTTAAAATACAGTCGAACTTGTTTTTAATGGCCCTAAACATTTCATCTTTCACGCCCCAAAAATCAGTTCACGACATTTTCTGTTTACGAAAATACTAGCAAACATTGCCCTTTGTTAAGGTGACTGTACTTAAAATGTCTGGTATTACTATTAATATTAATGATAATATTAATTACATTACATTATCATTATTATTAATTACATTATTATATTATATAAATAATTATTAGTTAATTATATTAATGTTAAAATATTAATTCATTATTTATTAGAACTGAATTTCAGACATTACAGAATCATTCCACTTTCCAAAAATAGCCTTCTCATTCATTAATAATTAAAACATGTGTTTGCTTTCTTGAGATAACATTTGCATTCTGATTGGTTTTAACCTGGCATAGGAACTGCTCCCTTTTATCGCTGAATGGTCGACATCAATTTGTATATTCCCCATCTAACAATTCTTTTCAAATTATATTTTTCTCTTTGCTTGGCTCAGATTTAGGCCTACTATGGAAGTCATAACTTACGACTATTATAAGTGTAGTTTGATAATACTAATTTAATTGTTATTTATTCCTTTGGTTTAAAGATAATTACATGCACGGTAATTTATGGATTGAACTATTTTTTTTCATTCTTGATTACGTTTTTAATTGTTAGCTTAATTAAACTGTTTTTTAGTCAACTATGGTACTTCGCTTTATAAACTAATTTCATGTACGGGTTAATATACTTTTGGTTAACCTAGGTTAGGTTAGGTTAGGTAGCCTAGGCCAGTGTTAAATATACTTTAAAGGTGATGTGTTGGAATGTTGCAAATCAGCTGTGTTCTACTTATATATCTTTATACATAGCAGAATAGACAAATTAGTTTAAATGTTGTGCTTCAGTACTCGATCCACCCATATCTCAGCTGACTTACTTCCCTTAAGAAATCCATTGGTGCAATGCTCTTTTTTCACACCCCTATCTCTGAAACCAACCCCTGCAGTTTCAAACCAAAACCTTCTTAATGAAAACCCCCATGGAACTGCAGAGGTGGATTGTAAAGTTATAGCGGTATGCACGGATATACCACACTATATATATATTGATTTACAATATCAAAATCAACTAAAAATATTCTATCAAGAAATTTGAGCTAAATACATTTGATTGAATATTTAAAAGTAATAAAAATGCATTATAAAAAAAAACAATTTCATTAAACCATATTAAATAAACAATACATAAACATTATATGTTCTCAACATATGTTCCACTTTTTGTCATATCTCAGTCTATACGTTAAAAATACATTTGTATCAATATGAAATGGAGGTGTTTGAAAACCTTGTTGTAAACATAATGAAATACATGCCTACATATATTCATTTACAGTTGACAATATTTTACGTTAACAAAATGGAGACAGGACATAGCATTAGTAATTCTTTTGATTTCTTTTTATAATGTAGTATTTTTACATTAAAAATGTTAACAATATACTTGCCAAATGGTTCTCTCTTGAAGTTCAGTCCTCTGTATTGAATTAATGTCCTCTGAATTTCTAGTTTTGTGCATTCAGGGTTTTGGTACTGCAAGAAGATTTGTAATATCAATCATAAATCATAGCTATGTATAACAAAATTTTAAATGCAAGACTACAAGGCAAAGTACTAGGTGTGACTGGAAAGTTCTCAGACAGGGCTGTAATTCCCAAAAGGTTATTACAGGCTAATTTAATTAGGTTTGCCAAAATACCAGAGTGAAACTGGGCAAGAGACCAGGGAGAGGGTTAGGAGGTATGAACCACTAGGCAAATGAGCCCAATAGTTTCCCCCAAGGAAAATTTTGAATTTATTACTTTCAAAAACGTATTTTTAGACAACTTCTGAAAAATTTTATCTAGGCTTACTTGACATTAAACGCTTTTAAACTTAGTAAAAAGAACTTAAATATTACTCTTTCTTTAGCAAAACTAACCTAACTTCTGTCCACAAACCACTCATAGTTTTCCCTAGAATTATTTTTTAATTGTCTCTATTTTTTATAAATATCTAAAAAATAGAGAACCTTGCATAACTTTAAAACTCTTTCATTTGAATCTGACATCTTTTTTCTTTTCTTCTCAAATACTATTCACTAACAAAAATACTCTTTTCACTTTCCATAGGTACCGATGATCTGATTCGACCATTCTATAATATGCTGGGTTACTGCCAACCAAATTAATATTCTGTTTTGAATCACTTGTGCACATTATTACATAATTTCAGCCAAATTAATCTTATATACAGTTTGGATTCTTATATCAGTTTTTAATACTTTATTTCGTGATATACACAAATCCAGCCGCAACAAGAGCTATGCTAAGCCTAATTTAAACAGATCTTCAAAACCTTCTGTTGGGACACACCGACTCCCAATGATGGTTTTATTTTATGAAGCATTAATAGATATTTTCTTTTTCTTCCTTACAGCTGTAAGGACCCCTCTCTGTATTAACCTGAATATCTTCAAAAGAGTACAATTGGTTCACTTTCAGGAAAAATTTCAGTATAAGAAACATGCAGAACTCAACAGAGGTTAAATCAGGGGAATAAAGGGTCGCAGAAACACTGAAATTACTACTGGCCAAAGATTCAGTAATGTCGAATATACGAAGAACTGGTCATAGTGTCATCGTGAAGGATCTAATTTTTGTCTTGCCATACTGCATGCCACTTCTTCATATAGATTCTGAAGGCACTTATAGTCCTGGTTGACTGCCCTTCAGGGGAAAACTTGTGGTGCAAGATATCAGTAGAATAAAAAAAAAAAAAAAGTCTTAACATTTGAACAACTTTGACATTTTTCATGGAGAATTTTGACTCTTTCTGTGCCCTGTCAGCTATTCTGTAGCATTTTTTCTTGATTCACTTATAGTTCTTCCCTGATCACATGTAAGTCTTATTTTTATTCTTATTTTTGACTACTCAGTGTATCAGCCTTGACAGTTTGTCCTTAATTTTTAGTAATTTAACGCAAGTCCTAGGTATCTAGGCTTGCGTTCAACTTGTTAAATGTTGTATTATATTAGGCACTTGAGAGTGAAAGCTGATCCATAATCTCAACATGTCATCTATATTTTCCATATACACAAATATTGGCAAATGTCCAAATAAACAATAACAGTAACATGAATATGCCATCACTTAGTAATGATTTAAAAACAAAATAAAATAACTACTTACTTTTGTCAAATATGATTTGAGTTTTGCTTCATCAGATGGCAACATTTTGATGAAGGCCTAAAAATTTTCTTTGTCCTTCTGAAACAATGTAACATCCACTTAAAAATAATAAACAGATTTTAGTGTAGACTAATTACGTCTAAACATACATTACCCTAATTTTCTCAGAATAATTTAACTTATGGACAATTACGTGTGTTTCCTTTTGCTTCACTTCTCCCAAACAAATTCTATCTGTTTATTTTTTTTTTTTTAACACCTTTATTTTATGTTACTTATACTAATGAAGAGGGTATCGATGAAACGAAGACAAAATCCAATCACTAGTTTATTAGAATCACAGCAAAAATGTATCTGTTGTCAAACCACATGCACTTAGAGGTAGGTGTTTCTGCTATTTTTACAAAACGTCAACAAACTGTTTGTTCAGGAAAAAAGCTGCTTTTTAAAACAGTTGGAAAAAAACAGATTTAGAAAACTGAAACTCAAAGTTGTATTAGCAACTAAAACATAAAACACATATGTGCAGTTTTCTAAGACTACTTTTTCATTCCCACTGCCACCATGTCCTTAACTGTTTTTGGGTATAAAGCATTTAGAAAGGATAAAAATAATCCTTACAAGTGTAGTAATAATTAAATTACATTATCAAAACGTAATAATTATGTAAACCATTTTATGTACAAAAAGCAATCAATTTCTAATAGAAGCATTCTTTTTTTTACTTAAAAATTAAATAGTCCTTTGCATATTTACCAAAATGCAAACTATTTAGAATATTTCTAGTTGATTAAAAAATATTGATGAGTGATAATAAATATAAAAAATATATTTAAATAAAATTAGGCTCTGTATCTACAAAATGTAAGAGGTTGTTACTATAACTCGCAACAAAACAGAGATAAACATTGACATTGACCAAACAGTTTTTACTTCACTACAAGCAACAAGCAACTTTGAAATAAAGGGGAAAAGCATAAAATCAGATAGAAGAAAAGCAGTTAGCAGGAAAACAGTTTTAGCGCTTGCAGCAACGTTCGAATTGAACATGGGTGTGGTAGTGGGGAAAGCCATTCCTTGTTTAACAAATCATAAACCAGTCCAAATCCAACTGCTTGCTTCCGTTTGAAAAAGCAGTTTGTTTGTTGTTTATAGAAAAGCAGTTTTTTTAACAGTTTTGTGTTTTCTGTCCAACCACTGCATGATGCACTAGGTTTTCCCCTCTCTTTACTTATATCAAACACTAACAAATTGACAATGTAAAGTTTTTTCTATAAATAGATAGACCTATCAGTTAACTAATCATTTAATAGGTTGATCATAATTAGAGGAAATCATTTTTCTTAAATTTATTTCCTTATCTAATCATTCAGGTTAAGTGCCACACATACTAATCTTGAACTAGGCAATTCCTTCCTTAAATATTCTTACATACTGCATACAAAGCAGCTGCAACTGAAATAATTATGTCTTTTAGATTTGTTCTCTGTGGCAATAAACTACTAAAAGATGTTGAAATGTATACAGCACCTTATATATATTACAATTTTTGTTAAACAATAGGTTGGCAAGTATTTTTTTTCTTTACAGATAAAATCTTTTAGAATTTTAATAATGATAACTGGATTAATGATATCTGAAAAGTTTTTTAAAGATTTATTTAGGATCTTATGTGAAATAAATCTTGTTAGGATTTAGAAAAAATATTAGTTTTTGGTTGCTGGTTTTGAATATGATAATGAGGTCACAGCCAAAGAATGAACACTATTGACAAAGAAACATAGGCGAAATTAGTCTGCCTGTTGCAATAAGCAACACGGTATGTAGAACAGCAGTTGAAACAAAAGCATGGGGAAGAGGTAGGGCGTGGACAGTCGATTCAGCGGGGGCCGGAAAGTCAGTTTACTCCGGGTGACTTTTCTGTGAAGACTGTGTGGCTTTTCTGTTCCAACTGGGCGGTGCCGAAAGTAAAATCGGCATAAAAGTAAGTAGACGATTATTTAGCGTGTTCTTCCCCTTTATTATTTTGGTTTAAAGGGATTAATATATATTTTGGGGAACGTTTTATTTCACATAAGACAGTAGTGTTCATTCTTGGGGTTGCCACCCACAATATTTGTAAGGTAGAACATATCAAATGATTAAAGGTAATTTTTATAATGAACCACCGATAAAAAAAATTATTCGAAGGAACCCATAATCCTAACAAATGGTGTATCGGCCTTAATCCTAACACTATTTATACTTGTATCTAGCCTAGACAGTTAAAACATTAAAACTTAATGAATTAAAGGTATTTGTTATAATTAATATGTCTTAACTTATTATTATTAAGACTTATATTAATTTATTGACCTACCTATTATTTTATGAAATTAACTAATATTAATCTGCACAACATGTATTAATTTATAATTGTATACAATTTTTAACAGAACTATTTTGTGATGCCATTACCGTGTTTACACTAACTGGAGCAGGAATAATTTATTACGCAAAAAGTATCACTCGCTAAGTAGTGTGCAGTCTGTTTTACAAAGCAATAGCTGCATTATATCCAACGCTGGACCGCTAACTAGGTCCAGTAATCATATTATTGTTTAGGTTATGTTACATTTTTTCCAGTATTACAATAACATTTGCAAATTGATACTTAACGGTTCTCACAATCATTAAATTTAAAATTTTGGCAAAAAAATTGGTATTTATGACATTAAACCAGTCTGACTAAAGTAATGATTTTTTAATATTTTTTTTCTTTTATTAAGTACTTTATTATTAAATTAAGAGATATTTACCCATAGAAAATTAAATTTCTTACAATAATTTACGATTTTAGCTACTTTTAACGGAACTATATTGTAAGTCATTGTTGTTTTCTCTGCATGGAACATACTAGATATACCACATGATATGTGATAACACTGCTGTTTAGCATCTGGTAGTGTTTATGCATATTCATCTACTTTCTTATAAAACTGTGTTAGTCAGATCCATAAAGTCTTATTTTCAAAAAAAAAAGAAAAGTTTCTATTGTTTTAATTATTAATAACACGCATTTAATGAATCGTTTCCGCAATGGCTTCCTTCATTATCTACTTACGCAGGAGTGATTTTTAGGTTATACAAGCCACTTTTATTTTTGAACTTCCTAGTTTCCGTACTTTTAAACTTTGTATTATGGTATTTCTTCACTTTCTAGCTTCATTCTAAAATAGTGATTTCAACATTTTTTTTCTTTATTTATTATGAACTTTATTATTACAGTAACACATATTCACACGCAGAAGATTCAATTTATTACTGTAACATACGATTAAATTAAAAGCCCTTTTTATAGGAACTAAATTTGACGTCATTGTTTTTTTTATCCTGCATGAAGCATGTTAGATTTCATATGCAAGATTAATAAGATTATGTTACTCAGTCAGATACTGGTCATATGCATTATTACAGTATAATAAATCATTTATTTTCTTGACAGTTCTTGTAAACGTACCACTGCAGCTGTATTATTTCACCCAACAACCATATCAAGATAGTTTTAAAGTTTTTTTAAGTTTATATTATATCCAACAACCAAGTCAAGTTAGGCTAAGGCATTTTCTTAAAAAAAAGTTTATCTTATACCCAACACCTGAGTCGAGTTAGACTATCAAGGTTTTTTTTAAAAAAATTGAACTGTCTGACTTTTTGGGATTTTGCAAAAAGTCATGATTTTAACGACTTTTTGCTTTTATTACGTGCTATATCACTTTGTTGAGAGATTGCTTTGTATGGAGCATGCTAAATTTACTACACTACATTAATACGTAAAAATCACCAATTGAGGTACTGCTTATACGCGTTACCACTTTATAATAAATCATTTATTATCTTGACAGTTCTTGTGTAATAGCTGCGGTTATTTGTGAACTTTGTGATTTGCCTCTTTTTGTTAGTTTAGGTTGCAATTACAGTAGTGTTGTCGATTTTCTTATAAATTAAAACAACTTCAAAGAATCATATTCGTGTTTTACGTAATACTAGTTATATACCCAACAACTGAGTTATACAACCAACAGCTAAGTCGAGTTAGGTTATGAAATTCCTTTTTCTAAAAAAACAAAATTATATTGTTTTCATTATTACCACACATTTAATTTACTGTTTTTCCAATTAAAAACATGTTTCCTACTTTTTCACAGTAGTCATTTTGACATTATAAGTTACTTCAATTTTCCCTTCTTTATTACTTCACTTGTTAATAACACACTTTTATATTTTAGATTATTAATATTGGGCATATAATAAAGCATTTTTTGTGCAAAAATTACCAAAATTCACAAAAGTCTTGAAAACTGGGTTTTACCAAAAGCTTTATATTACATCGAAATCAAGTTACCTTTTAAAGTTCTTTTTTTTAAATTTATATTCTTTTCAGTATTAATATCTATCTCTATGTATTAATTAATAGTATCTCTATGAAAAACGTGTTACCTACTTCCATGCACTAGTCATTTGCAGGTTATGTTTATCTGTTTTATTTTCTTTTTTTTTAACTTCCTGCTGTTTCTGCGCATTTATATTTTATATTATTACTACTGGTGATATAATAAAGTGTTTTAGTACAAAATTGACCGAAAATTCAATGAGACCCGTAAGTGCAGTTTTGTCTGTATTAATTGGCATGTAATAAAGTGTTTTGGCAAAAAAAATTATACAAACTGACAAAACTGGTTTAATGTTACATTTTTAAAAAATTGCAAAAATCGGTTGAGACATATTAATTACACATTTATGGAATTAAATTACCTACAAAATAAATAATAGATCTAACTTTATGTAATAAAATTCTTTCTTGCTACTAAAATGTAGCAGTCTAATACAACGTTACATTAATAAATGTTTTGGTCATTTAAAAAAATGTAGGGCTATCCATTTAAATCAGCCTAAACAAAAACATTCAAGGGATTTATTTTTCTGAACTCAACCCCTATGAATTATTTTGTTATAATTATTTTGTAAGAGTTTACCCTACCTCGTATTATATTTCTAAACTACTCGGGAATCATTAAAAATACTTATCCTAATAAAAACTTTAAAAACAACTGAAACCTGCTACTCCTTTATTAGTAATCTGATGAAACCAAAAGTATAACTAATTAATTAATTTAAAATGCAACAATTAATAAGCCTTTTTTGAACTAACGATAAAAGTTAACTGTACCTAAACTATGATTCAGTGAAAATACAAAGTAAATTGAATTCAACTATTACTCAACAACCAAATACCAAAAAAACTAATTAAATTCAACGTTTTCCATATTACCAGATGACTACTTAACTGATGACAGTCAACTAAAACAAAAAGAATCAGCTGTCAGCTTGCAGCAGGACCTTCTATGGTACTAAACAGAGATATTACAGTTTTGCTCAGAGAAAATTTAGTATTTGTTTTTATACTTCTTTGTATCTCAGTTTTGATACTTATGGTTGAAACCATAGATAAGATTGTAACTCTGTATAATGTAGTACGTTTTATAGACCCAGGGATTATATGACAGCCAGAGTTAAATATTAAAACAAGGTTGATTATATCCAGAGTTAATTTTATAACAAGATTGATTATATCCAGAGTTAAATATTAAAACAAGGTTGGTTATATCCTAGGTTATAACTTTCCTTCAGAAGTGAGTTCTGATCGGAAACTACGATACCGATCAGAAATTTGGGTAAGAAATATTTTCGTATAGATATATTGTATCACGTATAGAACCTTCTACCCTAAACATTTTTGTAATATTATTCTTGGTATGTGGTAAGCGTGCACTGTTATCGTATTTTATGAAGAATAAATTTCTGTATTTTGTGTTTGTGAAAAAAAAAATATTCATTATTATTCCTAATAGGCTTACTTATGGTGGTATTCAACTATTTAGAATTCTTTACAATTACATAGGCGTTCGAAAGTCACGGATGGGGATGATAAGCACGTAAAATACACTTTTTAATTTTACTTTAAATTAAGAAATTAAAATCACTTTACCTACTAAATGTTTTGCATATCATTTCAGTTATCCTACATAAAACATTGTAATAATATTGTCTATAATCAGAACAATATAATTAGAACAAAAGCAAATATTATTTATTTGCAAAGGGGAAAAAAGAATTATTTATATTTCCAAAAATATTTCTTTATTTCAATAGTTTTTACATTATGCAGGCACAGGTTTTTATAATTTGAATTGTTATTAATACAGTCACAATATGATTTTAACCTCATTAGTTCTTTACAATGCTTAATCATTCTTTCATGTGATTTGTGTTTTAAATTTTTAAATGTTTACAAGTTATCTAAATTTTTAGTGATTTTTTTAAAAATTATATACGTAACAATTACAACAAATTAATATATGAAAACTTTTAAGACATTCATTAATATTATATTTTTTGTGTTTAATTTTATTAGCCAAACATTAAATTTTGTTTTTGCTTTAGAAGCTTTAAAATTATATACAAAATGCCTTCATTCATAGAACCAGAAATATCTAGAACAGAAAATGGAACTTCTAGTTTAGATTATGAAAAAATGTTTCTTTTAGAAGTAGTCGTCATTAATGTATATATTAATGATTCAAAGCTGGAATTCGAAGAGGAAGTTATTTCAAATTTTAAAGAGACCTGTGTGATATTCCAATTTTTAAATTATCCTCCACTTGTTGTCTGTGAAGAAGATTTTTGTACTTATGGTCCACAACCTCATGAATCTCGATTAATTTTGAAAAGTGGTCAATCGTGTTTATTTTCTTTAAGATCTTTAAAATGCCCTGTATTGCCAATGGATTTTGATGTAAATATCAGTGTCGCGAGGAAACTTCAAGAAGGAGTTTTACCGAATAAAATAGTTATTGCAAAAACTAATGTAAATTTGGGTGGTAGTTTTACTAGACTTATGTGTGAAAATACAGACGAATGTTGTAATGAACTTCCACTTCCAAAAATTATAAGAGACACATTTGATTTGTTTGACAATAAAGGAAATAAAGTTGGTGATATAACAGTTTTTATCCGATTGTCTTGTTTTGGAAAATTAATAATAACACAATTTCAACTTGGAGAAGACCAAAAAGAATTTTATTTTAAGGGAACAAATACTAATACAATACCCACTTTTGAATCGCTTGGTCAAGGAAAGCAAGATATAGAACCTCAAAAACAAACACCTTCAATAAACGATCAATATGTAGACCAGCAAAATACTCGGGGATCGCAAGGACCTCGACAATCTACTCAACCTACGAATGGGCATGGACCTCGACAATCTACTCAACCTATGAATGGGCATGGACCTCGACAATCTACTCAACCTACGAATGGGCATGGACCTCAACAATTTACTCCACCCGTGAGTGGTCAGGACCCTAATTGTATATGTGGATGTAATGATATAACAAGTAGTGACCATCATCAATCATACAAACAAAGAGATAAACAAGAAAACAGATGCCAATGTCAACAGTTAAAAAAACCTTATAAAATGGAGAATGATTATTTGAGACTTGATGATGGAGAAAAACCAAGGCATCAAAAAGACAAAAATATTTGTCCTTACGCGCCGAAGTTGAATCTGTGCGACTGTAACTATCCAGTTCCTTCAGAAATTATACCTGTGTGTCCAGCACAAATGGGTAGAAAAAAGAAACACCGTTATAATGAATCACAAGACAGTTTTGAATTGCCACCTGGAGGCGTAGGGGTGCGTGGCGATCAAGTAGTTTTTCAAATGCATAAACCGGGCGAAATAGTACCAGACAAAGACAAGAAAATGGCTTCATCTTTGTTGTATAAAGTAGGTGCTGTAGAAGGAAACAAAGAGTGCCCTAAACAAATTGTACAAATATTGCCTCAGCAGCCAGATGAAATACCTTCACCGACTGATAAAGAAGACGTTTTCATCCTGAAAATAGGTAAAAAAGTTGAAGGAATCGAAGGTAAATCAAATTTTGAAGTAGAACTTAGAACGCCTAAAATGAAAGATCCCAAACCGGAAACAAATAATCAAGAAACACAATATTTGGACAGTGATGTCGCTCCACAGAAAGAAGAAAAGAAAGGTAGTAAGGAAAAGGGGAAAGCAAAGGGAAAAGGAAAAGGGAAAAAGAAATAACCTTTAATAAAGAAATCTAGAAGTTAATTATATGTACTTGCTACAATTTTTTGTCACTGAAATTATTCATATTTAGTAAAACTATATTAAAGAAAAATAATCAATTCGTTTTATACATGAATTACATTGAAAACTGGTGTATTTCAGCATCTGTACAACACATTGGTTTCATCAAAATTGTATCAGGCATGTTTGAGACGGTCTTCACTTCAACTTCAAGATTTTTAAAAACTTCAATACAATGATTTCCTTCTAAAAACTTATTCCAAATAGATGCGCATGTTTTTAACATTATTCACATAACGTTATTCATGAAGAAATATGAATTAACACAAATACATGTGCACACCCACACACCACACACACACACACACACACACACACACACACACACACACACACACACTCCCCCACACACACACACACATATATATATATATATATATATATATATATATATATATATATATATACACACACCCTCCGACACTCACCTCCACACACACACACACATACACACACACATGCACGTGTGTTTACACACACACACACACACACACACATGCACACACACACACACACACACACACACACACACACACACACACACACACACCCATACACACGTACACCCCCCCACACACACACAC
>CM040183.1:91196882-91201882 GCA_022606455.1 Callitettix versicolor | reverse complement strand
GCCTTAGTTTCGACGTCATATCCGTAAACCCATGTTTCGTCATCTGTTATAATACGTTTCAGTAATTCTGCATCGTCGTTGACTTCATTTAGTGACTCCTGAGCAACGTCTATTCGCCGCTGTTTTTGTTCAAAATTCAACAATTTTGGAACGAATTTTGCTACCACGCGTTTCATACACAAAACATTGGAAACAATGTCATGACATGATCCAATCGATATGCCAACATCATCAGCGACCTCTCTAATTGTGATTCGGCGATCGTTCATAACCATTTCTTTCACTTTTTCCACGTTTTCATCGGTTGTTGATGTGCTGGGGCGTCCAGGGCGTTCGTCATCTCCAACGGTCTTCACGGCCTTCTTGGAAACGCTTATACCACTCGTAAACTCTTGCTTTACTCATAGCAAACTCACCATAGGCCTTTGTTAACATTTCACACAATTTGTTACACTTTATTCCATTTTTTACGCAAAATTTGATACAAATTCTTTGATCCATTTCTTTTAACAAACGAAAATCGCCGAGCACATAAAAACACGTCTAACATTTATGGATGTCACACACAAAGTCAACAATGAAAACAGCTGAAAGTTTTATCATACTTCAAGGGCATGTATACCAACATAATAAAAAAAATGTTTGTGAATCGGACTCTCAAAGCCCGCGAAATTTAAAAATGCTCGTTACTTTCTGAACACACCTCGTATATGTATAGTGTTTTACGACCTTCAGAAAATGATCCAGAGGTCCGCTATCCGCTATCGGTCCAATGATAATTCGCTAAAAAGAGATTTTCTTTTGAATATTCGCCGGCATTGTTTATTTTATTCGCCACAAAACAAAAATTACTTTCATCTTGGTTAAAAATTTACGTGTTTTCCAAATTTTTTTCAAAAATTTTACACCACACTGTAAATTAATATTTTTAATAGTAATTATTAGTTTGAAAAGATTATATTAAAGTATAGAACAGCAATAATTAAACCAAATATTACAACAATACATTTGTTTCGAATTGGAACCATAGAAACTAATCAGTATTAGTTGACAAAAGTTTATCGGAGCTTCTGGACGTAAATAAATGAACTTATTATTATTAAATTGAAATAAAACCTATTACGCATCACAAGACAATGGTGTATTAAACATGAAACACGTACTGAAGTAAAGAGACATTGTAAATAATGAGAAGAATTCATATTACGATTCAACTTCCACGAGTCATTGTGAGGATGTGTTAGAAGATTTGTTTTTATTGAAGACCGAATGACAGCCGGACACTGAAGTCATAAAAGCGATTCAAGTTTCATATTCCACATTTCAGGCAGCTACGACCTAAACTTGATGGGTTCATTTAGGAAATTAGGACATACACGTTATAGCAATAAATAATTTGTAAATTCAAACATTTTCTGTTATACGGCAACGTTTTTGATGATTATATACGCGTATTTTTTTGCGATAGTTAATATAGTTGAGATCTTTTCCAAAGAAACTGCATCTTTACTTTTACTATTACTGGTTAAGGAGAATAAGTTTCCAAAACAATCACAAACTAAATATCTGGATTTTTGTTTTGTTTAAAGGCACAAGCTGGGACCCGGACCCGACTACACCCTTCCTGCGTTATGGCGTTCCTCCCGCCGCTACTTCAACACCGATTTATTTTTCTAATTTTCATTTTTTATATCCTTTATTCCATCTAAATTATTTTTCTAATTTTCATTTTTTATATCCTTTATTCCATCTAAATTATTTTTCTAATTTTCATTTTTTATATCCTTTATTCCATCTAAATTATTTTTCTAAATTCTTTTTTTTAACTTTTTTTTCATTGTAACTTTGTTACAATCTTGTGTGTTGCCTTTCGCGTGTTGACATAGCGGCGGTAATGTTAGACGGGACGTGATCAGCGCTGTTTGGAAGAGGTACTGCTAGCCGTTATGGAAAGACTTCTACAGGGACATGTCGACAATAACTTCGGGAGAGCGAAGCAACTTCAACGTACGACGTCAGGAAACATCGAACAGAAACGTGCAACGAAGTGAGGAGCAACGGAACATCGGCTACGAAGGCATCCAGGTTACCACAGGGACGCGCAGAGAGCTTCGGACGACAGAACTGTCACATCATCAACATCCCTCAATGATCATACACCTTCAACGAATGACGTCAGAAAACATCGAAGAGAAACGTGTCTGCAACGAAGTAAGGAGCAACGGAACATCGGCTACGAAGGCATCCAGGTTACTACAGGGGCGCGCAGAGAGCTTCGGACGACAGAACTGTCACATCATCAACATCCCTCAATGATCATACACCTTCAACGAATGACGTCAGAAAACATCGAAGAGAAACGTGTCTGCAACGAAGTAAGGAGCAACGGAACATCGGCTACGAAGGCATCCAGGTTACTACAGGGGCGCGCAGAGAGCTTCGGGCGATAGAACTGTCACATCATCAACTTTCCTCCATGATCACACAGGTAAACAATCTTTTAATTTTTGTTTTAGTAAAGATGCAGTTTCAACTACACAGAAAATTGTACTACACAGTTACATTTTGTTTTGTAATTTATTGTAAACTACATAAAAAAATTATATAACAGTTATATTGTGTTATGTTATATATTGTATTATGTATCAATAATAAATTGTAGTAATAAATTGTTTGGTATTTGTTCTTCATTTGTATTACTTAATCCTTGAGGAGAATTATGTTTGGCATGTTCATAGATGTTATGGGCATAGCATGTTCCATAGCCGCTGGCACCATAACCAATGGTTATATATTACACAACTAAGCCTCTTATCTACTGAGCCGCCTCGGTGGCCTAGTTGATAGCGTACTGGGCTTTCACCCCGAGGACCCGGGTTCGATTCCCGGCCAGGGCTTGGCATTTTCATACTCAATAAATCATCCCATCGTCTGCATTAGCCCAAGTGTGCACAATAGTCGGACGTTAAAACACCAAAAAAAAATTATCTACTGATTCAGTAGATTGGTTCCGTCAATTAATTTGAGTAGTTCCGCTGGAGGTCCTTACGGGTCCTCGAAGACAATTCACCACCTACTGGTAAAGCCTCACAATCGTAGATTATGTGACCAGCTTCCTTAGCCATTCCGCATAGCCGCACGGATAAATCCTTGATAAAATTCTTAACCGGTTCAGATATGCCCTTGAAACTAGTTCCCAGTAATGAGTTCTTTTGAGGTATCTTCTACATGTGTTCCCTATTGCTCAATACGTCCGCCTAACGGAACCTCTGTTTCTCATCGATCCTTACGTGGCACCCCAATAAGAGTTGTGTTCCTCAACCAAGGTTTGATATCTGGAAAGCCATGCTTTGAAGTTTAATTAAAAGCCATTTTGCTACCACTTCCTCTGTTCTCAGGAAGAGGTTACTGTAGCCGGTAAAGGCTACTAGAGATAAATAGGCAGGATTCAAAGTGAAGGATTCTTGCTGACAATCCTGAGTGTTTTGCTGGTTGAAAGAAATAGCAAGAGACCGAAAATAATGGACGGTTATTGTGGTTAGTCCAAGATTCTGCAAACGAGTACCGCTGTAGGGTTTGGACATGGAAATATAAACGGACTGGAAGTACAGCCACCGTTATAAAAAATGTGCTTGATATTAGCGGCTGAAGTCCAAGTAATTGGACTACCTGCCGCTACGAACGCTGTAAGGACAGGGAGGGTAGAGACATTTGAGAAAGTAGACAGTACTACTGAATTATCTATTTAACAGTTGAACACTCTGTCGCAAGATGTCACCTGCGGCGACCGCTTGCATCTCTCATTATGTTATATTCAGTGCTTTGGAACTGGTAAAATACAACGTTCCCGATAACGTGCTACTTATTCCACATTAACTCGATTTAAAACCAGAGTAACGATTTCCCGAACTTTTTAAATTACTGCTAATCCAAGGAGGAACAGTGCAAAATTATGGATAAAATTGCGATACTGTAATTAAAGTCTTTTACAAATTAAACTTTGAAAGTTATATAGACTACATACATAAAATGTTCAGTAAATATTTTTAAAACATTAGTCCATTAATTAATTCAAACTAATATTTTTGTTGTTTAGTTAATTTCCATTGGAAAATGAGTTTTTGAAGCGGCTATCATCGTAAGACCCATTCCCGGGACCTTGAATATATATATATATATATATATATATATATATATATATATATATATATATAGAGAGAGATATATAGAGAGTATATATATATATACCACTACCATCTGCGCATAGACCCTGTTGGATCACGCAAAGCACTCCGACTCATGTCTTGTTCCTTCTAATCCTCCACACCTCTCTCATCCTGTCCCCATGGATCCTCTTCCGCTCCTCCGTCCATTTTACCCCTGTTCTCTTTGGGATTTCATTCTCTGGGACCTTCCAACCGAGCATCTTTCTCCTGTATGCGTGTCTATCTTCAACATCCGTTGAGTCTATTCCTGCGTCATGTAGGTCTATTCTGACTTGTGCGATCCACGACGTTGTTGATTTGACACTCTTGTATACACTTAAGGATTCTGTTGGCTCTCTCTCTCTTGTTGGAGTCTATATATATATATATATATATATATATATATATATATATATATATATATATATATATATATATATATATATATATATATATGTGTGTGTGTGTGTGTGTGTTTATGAACATTTAAAGAAAGGTGTGTTAATAAGGTACAAACGTTTAAAAATAAATGAAGTGGAAGTTATTTTGTTTAAAAAAATGAAATATTTAAAAAGGTCCCTCATCATTAAACGGAGAAGCTTTGCTTCGTGTTGTGAAGTTACAGATATTGATAACTTACAGCTTATTTACTGTATTCTATTGTCTCTGTTCAAGGTTGCACAGTGTCGCCTTGTAAAGATCAAATTATGCAAAATAAATATTGACCTAGACCCTGTTACTAAGCTGAACATGTGGCCAGTCTACCTGACAGTGTTGCCAGATGCTGTGTACGAG
>CM040183.1:91189382-91191882 GCA_022606455.1 Callitettix versicolor | reverse complement strand
GAGACAGGTGCGTGCACGATTGTTTTATTTTAAACCGTTTAACAGTTACAAGATAGAAGTTAATAAAAAACAGGTTTCATCCTCATCGCGTATGACTTGGAAAAATTTATAGTCTCAAAAGCACAAGAAGGTTAGGTCTACTTATAAGCGAATGTTTTGAGGAGTAGCCTATATGGGGAAAAATGGTGAGATATGGTTTCTTTTTAGAACACAAATTCGCTTTCATCTCAACAGCGAGACAGCTGCGTGCTCGATTGTTTTATTTCAAATCGTTTAAAAGTTACAAGATAGCTGATAAAAATGTTACACAAAAATTGTTAAATGTTCTTTAAGCTTAAAAAAAATGCAAGTAATAATCATTTCCAAATCACAATTTAAACCAATTCTGTCGCAATCTCGGGTCAGTTTTTGCTTCGCAGATACGGAAGGCATAATTTAGTTTATTAAAAAAAACAAACTGCTTATCTTTGTCTCAAATGACTTGTGGCTGTACGATCGATGGCACACACGACCCGTTGTAATTGGCTGGAGGCACGCGACGGTTTGGCTGATGCAACGTATAATACCGCGTTACATAAGTCTGGCACCTGGTCTGCCAGCGTGGGGCTGTCTCGTAACCCACACGAAAATAAACTCAAATAACGGCCTTTACTCGCTCTGTGTCACTGTTCAAATCGATCATTGTACACGCATTAAAAACAATCGTTTACATTTTAGGCCATTGTTTTTATTTTTGTTAGGTTATGTTACTCCAATTTCCATTGGAATATTTCGCGTACAAAACCTTCGCGTAAACGTAATTCAATATTGTTTTTGAAAATTCGTTAAAATCACATCAGCGAGACAGCTGCGTGCCGAAATTATTTTTGTTTTACAATGCGGAGGCCGAGGTTCGATAAACAATACAAATAAATTAGTATTTTCTTTGTCTGTAAATTGTTTAACTTATAACAGTAGTTGTTTGACATAAATTAGTACATGCATACCTTTAATTAAATAATTTTGGGTTACTTACCATAAATTAAATTAAGTTTCCAAAGTTAAAGATAACAGTTTATTATAAGATTGCAGGTTAATTGGTTTTGTAGAATATTTTTAGGTTAGACCTACTAAATATTATTCCAGCTTCGTAATAAATAATTGATTCTATTTATAAATAATACGTTAGCATTATTTTAAAAAAACAAACGCATGATGAAACAATTCAAATCGTTTTAAAATTCGATTGTTAAGACCGTAAAAAGGTAAATTTGTTTATTGTAGGTCAAGATTTACCAGTTTCGTGTATCTCCGTCACGACTCGGGTCCTGCGCGCGCAGCTCGGATCGCTTTTTTTGCTCGAACGCAAAAAGTCTAAATATTTCACGTGGCGAGTAGTAGCGTTGGGGTTTGTTCACGGTTAGGTGTTGTGTGCTACGTTTGGATTCTTTTACAAGAGTGAGTTGATTTTTAAAACATAATTTTCGTTTTGTTTTCTGTATTGGCGTGCTGAATATTCGTTTTTTATTTTACTTTTGCACCAACAATATACGTTCAGTTATCAAACTGTTCCTTTGTCATATTGCACCCACGTGGTTTAAAATCAACAAGTAAACTGTTCAAATTGTGTTTGAACAAATTTATGTGTTAATTTACTTTTATGATTATTGTAAATACTCTGAGTTAAATGTATTTTAACAATTTTAAATTAGTTATTTACAAAATGAATATTAATAATTTTATAAAAATACTGGTCAACATTTTTTATTACAGATTAAAATTTCTAGTTAATTTTTTCACGTAATTACATTTTTTCATAATACCTACTTAAAAAATACCATCATTCATTTTTCATTTTTCTTTGCTAAAATATAATTAATAAGAAAATTTGACTAATATTAGTTTTAAAAATCTATTATCCGAATATAAACACAGCATACACGCCCTAAATCCTCCACGGGTCAGTACAAACCGTCATTTTGGTTTTCCAATGATTTTTTGGATTTAGAAAACAATTTTATCATTTTTGACTAGACATACATTGAAATAAGATCTTTGTTTTGTCCACGTGTTTTGTATTGTATAAAGAGTGACTATTTTAGTTGTAAGAATTCCTAATTTGTAATTAATTTCGCTTAATGTAAAGAATGCACTTATTTGCCCAAAATTATGTTTTCATACACCGTAAAAATTATCGTAAAACAAAACTAGCAACACAGCTGTTCCACTCATGTCAATGGGTATCAAAACATCACATAATTGAACATTTAAATACTTAACCTACAAAGTGATTTTAGTAAAATATACTTTAGACAAGCTCTGTACCCAGAAAAATCAGTTCAAAACGATGTCATTTGAAAAATTTTTATAAAACAATTGTTTCTATGTTATACTCTTTTGATTTCACAGTTGGCTGTATTCAAATCTACATTTAAAATAGTAAAAATGAACCCTAACCTCTATTTTCCATATTTTAAATGTTAATCTATGTGGATTATTGTGACATTTTTTCTTGTGATGT
>CM040183.1:91176882-91186882 GCA_022606455.1 Callitettix versicolor | reverse complement strand
ATATACTTTTATGTTCCTATATATCTTAATTTGTCCACCCAACTTGCTTACACTAAATCAATCACTTTTTGTTTCTGTGCTTTCTTCGTAGCCCAGTATTGCTTCATTCGTTGTGATCTTGTTTTTCTTTCTTCGTCATAGATTTGGATCATATATATATATATATTTTTTTTTTTTTTTAACGTCCGACTATTGTGCACACTTGGGCTAATGCAGACGATAGTATGATTTATAGCGTATGAAAATGCCAAGCCCTGGCCGGTAATCGAACCCGGGTCTTCGGGGTGAAAGCCCAGTACGCTATCAACTAGGCCACCGAGGCGGCAACACAAAATAAAAGTGCGAGACAAACGATAAGTTAGGAAAAAACGAAAATAAAAGTGACAAACATAACCTCAAAAAAGCACGAGAAAGTAGGTAACGTATTTTTCATCACGAAGTGATTAATTAAATGTGTGTTAATAATATTGAAAGAATATAAACTTTTTTAAAAAATTATGCTAACTCGCCTCGGTTGTTGGCAATATAGTTCCTTTAAAAATGGCTAAAAATTGTAACTTATAATAAATGTAATCTTCCGCAGGTAAAATTTAATCTTCTTTGGTTGAATATGTCTTAATCAATAATAAAATACATAATTAAAAAAACAAATTGTAAAGATCATATGTTTAGTAAAAGAGCCTAAACAGCACCAATACCTTATTTAGGCCTATTATTTTTTTGTGTCTAGAAATGTGGGTATAGATTTCTTTTTGTTAAAAAAATTTGAAAAGAAAATATTTCTATGCGTTTATTTTTCGTGTAAAAATCTCGTAGGCTAAAGTGATTGGTTATAGCGTATACAGCTCGGAAAGTACATTTTTCAGTCTAAAACTAATTTCTTCGATTGTAAATCTGATTGTGTCGAAGAATCGATTTTTATATGTTAAAATGTGATTTCTACGTTATTGTGTGTGTATTTTATGCAAAAGTGTTTATCCAATTATTGTATAATGGATCTTCGATTAGTTTTGTCAACAAAGAAGCGAAGTGCGTAGTCATTGCAGCATATTTATGAAGCATGTGTAAACAAATCGATGCCATCATTATCGTGTAGCCTACTTATTTATCAGGGATACCAACATTAAACACCCAGCACTTGAGATAGGTTTATTGAATGTTAGGCGGGGGATTTTTTTATTTATATCACAACCGAATAAAGTGGCCGCATTGTTTCAGTTTCAAAGAAAGCAGTTGTCACTGCCGAGTTATTTTTAAAGGACTATAAATGAATATATTAAAAACGGTCTGTGCAGAAAGTTGAGTTATACGAGACTTCATCACTATATTGCGGGCACTGATCCAAAGTCTGGTAGGCATCTTGTCAAATAGGTCGTTTCCCATCAGCTGTCTCATGTTTCTGCCCCTTTAGTCATAGACAGAACACAGCGTTCTGCTGTTTACTTGTGACACGTGCACACTGCCATGGATAGTCTACTATTTATAAATATTCAAACTATTTTTGACAAACTGTTTACTAGAACGCTTTTTCATAGCGTGTTAAGTTGTGCGTAAACAAAGATTCAGTCAAATTGTTTGACAAACTGTTTACTAGAACGCTTTTTCATAGCGTGTTAAGTTGTGCGTAAACAAAGATTCAGTCAAATTGTTTGACAAACTGTTTACTAGAACGCTTTTTCATAGCGTGTTAAGTTGTGCGTAAACAAAGATTCAGTCAAATTGTTTGACAAACTGTTTACTAGAACGCTTTTTCATAGCGTGTTAAGTTGTGCGTAAACAAAGATTCAGTCAAATTGTTTGACAAACTGTTTACTAGAACGCTTTTTCATAGCGTGTTAAGTTGTGCGTAAACAAAGATTCAGTCAAATTGTTTGACAAACTGTTTACTAGAACGCTTTTTCATAGCGTGTTAAGTTGTGCGTAAACAAAGATTCAGTCAAATTGTTTGACAAACTGTTTACTAGAACGCTTTTTCATAGCGTGTTAAGTTGTGCGTAAACAAAGATTCAGTCAAATTGTTTGACAAACTGTTTACTAGAACGCTTTTTACTAGAACGCTTTTTCATAGCGTGTTAAGTTGTGCGTAAACAAAGATTCAGTCAAATTGTTTGACAAACTGTTTACTAGAACGCTTTTTCATAGCGTGTTAAGTTGTGCGTAAACAAAGATTCAGTCAAATTGTTTGAAAAACTGTTTACTAGAACGCTTTTTCATAGCGTGTTAAGTTGTGCGTAAACAAAGATTCAGTCAAATTGTTTGACAAACTGTTTACTAGAACGCTTTTTCATAGCGTGTTAAGTTGTGCGTAAACAAAGATTCAGTCAAATTGTTTGACAAACTGTTTACTAGAACGCTTTTTCATAGCGTGTTAAGTTGTGCGTAAACAAAGATTCAGTCAAATTGTTTGACAAACTGTTTACTAGAACGCTTTTTCATAGCGTGTTAAGTTGTGCGTAAACAAAGATTCAGTCAAATTGTTTGACAAACTGTTTACTAGAACGCTTTTTCATAGCGTGTTAAGTTGTGCGTAAACAAAGATTCAGTCAAATTGTTTGACAAACTGTTTACTAGAACGCTTTTTCATAGCGTGTTAAGTTGTGCGTAAACAAAGATTCAGTCAAATTGTTTGACAAACTGTTTACTAGAACGCTTTTTAGCGTGTTGTTGTGTATAGCGTGTTAAGTTGTGCGTAAACAAAGATTCAGTCAAATTGTTTGACAAACTGTTTACTAGAACGCTTTTTCATAGCGTGTTAAGTTGTGCGTAAACAAAGATTCAGTCAAATTGTTTGACAAACTGTTTACTAGAACGCTTTTTCATAGCGTGTTAAGTTGTGCGTAAACAAAGATTCAGTCAAATTGTTTGACAAACTGTTTACTAGAACGCTTTTTCATAGCGTGTTAAGTTGTGCGTAAACAAAGATTCAGTCAAATTGTTTGACAAACTGTTTACTAGAACGCTTTTTCATAGCGTGTTAAGTTGTGCGTAAACAAAGATTCAGTCAAATTGTTTGAAAAACGTTTAAACTAAACGTTTATTTGTTCTAATTTCCCCGAAAAATGCGGATGGGAATCTATATTAAAGAAAACCGTAAAATTGGCCTATGTGACAGAAACTTTAATCTCATATGTAACTTATAGGTCTGTCTTTTCCCCATGTTCTAGTAAATTCTAGTTAACCAATTTAGGCCAATTTTCTGATTTGTTTATAGTCTTTAAACTGCAAAGAAGAGTTTTTTTCGAAAATAGAGAACCGTACATTTGTGTGAAACTAAAACAGGGTGATTCAAAACTATACGAGAATTTTTAAGAGATGAAAAATATGAAAAAATGTTCATATAAAAACAGGTTTTGTCCAAAAACGCATAGGCATCCCACTAGCCGCCATTTTGTTTTTTACAAAATATTTCATATCTCTAGAACAATTCGATCAATAAATTTCAAACTCAACACGCTTCTGTATCTGATAGAAACCTGATTGGAAAAAAAATACCCAGCCTCATACAGTGACCCGTTTTTAAAATGGCGGACGGTTACAAATTTTAAACCAAAATAAATCCAAAACGGTAGATTTTAGTGACAAACGCCAAGATTACTTTTTCTAGCCCTGTTAATTTCCTACGGAATGGTATAACTTACACGATTATGGAACAAGTAAAACAGCGAACCTGCGCAAATTAGTGTTACTGTTCGATTTCATATGCTAATCATATGATAATGCATTGGTACGTCGTGTCCTGACGGACTAATAATCGAGAGTTACACCATTCGATAGCAAATTAAAAGTGTTACCTGCCAATAAAATTAACCGTTAAGGATTTATTTTTGTTTAATTTTTATAAACGTCCGCCATTTTAAAACGGATCAATGTATAAAGTCGGTTATTTTTTTCCAACTAGGCCTCTATTACAGGTCAGCCGCTTAGAAAACTGCCCGCTGAGAACACCAGTATGACAGATTTTTTTTTTTTTTTTTTTTTTTTTGGTGTTTAACGTCCGACTGTTGTGCACACTTGGGCTAATGCAGACGATGGTATGATGTATAGCGTATGAAAATGCCAAGCCCTCGCCGGGAATCGAACCCGGGTCCTCGGGGTGAAAGCCTAGTACGCTATCCACTAGACCACCAGTATGACAGAGAAAAATGTGCGAGTGAGAGGTCGAGTCCTCGTTTTTCTTTATAGCTTCCTCCTTTTCTTTAACTATCGTTGAGTAGTAACAGTGTGTAGACCCATATTAGTAGACTCTGTGTCCTTGGACTGTTGGAGGGGAATTCTCCTACATGCGCGAGAAATTCTCGCGCAGGCAGTTAATTAAGTGACTGGACTGTAGTTAAAGAATCTTGGTAAGTTTAAATTTTTTTTTTTAACGTCCGACTATTGTGCACACTTGGACTAATGCAGACGATGGGATGATTTATAGCTTATTAAAATGCCAAGCCCTAGCCGGGAATCGAACCCGGGTCCTCGGGGTGACAGCCCAGTATGCTATCCACTAGGCCACCGAGGCGGCAATAAAGCAATGACCTTTAAAAACACCAGGCCTAAATCGTGGTTTCATATCACATAATGGCAATCGGTATTGTCTTCGCCTAAGCGATGGACGGGTTTGCTAAACCTTAGAATCCATAAAACCAATTAACAATATCGCACAATAGGATTGGACAATCAGGATAACCGTAAAGTTTTAAAGAACGTATTTCGAGCCATTACGATCTTGCGACATAACCTAAAAATTCAAAAAGCCTATTAGAACTAAAAGCTTACTTATTAATTGTTTGCAACTTCTCTGTATTGTTTGCCTTCTGTTTTTTTTTTAATGCAGGTTGTCTAATGAAATGTGGCCTACGTTAGTGACAAGGAAAAACAATTATCGTAATGCATTTGTACTAGCGGCGAATGAATGAAATAGTCCCGTGGACTTTAGGAAGTGACGTAAATCTATAAAAAGCGATCGATAACCTCTTCCACTAAAATATTTAACTCTTGTACAGTTCACAAATCATAATTTATGCGTTGCCGGGACAGACGGAGCGGGTTATTAACGGTGACGTTGCAGTTATCAAGTTGTGTATTGTCTGGCCTACTGGCTCTGCCTCCAACAGTTTTTTGTCCCTAAATCGGCTTAGGCTGTGCCATTCGTTTTGGAGTTTTAACTCTTTGTTTGTATTAACACATTTATGATTTCACTTACAGTCAGAATAAATGGCGCGTAGTCCTAAAACTTGTACAAACTTTGTAAAGGTAACAGAAAAATAATGCCTGAACGAAATAATGTAACGGAAGTATATATCGAACGAGCAAAATAATTTCGTCTCTATTTCTGTCTGTTTCTTTTTCGTTGTGTTGCTTTGGTTTCGTTATTTTTCTTTAGTTGAAGAACACGTGCACGTTTTAACCGTTTATAATACATTCGAAATTAATATAAACGTGTATAATTGTTGTTAATATTGCTAGTTTTTAACTACATAACCTAAAACATATTACAGCCTATCAGCTGTTCAATGAAATCAGCTGATCGTTACGAATTAATCAACTGATCGCTTAATATAACATTAAATAATATCTAAGTTATGTTACGTATTTATTTATTTTAAACAAAACAAAATATTTGTAAACTGTTTTATATATATAAATTTTATATATATATATATATATATATATATATATATATATATATTAAGGCAAAAAGCACATTAAGGCTATTATTGCCTTCCTAATTGTAAGTGTGAGTGTAAAGTGTTAAAAGTCATAAGTGTAGTGTTGTAAGTGTAAGTGTGTGTTAGACTCGGGTACCGCGAGGGACGTCTAAATCCTCTCATTAGGTGCAGCTAGTCTGCACCCCCTGTGGATGTGTGTGTGTGTGTGTGTGTTTGTTGTGTGTCTGTGTGCGCGCGCGCGTCGCAAATGTTATATTAAATTAATTGTAAATAAAAATTACTGTTTCCGCTCGGGATCGAACCGAGTACCTTGTGCGTGTGAGATGCGCATGATAACCACTACTAAGGCAACTACGAAGAAGTTACCGATTTAAGTACATGAAATTAATCGTTAATTTAATTTTGGTAGTTATATTAAAAGACCAGTTGTTTTATATTAATTCGTAACGATCAGCTGATTTCATTGAACAGCTGATAAGCTATAAGTTTCAGATTATGTTGTTAAAAACTAGGTTTGTTAATTTGTCGTGTTTTCGAACAAATTAGCGTAATTAAAATAAAAAAGGAAGAGAAAACATGATACATGATTTTTATTTTTGGTTCAATAACAGAAATATTTTTGTGTGTATTTTAAATACAGTAATGCAAAACGAACAAGGGATATCGTTAGTGGATGGTTGAATATTTTATTTAGCAAGTACCGAAAGACGTTTGTAAAAGGACAACTTTGATGATGATATCACTTTATAGGCTACACACGCACACACACACGCACACGCACGCGCACACACACACACACTTGATAGGCAAAGTAAATGTCGTAACGGTATTGAATCGCAAATTTCAGTCTATTTCGATGAATCGAACAGTAGTAGTACTGTTAAAATCAAATCGAAGTTGCATCATCCAGCACAACACGACTAACCTACTTCTGTGTTCACGTAAAAGGCATTCAATTATGTACAGAAGCCTACGTAGCATCATTACTGCACTGTGGGGGCGTGAACAGTGCACAACCCGCTCTACTGGCTACAAATATAACTAAAGAAACAATCATACTGTTTTTATTTTGCTACTATTGTTTTCTTCCCGTACAAAGTAATAAAATAACGTTTGGTCGTAAAAAATTCGTGTAGAAACAGAAACAATATGTAAATATTTAAAAAACGGCACTAACGATTTTGGCCAAACTTCCAAAAAATAGTGTATTTCTCTGTTTCCTGAAAAAATCCAGTCCAGAAGCTACGGAAAATTAGTACCACACATTTTCCGAAATAAAGTACAGTCAGGATTTTCCGACATAACTCTGATTTTCTTAAAATTAAATCAGATTTTAAGCATACTCAATTTTTGGTCATATATGCAGGTTCTAATTCTAGTCAGTGTAATAATTTTGAAGAATTACACTGCTGGAAGAAACCGAAAAAACCCTGACCGCTGTCAGTTTTTCTGATTAACTCTAAAATCGTAATTATCTTTTTCAAACTTATACACTGACTGTGTTCTGAATCTTGATTTGACAATCATTTGTGTAAAACCTGACGATTAAACATTTTTTAAAAAATAATACCGATTTTCCGGAATTTTGTGAAAATATTTGTGCGTGTGTACGTGCGTTTGTGTGTGTGTGTGTGTGTGTGTGTGTGTGTGTGTGTGTGTGTGTGTGTGTGTGTGTGTGTGTGTGTGTGTGTGTGTGTGTGTGTGTGTGTGTGTGTGTGTGTTATTTTAAGGCGAAAAGCACATTAAGGCTATTATCGCCTTCCTAAATGTAAGCGTGAGTGTAAAGTGTTAAAGTCGTAAGTGTAGTGTTGTATTTTTTTTTCAACGTCCGACTATTGTGCACACTTCGGCTAATGCAGACGATGGGATGATTTATAGCGTGTGAAAATGCCAAGCCCTGGCCGGGAATCGAACCCGGGTCCTCGGGGTGAAAGCCCAGTACGCTATCAACTAGGCCACCGAGGAGGCCTGTGTAGTGCTGTAAGTGTGTGTTAGACTCGGGTACCGCGAGGGACGTCTAAATCCTCTCAATAGGTGCAGCTAGTCTGCACCCCCCTGCGGGGTTTTGTGAAAATATCGCGCACGTTTCTTTTAAATAACTGTAAGCAAGAATGTTCATACGACCTTTATGCATTTCGATTTATCATTTCGCCAAATTTTCTAGTGTTCGGTGAAATTATCTAAGAGTAAAAGAGGAGACAGACATACAGACGCGAATTTATAAAGGACCTTGGCTTTACCAAAGTACAGTATAATGAAATTCACCTTAAAATGATTATATTTGCCATTTTGTTATACGGTGAAAGAATTATTGAAGCTTTTTACGTTAGATAGATATAGTTTTTGAAGATGGAGGTTCTCCGAAACGCGTCAACGAAAGTAGAATTGACGAAGCTAGTGAATAGAAAAAAAGTATCCCGGACCTTTTTAATGAAACGGAAACGAGCGAACGAATTTCGTCACTATTTCTTTCTTCCCTCCTCATCGATAACAATATATGAAAACTTTGTGTTGCTTTGGTTTCGGTATGTTTCCTTAGTTGAAGAACACGTGCACGTCGTAACCGTTTATAACACATTGGAAATTAATATAAACGTTTATAATTGTTATTAATATTGCTAGTTTTTAACAACATAACCTGAAACTTACTGCCTATCAGCTGTTCAATGAAATTAGCTGTTACGAACTAATATAAAACTATAACTACAGTAAATAATATGTAAGCTAGGTTAATGTATTTGTTTATTTAAACGGAACAAGATGTTTGTAAATATTTTCAAACTAATTATATATTCAGCAAAGATATGATTAACAAAGCTTCGCTTCTGTCGGTAACTCCCCGAGTTCCACGTGTACTTTTTGTCTGTCATTGGTAAATTTACCATAACAGCTATCGAGCTTATCACGAGTGACTTGCTAATTACTGCCACACATATTTATTCTATATTCTCTGCAGCCTACACTTTCACTCTTACGACAATTCAAATTTTATCTTCTAATTCTCTTCTTGTAGCTTCTTTACCGGCCGAGCGAAGCGAGGTCTCTTTCAACTCAACCGTTCGACATTTGGTTTGTGTGTTCCATAGTTTCGGTCAAACGTATCGACCAATTGTTATGAAATTTGGTACGAACGTACCTTGTATAAAGCCCGAACGATGTATGTGTAAGATGTTTCCAATTTACGTCCGTTTCAAGATGGCGGCCTCTGATTTATGATCACGGGTGTACGTAGTTTTTTAAATGCCCGAACGATGTGTGTATAAGACTTTCCCATTCAAGTCCGTTTCAAGATGGCGGCCTCTGATTTATGATCACGGGTGTACGTAGTTTTTTAAATGCCCGAACGATGTGTGTATAAGACTTTCCTATTATCCGTTTCAAGATGGCGGCCTCTGATTTATGATCACGGGTGTACGTAGTTTTTTAAATGCCCGAACGATGTGTGTATAAGACTTCCCCATTCAAGTCCGTTTCAAGATGGCGGCCTCTGATTTATGATCACGGGTGTACGTAGTTTTTTAAATGCCCGAACGATGTGTGTATAAAACTTCCCCATTCAAGTCCGTGTCAAGATGGCGGCCTCTGATTTATGATCACGGGTGTACGTAGTTTTTTAAATGCCCGAACGATGTGTGTATAAGACTTTCCTATTATCCGTTTCAAGATGGCGGCCTCTGATTTATGATCACGGGTGTACGTAGTTTTTTAAATGCCCGAACGATGTGTGTATAAGACTTTCCTATTCAAGTCCGTTTCAAGATGGCGGCCTCTGATTTATGATCACGGGTGTACGTAGTTTTTTAAATGCCCGAACGATGTGTGTATAAGACTTTCCTATTCAAGTCCGTTTCAAGATGGCGGTCCCTGATTTACGATCACGAGTGTACGAAGTTATGACCAAAACGCATAACGATGTGTGTGTAAGACTTTTTTCCATTCAAGTCCGTTTCAATATGGCGTCCTCTGATTTACGATCACGAGTGTACGCAGTTTTGGCCAAACGCATTGACCGATTGGTATGAAGTTTGGTACATAGGTACCTTTTATAAAGTCCAAACGATGTTTGTCTACAATTTTCCCCCTCATGTCCGTTTCAAGATGGCGGCCTCTTTTTAAACGATGACGAATGTGCGCTGTTTCGCCTAAACGCATTGGGCAATTGTTTTGAAATCTGGTGTGAAGGTTATCTTGTATAAAACCCGAACGATATATATATATATATATATATATATATATATATATATATATATATATATATATATATATATATATATATATATATATATATATAAGATTTTTTCCATTAACTTCCGTTTCAAAATGGCGGGCTCTGATTGAACAGT
>CM040183.1:91156882-91171882 GCA_022606455.1 Callitettix versicolor | reverse complement strand
CAGGTTGAACTACTGTGGTGTAGTGTCTAAATTTTGCTTAATAAGACAGGGTTTTTGACTTGTACGTGTTCTGGCAAAATCTGAACGCAATTTCCGTCTTCCTTGCCCAATCTTCAATAGTTATCTTCTCCTTCACATTTGGAGTCAAAAACTCGCCCAAATACTTAAACTTCTGAACCCTTCTAATGTCTCCATATTTGGTCTTCATTATCCATGTAGAGTCCTTAGCATCAATATTCATGCTTTATTATTATTATTATTATTGTTTTTTTTTATTTTAAGGCGAAAAGCAGATTGAGGCTATTATCGCCTCCATAAATGTGTGAGAGTAAAGTGTTAAAGTCGTAAGTGTGATATTGTAAGTGTAAGTGTGTGTTAGACTCGGGTACCGCGAGAGACGTCTAAATCCTCTCAATAGGTGCAGCTAGTCTGCACCACCTGCGGGGTATTTTTATTTTTATTTTAATAAACAGTAGGCTTACAAACGTAAGGGAAACAATCAACAGATGTTCAACAAATGTTTAAATTCAACAGTTTTACTTGTTTTATATGAAGTAGTTGTTAATTTTTTTTTAAATTTTATTTTAAGGCGAAGAACACATTGAGGCTATTGTCGCCTCCCTAAATGTAAGTGTGAGTTTAAAGTGTTAAAGTCGTAAGTGTAGTGTTGTAAGTGTGAGTGTGTGTTAGACTCGGGTACCGCGAGGGACGTCTAAATCCTCTCAATAGGTGCAGCTAGCTGCACCCCCCTGCGGGGATGTAGTTGGTAAGCGTTTAAAAGCTGCAAACAAACGAAACAAGAAGTAGGCAAAATGGCGGAATTATAAAACAAAAAGTATGGTATGACCCAGATGCGGATTTACGAAATGAGCGTGAATCCTGACCTGTAGATCAGTGGTTTCCAAAATGTGGCCCACGGAATCTCAAAGAAAAAATATTGTAAAAAGTACAATTGTGAAAATATCCGAACGATACGAATTTCGGGTGACTGTCCAATGTCAACAACTGGCCGAGAAAGCTTTAGGATATTTGATGCTTTTTGCACAACTAAAAAAAGGATGTAATAGATCAGGATCCTTACAGATGTCAACAAGCTTTGTTTAGTTGCGGCCGGGTAGCTACCGAATGCAGAGCGGACTATGCATTCAAAACCTACGTAAGTGCGACCACTGAAAGCGTAACGGAGCTAAGCGACGTCACTGGGTTCAAGCTTCGACTCAGTGCAGGTTCGGTTTTTAAGCGGACTCTGTTTCCCCCACCACGCTGATCATGCCTCCAAACTTATTTTTTGTTGCCTAGGTTACGGTTTTTAAACATAGTGCCTAAAATCCGTTGCAGTAGGCCTAAATGTTTATATTTAAAAGATACAAACGCGTTCTTTAAACTGACTGAACTCCGCTTCTGGTTTCCGTTCAACTTCATTCCTTTCTGCTCAGGTCAGCATTTGGTGGTCGCCTGGCCCTAAACTTGACACAAAATTTGTGCTAATTGGGAATCACTCTTCTAGATAAAACTGAGTTCGCGCGCGCGCGCGCGTGTGTGTGTGTGTATGTGCGCACATGCGTGTAAGTGCGCGCGCGTGTATAAGTGTAGGTGTGCGCGTGTGCGTGTACGCGCACTTGCGTGTGAGTGTGCGCGCGTGTATAAGTGTGTGTGTGTGTGTGTGTGTGTGTGTGTGTGTGTGTGTGTGTGTGTGTGTGTGTGTGTGTGTGTGTGTGTGTGTGTGTGTGTGTGTGTGTGTGTGTGTGTGTGTGTGTGCTTGTGTGTGTGCTTGTGCGCGCGCGCTCGTGTGTGTTTTAACACTCGTGGTTCGCAATTTTGGTCCGATTTGATTCAAACTTGGCAAAAGCCACGCTTGGGGCAAATTCGTTACCCAGCGAAAATACGTTTAACCGTTAAAAACGCGGTCATTGCAAAGCTTTCAAAAAATAATAATTTTTTCTTACTTTTTTTGAAAATATGATTATACCGCGTAATCAGCGTTAAAAAGAATGCAAAAGCATTTTGAGTTCCATCGAAAACACCAAACTTAACCTAGCTGCGGTTTAAAAACACTTTTAAACGGTAACCAAAGCAGATTTTAACGGTGATGTAATGGTGAAATCGGATTTTCAAAAGCGTTAGCTGACAAAGTAGCTACTGAAATATTGTTACTGTATTTAGAAATCCGCTTCCATCACGTCAAAATTTAAAACGTCGAACGCGTTGAAAAACAATTTTTTCATAGTTATTAATTTAATGCAAACTGTATCTTATTGTAAGCTTTATCCTTATTGCCCGCCAATTACTTTGATTGCTTTAGAACGTGTTTCTTTAATAAATCTGTTCCATTTTATTACATAGATTGTTTTGCGCATTTCAGTTTTTAATTATGGTAATTCGAAACAAAAGCGGTTAAATTACGTCACTGAGTTCAATAATAGGCCGCTAGACGTCGCCTAGCAACAAAATCTATGTGGCGGTAACGTTTTTATACGTGTTACGAGGGCTATTCAGAAAGTAGATTACGTTTTTGGATAAAAAAAAAACTAAGTACAGGAAAAAAATTTTATTATATACATTTGAAAGAGGAACTAAAATACTATTTTTCGACATAATCGCCAAACAAATTTAGACATTTGTCATATCGGTGAACTAGCTTTGAAATTCCCGTGTCGTAGAATTCCGCCGCCTGTGACGCCAGCCAGTCAGTCACGCCCGCGCGGAGATCTGCGTCGTCATCGAAGCGCTGTGTTGCAAGCCAAGTCTTCATCTTCGGGAATAAGTGGAAATCACTAGGTGCCAGGTCCGGACTGTAGGGTGGATGAGGGAAAATCTCCCACTTGAAGGCCGTCAAGACGTCTTTTGTTCGATTTGCCGTGTGAGGGCGGGCATTGTCGTGCAAAAACAACACTTTTGCACTCAGTTTTCCTCTCCGCTTGTTCTGGATAGCTCGTCTTAAGTTTCGTAATGTTTGGCAATACCTTTCTGAGTTTATGGTTGCTCCACGTTCTAGGAAGTCAACCAGAAGAACACCTTTCCTGTCCCCCATTCCATAGACTGTAGTTTTGTCTCACAGGTAACGTGCTTAACCCAAGTCACGGGCGTGACTGACTGGCTGGCGTCACAGGCGGCGGAATTCTACGACACGGGAATTTCAAAGCTAGTTCACCGATATGACAAATGTCTAAATTTGTTTGGCGATTATGTCGAAAAATAGTATTTTAGTTCCTCTTTCAAATGTATATAATAAAATTTTTTACTTAGTTTTTTTTTTATCCAAAAACGTACTTAGTTTTTTTTTTGGATAGCGATGAAAACGTCTTTTGATCTACTTTCTGAATAGCAAATCTATTTCAATGAAATTTAGAATCAACAGGTGTAATTTGCTTATTTCTCGAGGAACGTTCAAAAATATTAATTTTCCTAGTCATTTTCGTGTAAAAAAACTTACAAAATATCAAAACCGCATTTTCTAATCGGCTTTAAAGGTTTATATCAAAATTTCGATTAAATCAAGCTTTTAAATACAAATGCAAAATATAGCCTTTCCTTGTGTTTTATCGAAAATCCCTTTTTCGACAAGAAACGGCAAAATGATAATAAAAAAGAAAACTGAAATAATATCTCATATAACATTTTAATTACTATTCCTACACTAATTTAAAATAAAATTTTATTTTGCAAATCAGCTGATTATTTTATACATTATCGGAAAAATATGCAGGCTATGTTTGTCCGGAATAGAAATCTCAACTGAAACTGCAAAGATTGGTATGCAATTTCGCAGGACATACTTTAATTAGGTTAGGTTTTTTTGCCGTATATTTTTTTGTCTATATTTTTTCACCGTAGGGAAATATTATAGTGAGTTTTCGTGCGCATATTACTAAAATTTTATCACAATCTACCGATTTTATAACTTTTTTTCAGGATACAGCAACACATAGCCTATGTTTTTAAAGCTCAAATACATAACTGAAACCTTATAATCAAGTGTGAGAAAGTTTGTGTAAGAAATTATGCACTGTTTACTTATATAGTGAAATATTCTTAGCTGTTTTTTGCTTGAAATGTAGAAGTAGGCTGTATACTTAATCGGCAACCATTCTCCTCTTGAATACTATACTTTTTGTGAAACAATGTGGTTGTTTATCAATATAGTTCAAGGTTATTGTGCGTGCGCGCAAGCGTGTGTGGGGTGTGTGCGCGCACATTTGTGTGTGTACGAGTGTGCGTGCGTGTGTCCTCAAATATCTAAACAAAATACGAGCCGTTATCTCACAATAAATCAGGTTTAGGAGCAAAGAAAAATAGGCCTAATTTATCTAAATCGGCTCAACAGATTACGCTAAAATTTTACTCATACGAAGATCCATGGATTTTTTATCATTTATTCTGGAAATTTTTTTAAATTTTAAATTGGACACACTGTTTCAACTTGTGACTAATTTAAATTAAGACATACTGTGACGTTATTAATTTTAAATATAATATACAATTGTATTTTTAAACGAAATAATGCATTAGCTGGACGCGTGTTGGTGAGGGACATTAACTAAACAAAAATCAAGAAGGCTTGTGTTTTAAGTAGCCTGCGGTACTTCAATTATTGCTTTTGAAAACGACACTTGTGCTGAAGTACTCGCGTTAGAGTGCCAATCAAATGGTTCAAGTTTTCGTTTACCGAACTTAAAAAACGTGGTTTAATTGATGTTACAACTCACCACTCGACAAGTCCAACACCTGATGGCTTCAGTTTTAAATCTCGCTAAAATTTACAATATTCTATACAAATCTGGCAAACTTACTGATCAGTTTGCATGGCCTACATAGGCCACGTATTTCCTATATGAGATCTCAATAATTTTCTACAAATCATCAGTTTGCATGGCCTAGGCCACGTATTTCCTATATGAGATCTCAATAATTTTCTACACAAATCTGGCGATCTTACTGATCAGTTTGCATGGCCTACATAGGCCACGTATTTCCTATATGAGATCTCAATAATTTTCTACACAAATCTGGCGAACTTACTGATCAGTTTGAATGGTCTACATAGGCCACGTATTTCCTATATGAGATCTCAATAATTTTCTACACAAATCTGGCGAACTTACTGATCAGTTTGCATGGCCTACATAGGCCACTTTTTCCTATATGAGATCTCAATAATGTTCTACACATATCTGGCGATCTTACTGATCAGTTTGCATGGCCTACATAGGCCACTTTTTCCTATATGAGATCTCAATAATGTTCTACACAAATCTGGCGAACTTACTGATCAGTTTGCATGGCCTACATAGGCCACTTTTTCCTATATGAGATCTCAATAATGTTCTACACAAATCTGGCGATCTTACTGATCAGTTTGCATGGCCTACATTAGGCCACTTTTTCCTATATGAGATCTCAATAATGTTCTACACATATCTGGCGATCTTACTGATCAGTTTGCATGGCCTACATAGGCCACTTTTTCCTATATGAGATCTCAATAATGTTCTACACATATCTGGCGATCTTACTGATCAGTTTGCATGGCCTACATAGGCCACGTTTTTCCTATATGAGATCTCAATAATGTTCTACACAAATCTGGCGAACTTACTGATCAGTTTGCATGGTCTACATAGGCCACGCATTTCCTATATGAGATCTCAATAATTTTCTACACAAATCTGGCGAACTTACTGATCAGTTTGAATGGTCTACATAGGCCACTTTTTTCCTATATGAGATCTCAATAATGTTCTACACAAATCTGGCGATCTTACTGATCAGTTTGCATGGCCTACATAGGCCACTTTTTCCTATATGAGATCTCAATAATGTTCTACACAAATCTGGCGATCTTACTGATCAGTTTGCATGGCCTACATTGGCCACTTTTTCCTATATGAGATCTCAATAATGTTCTACACAAATCTGGCGAACTTACTGATCAGTTTGCATGGCCTACATAGGCCACGCATTTCCTATATGAGATCTCAATAATTTTCTACACAAATCTGGCGAACTTACTGATCAGTTTGCATGGCCTACATAGGCCACGTATTTCCTATATGAGATCTCAATAATGTTCTACACAAATCTGGCGAACTTACTGATCAGTTTGCATGGCCTACATAGACCACTTTTTCCTATATGAGATCTCAATAATTTTCTACACATCTGGCGAACTTACTGATCAGTTTGAATGGCCTACATAGGCCACGCATTTCCTATATGAGATCTCAATAATTTTCTACACAAATCTGGCGAACTTGCTGATCAGAGTTGCATGGCCTACATAGCCTATGCCACGTTTTTCCTATATGAGATCTCAATAATTTTCTACACAAATCTGGCGAACTTACTGATCAGTTTGCATGGCCTACATAGCCTATGCCACGTTTTTCCTATATGAGATCTCAATAATGTTCTGCACATATCTGGCGATCTTACTGATCAGTTTGCATGGCCTACATTGGCTACTTTTTCCTATATGAGATCTCAATAATTTTCTACGCAAATCTGGCGAACTTCTTGATCAGTTTGCACAGCCTACATAGCCCAAGTTTTTCATCACAATATTTTTCTTTCTAAAAAAAAACCCTAAAAAAACGCTACATAAATTTTAATAGATAGGCTTACTATCCACATCGATAAATTTAATGTATTACGATACTGCTAACGACAAACACAGATAAAAGCAATAACTTGAACTACAATCTTTCAACATGACGTATTTGTTTATTGCGAAACATTACAACACTGGTTGCCGAAACTTTTGGTCAGCCATTGAAGTTTAAGATTATCCAGTTATCACTTTTATAGCCCGCGTTCTGTTTCAAACTTATCTAGATGGCATCGTGTCAAATGTTTAATTGTATAATTAATGTTAAAAGAACATCGATCGAAACGAAATAACGACTGAAATTAATCGCTCGATGGCAATAATAAACTGTGTTTATAAAATAGGTTATGCGATGAAGTTAAAAAGATGGTTAAGCTGTTCATGGTTAAGTGTAGGCCTACATTTATCGAACGCTAAACAAATATAATTAATTATATTTAAAACAAACTTGCAATTGTAGTACTGTAGTCTGTAAGAATTAAAAACGTTTCATTGTTTAAAATTAATTAAATTGCGGCATACATCTGTCTCACTGACGTGATAGAAGCGAATTTCTAAAAAGTATTTTACTTTTTCTTACTCTTTTTGAAATCCTAATTTTTCCATCACAGCATTAAAATCTGCATTCGTTAGCATTTTGAACTATCAAATAATTCCAAAATGAACCCTGACCGCCGTCAAATTAAATTTCTTAATTTCAACGGATTTTGAAAATTCAAAACGCCGTTTTACGCAGATTAGGCCTGATTAAAATCGGAGTATCTTTTTTTCTTTTTTTTGAATATTCACTCGCAAAAATAATACCGCGAATATTCTGAAAACAAAATATTGAGCCGCCTCGGTGGCCTAGTGGATAGCGTACTAGGCTTTCACCCCGAGGACCCGGGTTCGATTCCCGGCCAGGGCTTGGCATTTTCATACGCTATAAATCATACCATCGTCTGCATTAGCGCAAGTGTGCACAATAGTCGGACGTTAAACACAAAAAAATAAAAAAAAAATATTGAATATTCTCAGAGGATGAAATCCGAATATTCTAGAGAACGTTGTACAGAATATTCTATTGCAATATATATAGAATATTCTCGATATTCGTAAGTTATATGCACGTTTGGCACTATATTCATAATTTTTTTTTTTTTTTTTTTTTAACGTCCGACTACTGTGCACACTTGGGCTAATGCAGACGATGGGATGATTTATAGCTTATGAAAATGCCAAGCCTTGGCCGGGAATCGAACCCGGGTCCTCGGGTGAAAGCCCAGTACGCTATCAACTAGGCCACCGAGGCGGCTTGGAACAGTCTAATAGTTTTTCTGTTTGCTGTTAGTTTTAGAGGAAGGAAGAATGCTTAGCCCTATTAAGCTGTTTTTAGATTAAAAACAGATACAAAAAAAAAAACGTAAAAATTTCTCCATTTTAGCCACAAAAAAAATCACTTAATTTTTTTAGATTCCTATTTTACAATTCCTATTATTATTTAAAATGCCACCCATTGTGAAACACGCGTTGTACTAAAGCAAATGGAGCTGATTATGTACCTAAAAATATGAATATAGTTTATATGTTCGAAAACGCTTCATTTTCCCATTAGCTGCCATTTTGTTTTCTAACAAAATATTTCATCCTTTTTTTTTTTGGTGTTTAACGTCCGACTATTGTGCACACTTGCGCTAATGCAGACGATGAGATGATTTATAGCGTATGAAAATGCCAAGCCCTGGCCGGGAATCGAACCCGGGTCCTCGGGGTGAAAGCCCAGTACGCTATCAACTAGGCCAGCGAGGCGGCTCTATATTCAGAAAGTAGTCTGTTCTGTGCTGGCTGGGTTGATTTTTGGTTTTTACATTTTTTTTTATCGTGGAAATTTTTGCGTGTATGATTGAAGTTTCAAAGAAAGTTTAGCTTTTAACTTGAGTAATTACCAAAATCACCTCCGGAGCGGGCGCAAAAACTCTGTTTTCAAATTAATCGAGACAGAGTAGTGCATTTTATGATTTCTAACTTCTAAACGAGTGTCATTTGTAAACGATACTATTTTTAAAACACTATTGACTTTTTGATCTTTTACAGCCTTGGTATAACATTTAGTTATCGTCGTTTATATGTCAAGGTGATCGCTGCTTTTATTTATTTAGATTTTGTGTGAGTGTAGCCTAGCCTAGTTATTCTAAAACTTAAAAAATAAAAAAACTAATTTCTGTTATCAAACCAAAAATAAAAATCATGCATCATGTTTTCTCTTCCTTTTTACTTTAATTACGGTAATTTGTTCGAAAACACGACAAATTAACATAGCTAGTTTTTAACAATATAACCTAAAATTTATTATAGACTATCAGCTGTTCAATGAAATCAGCTGATTGTTACGAATTAATATAAAACAACTTACTGTATTTTTTTAAATTATTTTATTTTAAAGCGAAAAGCACATTGAGCTCAATGTGCTAAAGCGAAAAGCACATTGAGGCTTTTTTTTGTGTGTGTGTTTAACGTCCGACTATTGTGCACACTTGGGCTAATGCAGACGATGGGATGATTTATAGCGTATGAAAATGCCAAGTCCTCGCCGGGAATCGAACCCGAGTCCTCGGGGTGAAAACCCAGTACGCTATCAATTAGGCCACCAGGCTATTATCGCCTCCCTAAATGTAAGTGTGAGTGTAAAGTGTTAAAGTCGTAGTATAGTGTTGTAAGTGTAAGTGTGTGTTAGACTCGGGTACCGCGAGGGACGTCTAAATCCTCTCAATAGGTGCAGCTAGTCTGCACCCCCTGCGGGCTCTCTTACTGTAATATAGCTAGTTTTTATCAACATAACCTAACATTTATCAGCTGTTCAATGAAATCAGCTGATAGTTAAGAATTAATATAAAACAACTGACTTTTACTATAACTAACAATATAAATTTGTGCACTCGCATCACGTGACGCGCAAAATCCATCATAAAGAGCCTTAAAACGTGACAGGACATGTTAAAATCAAAGCTTTTTTTTGGTGTTTAACGTCCGACTATTGTGCACACTTGGGCTAATGCAGACGATGGGATGATTTATAGCGTATGAAAATGCCAAGCCCTGACCGGGAATCGAACCCGGGTCCTCAGGGTGAAAGCCTAGTACGCTATCCACTAGACCACCGAGGCGGCTTTAAAATCAAGCAGAGATTTTAGAAAAGCAGAAATACGTGTATAGTTCGGACTATATAAAAACATATCGCAGACACATTTGTCTCGCCGACATGATTGAAGCGAATTTCCAAAAATATTTTTCTTATCGTACCCGTTTTTTGAAATTGTAATTTTCACCATCATAATTAGCATTTAAATCTGCATGTAGGCGAAAATGAACCCTGACCGCCGTCAAATCCAAGTTTCTAATTTCAAATGATTTTGAAAATTCAGAACGCTAATCCAGAATTTAAGGCAAAAAAATGTTACGAATTTCGAAAGATTTGAAATGGCCGGTGTTTTGTAACTGTTGTTACCCAGTATTTTGCTGGGTAACGGATGTGCCTAAGTAACCAAAATCGATTTTCGTGCTAACTTTGGATCGAATCGGATGAAACGTGAGCATGCTAACACATTAATGTGTGTATATACAATACTGTAGACCAGGGGTCTCCAAACTACGGCCCGAGGAGAGCTAGCATACTTGAAAACTCCTTTTAGAGAACATATTTTTTATAGCAAATTAAATTTAGTTTACTGAAGTATTCTAATTTTATGTTGAACAATTATTAATATGACATCTACATTGATATGGTCATAGGCTAACTACTCATAACATTGTTGTAGGCTTATTGTTATTGTTTTTGTGATAAGTTGGATAAAGAAACACAGAATTGTAATGAGTAAAGACATGTATAATATGCAGAAAATTTAACTTCAGTATTTAATAACTAACAAATTATTGAAATGAATCCAACTAACATTTTATACATTTTAAATAAAAACATAACTTATAACAAGCATAATGACATATGAAATACTAATGAGATTTATGTAATTGAGATTTTCCACTGACTCAGTTTGTAGTTGTGGACTAATTTTACTTGTACCAATTATTAAAAGAGATTTAAGATGGTCATCAGTTAATTTAGATCTGTAAACATTTTTTGTGTACTTCATTTTGGAGAAGGTCTTCTCACACAAATAAGTAGTACCAAAAACAGAAAACAGTCCACGAGCAAATTTATGCAAATTATCAAATTGTGTCAGTGGAATAATATGCAGTGTTGCCGTTTTGCGGACTTTAGTCCGATTTGCAGCCTTTTTTAAACGTTGCGTACTTTTTCGGACTTTTTTTTCATCAGTGGACTATTTCACTGTTTACCACCGGCAACAATGATAATATGGTTTTGGCCCTCGGAACTTACTGGAGTAATCAGTATGGCCCTAAGGCTGGAAAGTTTGGAGACCCCTGCTGTAAACTATATAGAATTGTTAACCCTTCGTTGGGCGCGCCGAGACAATTTGGCCGCAATGCCTAATTCCGTTTTTGTACCCATGTAAACTAATTTTAAGTGAACACATTGCATTATTTTTTATTATACTCCGTTTCTAATTGATTTATTTTAATTTTCAGTTTTTTAATAGTTATATTTATTTAAAAAAGAATTAATATTTGAAACATAGACAATAGGTAACGAACACAAACACTTGTCTGAAAAAGGATTTCATTTTGTACAAGAAACATGACGAATATTACGGAATTCTTAGTGGTCACACTTATCAAAATACTAAATTTATAAACAAAAATTTAAAAATTAATATTTACAAATTTAATCTGAATCAACGACCATTGCTTCAGCTTCGTGCAAACATCGGTCATCTGGCTGTGATTCTTAAAACATTCTTATGACATTCTTTGCAGACAATTTTTAGTTCTGTTATTGTGGTTCTAAAAAAAAACTTGAAGCTCTTTTGGAAGAGTTAGGATTCAAGTGTCCACTGATGAAACTGAGTGCCAATTTTTTTCAAAAGTTTCGTCTTCGCTCACTGTAATCCAGATGGTTGAATTTGTAAATTATATTTGCATTTATTCCGGCAATGTCTAAATGCCCATAAAAAATGGCCATTGTCCAACGTCTCGTGCTTCGGGATGTCGAGTAACTGGCACACATTTGATCGACAGTATCAACGCCACATTTTGTAGCGTTATAATCCAAATTTACAATAGACTTTTTGGAATCTTCGTCAATAGAATAGAAACACGGTAAAAAATACTAAACTAAAACACTAAACACATAAAAAAAGAAGGGTAAAAGTGACTGTGTGCACAAATATAGTGAGAATAACACTACGAAAGCAGTTACACGATTGGGCAACTTGGCCGCAGACGTAACTATCTCGCATTCATGCCTTATTTCCAGACGGACTGAAGATAAGGTGGTATTATTTTTATACAGTTCGTGTCCTCAAGGTGGTCCTGACAAATACTCAAAGCCCTGAAAACATTTCTCCATCGATACCTACCGTGAGATGCGAAAATAAAAGATTGCGGCCAATTTGCCGCTAGCGCGCCCACTTAAGGGTTAAAAACCACTCAAAATATGATCCATTTTTGTTTTGTTTTTTTGGTGTTTAACGTCCGACTATTGTGCACACTTGGGCTAATGCAGACGATGGGATGATTTAAAGCGTATGAAAATGCCAAGCCCTGGCCGGAAATCGAACCCGGGTCCTCGATTTCATTTAAGGCTTCAATAAGTACAATAACGCCGTCAAACGGCGTTATTAAGTACAATAACGTCCGACTATTGTGCACATTTGGGCTAAAGTAGACGATAGGATGATTTATAGCGTATGAAAATGCCAAGCCCTGGCCGGAAATCGAACCCGGGTCCTCGGGGTGAAAGCCCAGTACGCTATCAACTAGGCCACCGAGGCGACCAAAATATGATCTAGAGATTGCTTTAAAATCCCGGGCCTGGGTGTTACCATGACGCGGGTAATAGCTCATTTCCAATGGAAATTAATGAAAATTTTTTTTGTTACGTAACAATTTGCACAATACGAAGGCCTATGATTTTTCCTCCATAAGAATGTCCGTAATTCGACGTTCATTGGTCGAAACCGGCCCAGTTCCGAGTACATATCCATAATTGTATAAATACAGTAGTTCGAAGGTCTGCAAAGCGTGTGTTTTGCAGTTAGCAAACATTAAAATAGAAAATATTTATTTAGCATCAGCAGTTTGCCGCCAGGTCGCTCTGTCAGCAGTTTTTTCTTCTGCTCTGTTCTAGTTCACCAGATACTGTACACGCAAGAATTATACTAAAAGCATTTTATGAAGAATTATATCCTTTTGGGGGTTTAAAAGTAAGTAAAATAGATCAATTATAATTAATTAATATTGCTTATAGTTTTACAGTTATTAAAAAAATGTATATACATTGTTGAGTAAGCAAAGTTAAAGTTCGATTTCATACTTTATCAGTTTAGGTGGCCTCGAATTTACCAAGAACGTTATGATTTCTTTTACTAAACAAAATTCGGCCAGTAGCCTATTTGATCAATCAAGCCAATAGGTCAACAGTATTATATTTTGAATTAAAAAGAAGCGAAGCGTGAAGATAATTATTGTCGTTGATAAAAAAAATAATCAAAGGCCACTACATTATAACTGTGACCTTCAGTTTGTAGGCGTAGTACACGATTTTTATCGAAGGGGGCAAGGACGGATTAAAGGGGAACGAAGGGGCAAGGGCGGATTAAAGGGAAACGAAGGGGCGATCGCCACTCCCGAGGCAAAAGAAATAAAATCATACTTTACTTCCATAAAATGGAAGTGCACGCGTAGGCTTCGAGGAAAAGGTTTTTTTGCTATTTTAAGGCGAAAAGCACATTGAGACTATTATCGCCGCCCTAAATGTAAGTGTAGTGTTGTAAGTGTAAGTGTCTGTTAGACTCGGGTACCGCGAGGGACTCAATAGGTGCAGCTAGTCTGCACCCCTCTGCGGGGTTCGAGGAAAAGGGTCAAGGAAGCACCTAAAGCCTCTGAGAGTTCCAAAACCCGTCACATTATCCTGATCTGAACTTTGTATGTACACGAAATTTTGTCCGTATGTACATATGTATGTTTGTGAGTTTTGTAATTGTACTGAGGGTGAGAACGGGGTTAATTAGATGTTTTATGTTGGTTCTCTTTTCTCTTCCTGCTTTAACTGTAGTAACAGAATGATCTTTCTCGACTATAAAATCGAAAAAAAAACTAATGACAACAAGGGTTAATGGTAAGAGATAAGCGTTTTTTTTGTTTTGTTATTTTAAGGTGAAAAGCACGTTGAGGCTATTATCGCCGCCCGAAATGTAAGTGTAAGTGTAAAGTGTTAAAGTTTTTTTTTTGTGTTTAACGTCCGACTATTGTGCATACTTGGGCTAATGCAGACGATGGGATGATTTATATCGTATGAAAATGCCAAGCTCTAGCCGGGAATCGAACCCGGATTCTCGGGGTGAAAGCCTAGTACGCCATCCACTAGGCCATACCTGCAAACCTCTGCGGGGTTCGAGGAAAAGGGTCAAGGAAGCATCTAAAACCTCTGAGGGGCCCGAAATCCGTCACATTATCCTGATCTCAACTTTGTCCGTATGTACATATGTACCTTTGTGCACTTTGTAATTGTACTGAGGGTGAGAACGGGGTTAATTAGATGTTTTATGTCGGTTTTCTCTCTCTCTCTCTCTCTCTCTCTCTCTCTCTCTCTCTCTCTCTCTCTCTCTCTCTCTCTCTCTCTCTCTTGCGTTAACTGCAACAGCAGAATGTATTTCTCGACTCTAAAATTGAAAAAAAAAACGATGACAAGTGTTAACGGTAAGAGATAATCATTTTTGTTTTGTTATTTTAAGGCGAAAAGCACATTGAGGCTATCGCGCTTCCCTAAATGTAAGTGTGAGTGTAAAGTGTTAAAGTCGTAAGTGTAAGTGTGTGTTAGACTCGGGTACCGCGAAGGACGTCTAAATCCTCTCAATAGGTGCAGCTAGTCTGCACTCCCTGCGTGGATGTCTGGTACAAATGAAAATATTTGTTATGAACGAACATGCAGCATTAAGGCTGCGCAGAACGCTTAGATGAATGTGCGCATGCGTGAAGTCAATGCTTATTGGTCATCCTGGCAGACAATCCTTTTTTACTGCGCGAACCGGCGCACCGTCACGTCAAACGATACAACCAGTTTGAAAAGTGACATGATCGAAAAAGTTCCGGATAAAAAAGTTGCAAATTAAATTAAAACAGAAAGCCCTTGAGACAACCAATTAAGAAATGAAGATAAATTAAAATTACTTAAAGGTTACAACGCGCGCGAGGTAAAAAAAAACTTGTTTGCTTTATATTCAGGATTGGCTCTGGGTTTTTTATGTATATAATTGGCGTCCTTCACTGTGTGGTATGAA
>CM040183.1:91114382-91151882 GCA_022606455.1 Callitettix versicolor | reverse complement strand
AAAATTAATTCGACGTCGGTTAAGGTTCAATTTTGTATTTTCAGGGAGAATTTTAAAGTTAAAAAACCGCTTTTGTAGACGTTATGCACTTTACGGTGGTGAAATTAGATTACCAAAATAAGATAACTGTGCGATACAGCTGCGTGCAGTATCTATATTTATAAAATAAAAAAAGCAGGCTAGTTTTGTTCTCAATAGAAATCTGAACTACTGCGTGTTTGTCATACAATCTTGCACACATTCACTATAAAGTTTTTTTGCAATTTTAATTGTCGTATGGAATTAACAGTTTCTTAATTAACGAATCAATTATCAATGCAGCCGTATATGGGCAGAAGCTTACAGCTACAGTCTGCATGAATTGCAGTGTTATCGATCGATCTACGGTGTTATGTAATGTCTTGTTCGATCTAACATAACCTCAAAATTTGTTACGGCTCTTTGACTCCTTGGCTGCGGCTCTTCCACGAAATGTTTAGTACAAGGCACGGAATATTATTTATTAACTTGTCTTGTAAGAAGTGAGTACACTTTTTGAAACGCAAGCTTACAGAAATTTTTTTCTAGTTAGAAGTAATTTCATTCGAAAACAAATTGCTGCCTTTTGCCGAAGATTTTGAAAGAGAAAACCTAATACACTTCCATACCTATTGAAATATTGACATTTGCTATTTCAGAACAACACTGTTAAATATGAAGGAAGCTTTTCTCATCAGGTTCAAAGGCTTAAATAACAGCAACGCGACGTTAGACTTTGTTAAAAACCTCTGAACGCCACGGTAACAGAAATAACGTTTTCGCCCTTTAATATTGATATTGGTAACTTTGAAATTCAGTTGCTGGATTTAAAAAATAAAGAATTGTGGAGCTCAAAATTCGAACGTCTTTATACCGATTTAGAGACAACATACAAACCTGACACCCTTACTTTCCAAGGAAATGCAAGCATATTGTTCACATTAGTGGAGTATTTGTGGGTTTTCTTAAGGCTTTGTTAAAAAGCTCTGAACGCCACGGTAACAGAAATAAAGTTTTCACCATTTAATACTCATATTGGTAACTTTGAAATTCAGTTGCTGGATTTAAAAAATAAAGAATTGGGGAGCTCAAAATTCGAGTCTTTATACCGATTTAGAGACAACATGCAAACCTGACACCCTTACTTTCCAAGGAAATGCAAGGCCATTGTTCACATTAGTGGAGTATTTGTGGTTTTTTTAAGGCTTTGTTAAAAGCTCTGAACGCCACGGTAACAGAAATAAAGTTTTCACCATTTAATACTCATATTGGTAACTTTGAAATTCAGTTGCTGGATTTAAAAAATAAAGAATTGGGGAGCTCAAAATTCGAGTCTTTATACCGATTTAGAGACAACATGCAAACCTGACACCCTTACTTTCCAAGGAAATGCAAGGCCATTGTTCACATTAGTGGAGTATTTGTGGTTTTTTTAAGGCTTTGTTAAAAAGCTCTGAACGCCACGGTAACAGAAATAAAGTTTTCACCATTTAATACTCATATTGGTAACTTTGAAATTCAGTTGCTGGATTTAAAAAATAAAGAATTGGGGAGCTCAAAATTCGAGTCTTTATACCGATTTAGAGACAACATGCAAACCTGACACCCTTACTTTCCAAGGAAATGCAAGGATATTGTTCACATTAGTGGAGTATTTGTGGGTTTTCTTAAGGCTTTGTTAAAAAGCTCTGAACGCCACGGTAACAGAAATAACGTTTTCCCTTTAATACTGATATTGATAACTTTGAAATGCAGTTGCTGGATTTAAAAAATAAAGAATTGTGGAGCTCAAAATTCGAACGTCTTTATACCGATTTAGAGACAACATACAAACCTGACACCCTTACTTTCCAAGGAAATGCAAGCATATTGTTCACATTAGTGGAGTATTTGTGGGTTTTTTTAAGGCTTTGTTAAAAAGCTCTGAACGCCACGGTAACAGAAATAAAGTTTTCACCATTTAATACTCATATTGGTAACTTTGAAATTCAGTTGCTGGATTTAAAAAATAAAGAATTGGGGAGCTCAAAATTCGAGTCTTTATACCGATTTAGAGACAACATGCAAACCTGACACCCTTACTTTCCAAGGAAATGCAAGGATATTGTTCACATTAGTGGAGTATTTGTGGGTTTTCTTAAGGCTTTGTTAAAAAGCTCTGAACGCCACGGTAACAGAAATAACGTTTTCCCTTTAATACTGATATTGATAACTTTGAAATGCAGTTGCTGGATTTAAAAAATAAAGAATTGTGGAGCTCAAAATTCGAACGTCTTTATACCGATTTAGAGACAACATACAAACCTGACACCCTTACTTTCCAAGGAAATGCAAGCATATTGTTCACATTAGTGGAGTATTTGTGGGTTTTCTTAAGGCTTTGTTAAAAAGCTCTGAACGCCACGGTAACAGAAATAACGTTTTCCCTTTAATACTGATATTGATAACTTTGAAATTCAGTTGCTGGATTTAAAAAATAAAGAATTGGGGAGCTCAAAATTCGAGTCTTTATACCGATTTAGAGACAACATGCAAACCTGACACCCTTACTTTCCAAGGAAATGCAAGGCCATTGTTCACATTAGTGGAGTATTTGTGGGTTTTTTTAAGGCTTTTTTAAAAAGCTCTGAACGCCACGGTAACAGAAATAAAGTTTTCCCTTTAATACTGATATTGGTAACATTGAAATGCAGTTGCTGGATTTAAAAAATAAGGAATTGTGGAGCTCAAAATTCGAACGTCTTTATACCGATTTAGAGACAACATACAAACCTGACACCCTTACTTTCCAAGGAAATGCAATGCCATTGTTCACATTAGTGGAGTATTTGTGGATTTTCTTATTTAATACTCATATTGGTAACTTTGAAATTCAGTTGCTGGATTTAAAAAATAAAGAATTGGTGAGCTCAAAATTCGAGTCTTTATACCGATTTAGAGACAACATACAAACCTGACACCCTTACTTTCCAAGGAAATGCAAGGCCATGTTCACATTAGTGGAGTATTTGTAGTTTTTTTAAGGAAACCTTTTATATTATTTAACTTGTTATATTTTTAAACAAATATTACCTTTATATAAGTATGGTACCGAGTTTTATTTACTGTACCGTTAGTTAAACTAATACATATTTAGCAAAGGCCAGCTCGTGTGTACTTTTAATTCTAATTATTTCCATAAAAATGTTTCTACTAAATCAAAGCTTCAGTTTTAAAAAATGGCTCTTTGAATAATCTTCAATTTTTTATTTTTTTATATTTGGCTCTTTTGGATGACAAGTTCGCCGACCACTAATGTAAACGTGAGTTAAACGTGATTCTTACGTTGTAATTCGATATAATACTGTAGCGAAGCACGGGTATTCAGCTAGTTTTACATAACACAGCTGTTATTGTAGCCAGTACTGGTACGAGCCAAGGTCACTGCACTGACCTATATTTACACGTATTATTTCTGGATCAGTCCTCTCGACTCATCTCGCAACCCACTTCCTCCACGCGTTCACAGGTCTCCAATTTTACTACGCAGTTTCTTACAGTTATTTTTAACAATCACAGTACTTTCTCTACTTGCCTTTTTTTTAAGTACAGTTTTCTCGCTACCCTGCTAAAGTATTGGGACGTTTTAAATATTTGTAAATTGAATAATAGTTATGACCTTGAAAAGCCTAAAAATGTATTAGGCCTAAGTGTGAGGAGAGATATTACCATTCGAGAGGAAAACTACTGCGATTCGAATTTGGTTCAAACTTTAGTTCTGGGCGATTAACCCCCTGCGGCACATCGTACTTCCCATACTTCAGGCTGACGTAATGAAAACGAATTTCCAAAAGTAACTTTTTTTAAATCTACCCTTTTTTGAAATTCTGAATAAAATCTGCGTATTTCAAAATTCAAAATCAAAATTCAAAAATCAAATTCAAAATCTGCGTATTCTGAATACAATCTGCTGAATAAATCAGCATTTTACACTTTCGTATTACGTTGTAAACACGAAAACCAACCTAACCTAACCTAACCGCCGTCAAATACAATTAAATTAATTTTAAATGATTGTGAACCGCCTCGGTGGCCTAGTTGGCGTACTGGGCTTTCATCCCGAGGACCCGGGTTCGATTTCCGGCCAGGGCTTGACATTTTCATACGCTATAAATCATCCCATCGTCTGCATTAGCCCAAGTGTGCACAATAGTCGGACGTTAAACACAAAAAAAAACTTCCCATACTTCAGGATGACATAATGAAAACGAATTTCCTGAAGTAACTTTATTTTAATCTACCCTTTTTTTGAAATACCGATTAAAATCTGCGTATTTCAAAATTCAAAATCTGCGTATTCTGAATAAAATCTGCGTATTCTGAATAAAATCTGCGTATTCTGAATAAAATCTGCTGAATAAATCAGCATTTCACACTTTCGAATTACATTGTAAACACGAAAACCAACATAACCTAACCTAACCGCCGTCAAATACAATTAAATTAATTTTAAATGATTTGTGAGCCGCCTCGGTGGCCTAGTGGATAGCGTACTAGGCCTACCAAAGCTTTCACCCCGAGGACCCGGGTTCGATTCCCGGCGAGGGCTTGGCATTTTCATACGCTATAAATCACCCCATCGTCTGCATTAGCCCAAGTGTGCACAATAGTCGGACGTTAAAAAATAAAATAAAATAAATAAACAAATGATTGTGAAAACTCGAGCCCGGTTGTAAGAACGTCCGTAAAATTATAAAAAAAACTTTACATTTAAATTCATTTTAAAGCCTAATCAAACACAGAATTGGCTGAAGAAACATTTGTTTTTAAAAAAATCTCTAAAATAACAGAGCGTTAAAGCTTTAATCTATGCTTAATGTTGTGTTGCTAGAACGTCCGTTAAAATTTAAATAGTTACACGCTTGTTAAAGTAACTGGCCCGTGAAGCTCCTTTAAACAGTGCTTAAATATATTTGTAGAGGTTACGTTTTACAATCGATAAATAACCGGGTTACTCTTCACTGGGTCTCGGAGAAAAGGGGGTTAAGGGTAGTGAGGAGGCAGACTGACTGGCTGGATTGAGATCTGCTGCGTTTATTAGAACTGAGCCGGCTTTACGGATTTCCCTGTCGTTGACCAGGTGCATATGAACAGGATATATGTACCACGGAGAAACCGTGTAGGTTGTGCAGGAAGGAGGAGGAAACTGCAGGACACATTGTGTTTCCAAGAGGCTTGGTTTTTGGTTTCCAAGACCCTAAGGATCTTCAGTAAAATGAGCTAGTCAGTGGGTTATTGGAACCTGTTAATTTTTTTTTGGGGGGGGGAGTTTAACGTCCGACTATTGTGCACATTTGGGCTAATGCAGTCGATGGGATGATTTATTATAGCGTATGAAAATGCCAAGCCCTGGGCGGGAATCGAACCCGGGTCCTCGGGGTGAAAGCACAGTACGCTATCAACTAGGCCACCGAGGCGGCAAGGAACCTGTTAAAGGCACCAATATGCTGAACTAGTATTGAGAGGTTTAGTTGTACAATACGTCAGTCGATCGCAGTGCCTGGGGTTGTACTAAAACCTTCGTGTAGGTTTTAAACTAATCTAATCTACAATCGATAAAAGTGCCTATTGTTTTATAGTGTTTCAGAGTCACTTTAGTTTTAAATAAACATTAATTTTTGTAGAAAGTAAATATTTTATTTTTTGTTTCTATAGTTTCTGAGCATTTTATTTGAAAACACGAAAATATCAACAATAGGCGTGCTACTAGAAACAATAAAAATGAATGTACACAGAACATATAACCTTCAAAACAATTGTACAAATACTTTAAAATGATCAGCTGTTCGTCGGACGGCCATCTTACCAGCCATTAAACAGTATTAAGTTTAACAAAGCTGTATTTTTTCAAAGCTTTAAACATCCTTCGCGTAAAGGTTAGTTAAAAATATTCTTGCAACAGAAAAAAAGCTTTTAAAGTAACCTTAAATTTAAAATAACGTTATGAGAGATTAAATGAACTTTTCCTCTTTTGTTTAAAAAAAAACTAATGTAAACAAAACACATAACCTTTGAAACAATTTTGCAAATAACCTAAAAATGATCAGCTGTTCGTCGGACGGCCATCTTACCGGCAATCAAACAGTTATTAAATTTAACAAAGTTTTGCTTTTTCAAAGCTTTAAACACATCCTTTACGTAAAGTTTAGTTAAAAATATTCTCGCAACAGAAAAAAAACATTTAAAGTAGCTTAGAATGTGTAACGTTCATTACGTTAAATGGACTTTCTTGGAACCGAGCATCAAAGCGTTAATGCATACAGTTTTCAATACTGATCACGTTTTGTAAACAATTTAAGAATTGTCAAGTGTTCGAAATGGCCGGCCATTTTGAAAACTGTTGAACGGATTCTGCTGGTTAATGAACTTGTTCAAACTATTAACCGAAATCGATTTGTGTGCAGCGTTTGAAACAAATATGACCAAAACAGTCAACACGGGACAGTTTAAACATAGACACACACACACACACACACACACACACACACACACACACACACACACACACACACACACACACACACACACACACACACACACACACACACTGCACACACACACACACACACACACACACACATACACACACACACACACCACACACACACACACACACACACACACACACACACACACACACACACTGCACACACACACACACACACACACACACACACACACACATACACCACACCCAAGCACACCCAACACACACACACACACACACACACACACACACACACACACACACACACACACACACACACACACACACACACACACACACACACACACACACACACACACACACACACACACACACACACACACACACACACACACACACACACACACACACACACACACACACACACACACACACACACACACACACACACACACACACACACACACACACACACACACACACACACACACACACACACACACACACACACACACACACACACACACACACACACACACACACACACACACACACACACACACACACACACACACACACACACACACACACGCACACTGCACACACACACACACACACACACACACAGTGCACACACACACTGCACACGCACACACACACACACACTGCACACACACACACACACACACACACACTGCACGCACACACACACACACACACACACACACACACACACACACACACACACACACAGCACACACACACACACACACACACACACACACACACACACACACACACACACACACACACACACACACACACACACACACACACACACACACACACACACACACACACACACACACACACACACACACACACACACACACACACACACACACACACACACACACACACACACACACACACACACACACACACACACACACACACACACACACACACACACACACACACACACACACACACACACACACACACACACACACACACACACACACACACACACACACACACACACACACACACACACACACACACACACACACACACACACACACACACACACACACACACACACACACAAACGATCCGTCAAAGAATGACCTAGAGCTCATTTCAATGTACCGGGTCTTGACATTACCATGATGGCTGCATCAGTGAATTTTCCAATGGAAATTCACTATAAACTACTACATGTAGGCAATATTAATATAGACGTGGTTTATACCGGTACTTTAATTAATTTAAATATATTGAAGTAGGCGTTTCATAATTGAGTACTTATTGGGAAGTAGTGCCAGGCTGTTATCACCACATATCACCTACTTACATAACACTCCTCGAGTTTTTGAGATTTGTGGTGAGTGGTAATCGAAACCAAGGTCAGACTGTAGGCCTTAGTAGCTGTAATATTCAGAAATACGCAACCCAGTCAGCTGATAGCGTACGCCGTGTTTGACCTAAAGGTTGTAAAGTACATTGTGGACTTTGCCTTTGTTTGACTATATAGGCCTATTCGCAGCTTTGTAATTATCTTTTCTTGTGAAAAAAGTACAACTTGAAATATGTTTGGTACAACTACATCGCACCAACTTTGTGCATTCAGTTTTACTATTTTAAACGGATTGAAATGTCTTAAGTACATCAAACACCTTTTGAAATACCTAAAAAACAACGATAGATAAATTTCCTAGCTTCGTCAATTCTTTTGTTGACGCGTTTCGGAAAACCTCCATCTTCAAAAACTATATCTATACTCAGTAGTATAGATATAGTTTTTGAAAATGGAGGTTCTCCGAGTATAGATATAGTTTTTGAAGATGGAGGTTCTCCGAAACGCGTCAACAAAAGTAGAATTGACGAAGCTAGGGAAGGCAGATAATTATACTCAACATAATGACAATAATCCTAGCAGAAAAGAAGAAGAATATAAAAAGATAGATAAATTATTTGTCAATTATTGAAAATAATAAAAAAATAATTTTAAAAATTTATAAATTTAGCTTAAATTTATAAAAATTTATAAATTTAGCATATTATGTATGAAACATCATACAAAATGTTTCAAAATAAGCCGTTCCAAAAATTAAATTTCCCCAAAATCAAAACTAATAAAAAAAGACCATATAAACATATGTCCGAGGACACTATTTTTTTCGTTTTTGTTTTTAAAGCGAAGCATTTAATGTTAGCTTTAGCTAGAGGAGTGAATAAAAAAAATCTGCCGAACGGAAGTATGTAACGGAAATATGAAACGAACGATCAAACGAATTTCGTCTCTTTCTTTTTCTTCCTACTTTTCTATAACATGCATATTATATCAAAACGTTGTGTTGCTTTTGTTTCGGTATTTTTCCTCAGTTGAACACGTGCACGTTGTAACCGTTTATAATACATTCGAAATTAATATAAACGTTTATAACAATTGTTAATATTGCTAGTTTTTAACAACATAACCCGAACTTATTATAGCCTATCAGCTGTTCAGTGAAATCAGCTGATCGTTAAGAATTAATATCAAACAACTGATCTACTATATCCACATTAGGCCTAAATAATATCTAAGCTAGGTTTATGTGTTTATTTAAACACAACAAAATATTTGTAAACATATATTCAGACTAATTATACATACAGCAAAGATAGCATTGACAAAAGCTTCGTTTCTGTCGATAACTCCCCGAGTTCCACACGTGTACTTTTTTCTTAACAAAATATTTTATTTATCTAAAACGTTTCGATCAATAACATTCAAACGTAGCACCCTTCTTTAACTGACAGAATATTACGTTCCCGTAATAAATATTTAATTATTTGCTAGCTACAGAGGAGAAGGGGTGTGGGCCGTAACTAATTTTGTATCTAATTTTTAATGAACCATTTGTTGAGCGCCATGTTGTCTTTAATTTTAATATAATTTATACGTACATAACCCACACACACACACACACCCACACACCCCCACACATCCACACACATCCACACACATACACACACCCACACACATACACATCCACACACACACACACACACACACACACACACACACACACACACACACACACACACACACACACACACACACACACACACACACACACACACACACACACACACACACACACACACACACACACACACACACACACACACACACACACACACACACACACACACACACACACACACACACACACACACACACACACACACACACACACACACACACACACACACACACTGTTAAAGGCCCCATTGTTTAGGCCAAGACAACGAGAATGCCTTACGTGGTCACGTGGTTCAAGGTGATCAAAGAAATCAAAGCGGTCGCTTTTCAGAATTTATAGTTTCTTCGTTTTTGTCTTTCCACGTTAATATTTTAAAGAAAAAAACAAATAGTGACAGAAAAGAAATTAATTAATTCTGTTTTCATACCATCGAGGGAAAAAAACAAAAAGGCAAGAATAATGATAAATAAATTTTACATCAACTTTAAGTAAAGCAAACAAAATCAAAACTAAACTTACATCTGGACCAACCTTATCCAGTCTATCAATTTGTAATACAACTTGTTACCTTGTGAGTGTTATTTAACCATAAAACAAATTATAACAAAAAAAAACTAACTTAACTGTTTGATAATAGAACCACTAAAAGTAACAAATGAGTGACGTCCATATAAATAAAGTGATAAACGAGGGTCCTTTACAGGAATGGATTATTGGATGTAAAGTTAATTTATATAGACAGACTTCAACGTATTAATCAGGTTGATTTTAGCGCTAATTAGTATTTCGTGGTTCCCCCCCCCCAGGTTAGCCGATATTTTTTTCTCAAAAACTACGTTACTTGATCGATGAATACTCCAAAGTTCGCGCTGTCAATTTTTTAAAATTCTCACATTAATGTCACTCCAACAAACAAAGTAGGTCTTTTCCGAATAAAATTTATAAGAAAATTCGCGTATTTACGTGAGCGTTCTAAATCCAAACATGTGCACAATTTCACTTCGCATGCGATGTAGCCTCGCGCGAACTGGCCTTAGCCTCGCTCCAGACCCGACTCGTCGGTCGTCTCAATCGTTCCTTCCGAACAGCTGTTTATTGAGGGCATCATCTTATTGATATTGTGCAATTTAACTTCTATTTACCTTAGATATCCAATTGAGGATCTGAGATGTCTCAAGAAGCCTAATCTGAAAAAAAAACAATCAGCTTTATACATTGCACACACACTCACACTCACACACACACACACACACACACACACACACACACACACACACACACACACACACACACACACACACACACACACACACACACACACCACACCCCACACACTGCACACACACACACACACACACACACACACAGTGCACACACACACTGCGCGCTCGCACACACACACACACACACACACACACACACACACACACACACACACACACACACACACACACACACACACACACACACACAGTGCACATACACACACACTGCGCGCGCACACACACACACACACACTGCGCGCGCGCACACACACACACACACACACACACACACACACACACACACACACACACACACACACACACACACACACACACACACACACACTGCACATACACACACTGCTCGCGCGCACACACACACACACACACAGTGCACACACACACACACAGCGCGCGCACGCACGCACGCACACACACACACACACACACACACACACACACACACACACACACACACACACACACACACACACACACACACACACACACACACACACACACACACACAGTGCACACACACACACACACACACACACACACACACACACACACACACACACACACACACACACACACACACACACACACACACACAGTGCACACACACACACACACACACACACACACACACACACACACACACACACACACACACACACACACACACACACACACACCACACACACACACACACACACACACACACACACACACACACACACACACACACACACACACACACACACACACACACACACACACACACACACACACACACACACACACACACACACACACACACACACACACACACACACACACACACACACACACACACACACACACACACACACACACACACACACACACACACACACACACACACACACACACACACACACGTTCCGTGTATAGATATTAACGCACACTGCACACAATACCCCTTTTAAAATGGTGGACGTTAACAAATTGTAAACCAAAATCAATAACCGCCAACAATAAGACAACATTTTTGCAGCCTTTTAATTTGCTATCGAACGGTGTAACTTTCAGAACTATGGACATTAAATATAAACGTATCATAATAACTCTTATGAGAGATATGTGAGCACTCATTGCTGGTGGGATCATGAAGTGTTCAATTAGAATTAAATAGATAATAGTACTGTCTATTTTCTCAAACGTCTTCTCGCCTTGTCCTTGCAGCTAGCAGCGTTCGTAGCGGCAGATAGTACAATTACTTGAGCTTTAGCCTCTAATATCGAGCACGTTTTTTATAATGTCCGTTTGTATTGAATGCTACGGAGCGAATAAAACAGCAGAACTGCGTAAATCAGTCCGTTAGTATAAGTAAAATAAAATTAAAATGAATGCATTATCACCGTGGATTTCTTGTCCTCGAGGATTTTGAATTTTCAAAATCCGTTGAATTTAACAAATTCACTTTGACATCGGTCTGGGTTTATTTTCGTGTTTTCGGTGCAATTTAAAAGTACAAAAATTGAATATATGCACATTTTTACACTTAGCCTATAATGGTGGGGAAATCGAAAGTATTTTTCGAAATTCCCAATCAGCGAGACAGCTGCTGACATCGGTCTGGGTTTATTTTCGTGTTTTCGGTGTAATTTAAAAGTACAAAAATTGAATATATGCACATTTTTACACTTAGCCTATAATGGTGGGGAAACCGAAAGTATTTTTCGAAATTCCCAATCAGCGAGACAGCTGCTGACATCGGTCTGGGTTTATTTTCGTGTCTTCGGTGTAATTTAAAAGTACAAAAATTGAATATATGCACATTTTTACACTTAGCCTATAATGGTGGTGAAATCGAAATTATTTTTCGAAATTCCCAATCAGCGAGACAGCTGCTGACATCGGTCTGGGTTTATTTTCTTGTTTTCAGTGTAATTTAAAAGTACAAAAATTGAATATATGTACATTTTTACACTTAGCCTATAATGGTGGGGAAATCGAAAGTATTTTTCGAAATTCTCAATCAGCGAGACAGCTGCTGACATCGGTCTGGGTTTATTTTCGTGTTTTCGGTGTAATTTAAAAGTACAAAAATTGAATATATGCACATTTTTACACTTAGCCTATAATGGTGGGGAAATCGAAAGTATTTTTCGAAATTCCCAATCAGCGAGACAGCTGCTGACATCGGTCTGGGTTTATTTTCGTGTCTTCGGTGTAATTTAAAAGTACAAAAATTGAATATATGCACATTTTTACACTTAGCCTATAATGGTGGTGAAATCGAAAGTATTTTTCGAAATTCCCAATCAGCGAGACAGCTGCTGACATCGGTCTGGGTTTATTTTCGTGTCTTCGGTGTAATTTAAAAGTACAAAAATTGAATATATGCACATTTTTACACTTAGCCTATAATGGTGGGGAAATCGAAAGTATTTTTCGAAATTCCCAATCAGCGAGACAGCTGCTGACATCGGTCTGGGTTTATTATCGTGTTTTCGGTGTAATTTAAAAGTACAAAAATTGAATATATGCACATTTTTACACTTATAATGGTGGTGAAATCGAAAGTATTTTTCGAAATTCCCGATCAGCGAGACAGCTGCGTGCCGCGATTATTGGTTTTCGAGAAAGTTAGTGCATTTTTTTTTACCCTAAGGTAGGCCTACTTATGTAGAACAAACATCTTATCTGTCCCAAAATCGAAGCGTATCACCAGTGTGAAGTTGAATGAAAGCAAATTGGCAAAACGGCGTGCGCTGGGTTTGTTGTCTGTGCTAAAAGAAGAATGACAAGAATCCGGATGCAAAAGCTCTTGCCAAGATTAACGCTGGGTCAGTTTGTAGGCCTAGAAAATGTCTGCTACTTTAGGTTAGGTTAGGTATAAACGTAAGACGTATTCTAAATAGGCTAAGCATATTGTTCAAATTATGTTTAGAGAGGTTAGGTTAGGTATAAACGTAAGACGTATTCCAAATAGGCTAAGCATATTGTTCAAATTATGTTTAGAGAGGTTAGGTTAGGTATAAACGTAAGACGTATTCCAAATAGGCTAAGCATATTGTTCAAATTATGTTTAGAGAGGTTAGGTTAGGTATAAACGTAAGACGTATTCCAAATAGGCTAAGCATATTGTTCAAATTATGTTTAGAGAGGTTAGGTTAGGTATAAACGTAAGACGTATTCCAAATAGGCTAAGCATATTGTTCAAATTATGTTTAGAGAGGTTAGGTTAGGTATAAACGTAAGACGTATTCTAAATAGGCTAAGCATATTGTTCCAATTATGTTTAGAGAGGTTAGGTTAGGTATAAACGTAAGACGTATTCTAAATAGGCTAACCATATTGTTCAAATTATGTTTAAAGAGGAAATCCTTAACCTAACCTGAACTGGATGTCCACTGGTTGTGATGATTTTGCTTCATTTGAGTGCACAAATTTATATTGATATAATAGTATATTTTACGCGTTTCAAGTCTCATATAGAAATAATTATAATTACAATTTCCTTTGTTTCCGCTCGGGATCGAACCGGGTACCTTTTGTGCGCGATAACCACTACACTACAGAAAATACGAAGAAATTTGACCGATTTATTTATATGAAATGAGTTGTTAATTTAATTTTGGTAGTTATATTAAAGGATCAGTTGTTTTATATTAATTCGTAATGATCAGCTGATTTCATTGAACAGTTGATAGGTTATAAGTTTCAGGTTATATTGTTAAAAACTAGCTATGTTAATTTGTCATTTCTTCGAACAAATTATCGTAATTAAAATAAAAAGGAAGATAAAACATGATTTTTATTTGTGTAAAAGATCATTTGTTTTATATTAATTCGTAACGATCAGCTGATTTCTTTGAACAGCTGATAGGCTATAAGTTTCAGGTTATGTTGTCAAGAACTAGTTATGTTAATTTGTCGTATTTTCAAACAAATTATCGTAATTAAAATAAAAAGTAAAAGAAAACGATACATGATTTTTATTTTTGGTTCAATAACAGAACTTTTTTAAAACAGTTTTTGTCTTAAAAACTTAAACATAAAGGGAAAGATAAATATGTATTTCTTTAGCAAAAAAGTAGGCCTACAATGGAATCCATAGATGTAATCTATTAAAGTGCAAAGTCTATCAGTGAAGCGTGTAGCCTTTGGGCGTGTATGATCACATGGGTGTGTGTGATTTAAAATTTCCAAAACAAAAAACTGCGAAATTTATATTTGTAATCATTGGTGATAACCGAACATAGAATGTAACTGAACTTCTAACCTCTGTATGCCTAATAAAGGCCTCGGCTTTTTACATAAAGGCATAATAATTATGTAATTATTCATTTTCTCACTGTATGAACTACGTTTTGGTGATCATGAAAAATCGTTTTGACGTTTCGATGTTATCCTACATAACCCAAGTTTTCAGTTTTCAAAATCTTATCAGACGAACGGTTATTACTGTCAAAGAGTATCTAGGTTAGAATTATTAAATTAAATTAAACGTAACTTGTACCAATCAATTTGAAGCTAAACAAAACGTCCAATCAAAATTAATTCGATGATTAACTGCAAAGAATTGGCGCGGGAAACGATCGCCATTGGCGTGCTTGTTTGGCGCCTGATGTTACAAAGAAAGTACAGATGCGCTATTGTCTTCGAATGTTTAATGTCTGGACAGTTCTGCAAATCGATTAAATGCGGTAACGAAAGATCAAGTAATCATTGAAGCACTGATTAAAATTTTTTACTCAACTTTAACAAGATTGCTGGATATTTCAGTTTGATTTTACTAGATGTACGGGGCAAATTAGTGAAGAGTGGATTCGGAATAAAATACTCGATCCGAATATCAGAGTACTCGGAACGTTCCGGTTACTTTCGTCCACTCGTAGATCGTTTACGGATACTTTGAAACAAATATTCCGTATTCCAAGTACGTTCGTTTCTTTGGTTATTTCGGCATCATCGTATTTTCGCATTAGAAATGACTACAGTGTTCAGATCGGTGACCTAATGATTTCGACATTGTAATTCACTTTAATTTTTAATATGTGATTTGTAGTTTATATTTTGTTACTAGAAAAGTTAAACAAATACTATAATTTAGTTTAGACATAGATAAATAAACCAGGGCCGTATTTACCAATACTGAGGCCCTTGGTATTTATTTGGGGTTCAATTTTAAATAAAAAAATAAACTTTTATTTTTAAAAATTAATTATTGGCTCACTTATATAAAAATTGCGTTAATGTTCAGTGTATACTGCTCAATATATAAGTATGTTAATGCAATGTTATAATTCTTGAACAAGCAAAGTACGTATAAGAAGACCTAACAATGTTAAGTAAATTTGAAAATTCATTATAAATTGCAGCAGTTTGCGAATTTTTTTTAAGTATCTCTTTTTTGTAAAGTAGTTTACAATTGCCTATTAATTTGCAGCGAAATAATTTTTTTGTGCACTTAAAAATTTTTGCGTTACATAATATCTTCTCGTCAAATTATTTTTTTATTCAATTTTGCAAAATGCAGAATTATTATATGAAAATGCACACTCACTAAAATTTTTATAATTTTTAGGTTTGATTTTCATTCTTATTTTTTGATTTTTCTTCTTTCATCCGGATCACCCACTTTGGGGTACGCCAAATCAATTACTTTGATGTGCGTTAGCTGCCCTCCGCTGTATCCAATACTGCTTCATTCTATCCGAGGCTGCCTTCCTTCTTTCATCCGAGACTGCCCCGCCCCTTTTAGATGTTGGTTTTTCTTGGAACCTTAGGTTTTCATTATGTAAAAGTTTTCGCAGTGGTTTATTTTCATTTTTTTTTATTTATAATTTTGTTCATTTCTCTTTCGAGGCCCTTTTCCGAGGTGAAGCCCCCGGCGATCGCCGGTAAATACGGCTCTTTAATAAATAATAAAGAGCATTTTATTAAATTCAAACTTGACCGGTTGAAATTATATCATTTTAGGCAGTTAGTTCTCAATCGGAATCAGACGTGTGGGATTTGATATCGAAATGCGCAAAACGATTCTGCGCAGCTGATTTCAATTTTGAATTATTCCGAATATACAAATCATTCGATTCCGCCCGTTCTGCATACCTTTATCACTAGGACAAACCACCGACTACCATTAGCCAACTATTAATTAGCCTGTAAGTATTCGCTGTTGGGCAGCCACAGTGGAGGCATAACGTGTAGGTGTGTCGTATAAGATAGGCCACAACTACAAACACAAGTCGTGTGGGTCTAGATAAGATAAAACGGACGCATTTGATATTCCACTACTTTATCGGGTTTTTTTCAGCGGTCTTTCTTGTTTCCGATTTATTTTTGAAACGTACCATTCGTTCGCCGTTTAAACGGCAAAGAAATCAATTTATGTATTTTTTTTTTGGCGAAAAGCACCCCTAAATGTAAGTGTGAGAGTAAAGTGTTAAAGTCGTTAAGTGTTGCAAGTGTAAGTACGTACTCGGGTACCGCGAAAGACGTCTAAATCATCTCAGTAGATGCAGCTAGTCTGCACCCCTGCGGGGTTTATCGATATGAATCTGTGTTGTGTCGTTTTGTGATAAATTAGCCGCCTCGGTGGCCTAGTTGATAGCGTACTGGGCTTTAACCCCGAGGACCCGGGTTCGATTCCCGGCCAGGGCATTTTCATAAGCTATAAATCAATCCCATCGTCTGCAATAGCCCAAGTGTGCACAATAGTCGGACGTTAAAAAAAAAAAGTGATAAATTTTAAAAGGAAAGGCAAAGTATTTATACTTATAAAAACTGAAGAACTTAGATTGTAAAAAAAAATGTTTGTAGGCGCAGTTACGAGGCATGTCCAGAAAGTAAGTACCGTTTTGGAAAAAACAAAAATGTTTTATTCAAAACAAAATTTATTTCTACATGACAGAGCATTTCTTAAACTGTTTTTCTATATAGTTGCCAGATATATGTCGTAGCGAGGAATTAACTTTTTAATACCCTCTTCGTAGAAAACCGAACACTGCCGAATACCGTTTTAGCGTCGTCATCGCTGTCAAAGCGCCGTCCTTCAGAATCACGCTTCAAGTTCAGAAACAAGTGAAAATCAGAAGGAGCGAGTCGGTGGATGCTCAAACTGCTTCCAACCAATTCTTGAACAAGGTTTCGAGTCCCCAGCAGAATGGGGACGTGCGTTGTCATGGATCAACACAATGATTGACGATTTTTCACCATATCTCTCTACAAGTTGGCGATGAATTTCAGCAAGCTTCATATTCCTGGCGTTCAAAAACAGCATTACATAACGCATTTCACAGTCGGCGATATCAGAAATTGTCTTAAACGTTTTGAACGAACAATAAAAAATGTAAACAAAACACCAGCCGTAATTGCGTCAGCTGTTTGACAACGAACCAAAGAGACGAGCACGCATGCGCGGAACCCCGTCGCTAGCGATGCGGCGGCAGTAGAACGAAACAGTACTTACCGAAAATGATGATAGTTTCTGTCATTAGCGAATTTCTGGAGGGGAAAGAAAATAAAGTTTGTTTTCTTTAGTACAAAGTTTGTTTCAAAATAAATGGCCTTTTAAATAATAATTTTGTGTAACAGGAATCTATAAAAATTAAGTGTTTTTTTTTAAAGCAGTAAATGTTTACGCTTATTTTATATCTGTTTTACGTTTAAAAACAGCTTAACAGTGCTAGTTTTTGAAGGTATTATTTCAAAAATTTTCATCCCCCAAGGAGGCTCTCTTGGGGTTGAATCATCCAACCAACCACCTCCCCACAAAATCGCATTAATCCGTCAGTGCTTTTGTTAGAGGAAGTCTTTAACGCAAATAAAGTTTTCAACGCTCGTTAATTTACAGTCAGGTCTGACGAAACAAATTAAAGTTTCCTGTAAACGTTTACGATACTGTAGGTCTTTCCGCTTGAAGAACTGCAGAAACTTTTTTATCTTGTATAGGTGCCTAGAGGTAATATCAGCAGTAATTATGCTAGGAAGTACTCCATCAACACATTGTTTGTTTTTATGTAATTTTTTTGTTGTCTGTTTGAACAGCTGATCCGGCAACCTCTATACTGTCGTCACTACGGTACAATTTAAATCTATTGCCCTAGATAACCGACGCAAGCCGTTCAATGTTTGCTGTTTCAGTGACGCACTCCAGCGTCATCTCCGACGCGCGCGTTTAGGCATCCCGTGCACCGACACTCGTTCCCACATTACGCCTACATCAATTTATACAGGGTGTTTAAGAAAAAAGGTTCCAAGAATTCAGGGCGTGATTCCCTACATCAAAATTAGATGAAAAGTACCAATAGGTCAAAAAACGCTTAGTTTTCTGTCTGGCCGCCATTTTGTTTTTCTTTCTTCTTTTCGTTTCATCCTCTTTGGGGTACGCTGAAATAATCATTTCTTGCGCGCTGCACTTTTCTTTGTTCCCAGTAGCACTTCATTCTTTCACATCACACATTTCCATGAATAATGAAAGTTATATTTTGAGTGACCCAAAGGTCACAGTGATACAACCAAGATTGTAAATCCTGGAGGTAGCTCTTCCGCTCTCTTCGCCGTTGGGAAATTCATTCCCTCGTCCGCCATTGAGACCGTTGGCCGGTTTTCACCTAGTAACCCTAGGCAGGGGCTCTATCACAGGGTGCTACCATCCGAAGCAAGATGGACCCTGGTTTTTTTACGAGGTTGTTACTCCTCCCCCTCCACACTTCCCCATCTTTCAAAGACAGGCCCGGGCTTGGGACCGGCTTGCGGCGGTGTTCATTTTGTTTCTGTTTTAATAAGAAACAATTTATATCTTGAGAACGGTTCAAAGTAACTTCATCAAATTTGGCACACTTATACGTACCTGTATCGACGACTGTTTAAAAAAGTACCTAAATTTTATCTTGAAAATTTTCAAAATGGCGGCCATTAAAAATTTTTAATTGTGAATAACTTTTTAACCTTATATTTTATGAAAATTACTTCGATCAGATAAAATACTGCCCATTTCTTCTTCTTCTTCTACGTTTCACCCACTTTGGGGGACGATTGATCAATCAATGTTCAGTGTGTCGTGCTTTCCTGTCCGCCCAGTATTTCTTCATCCTTTCAGATCTTGCCGTCCTCTCTGCCTCAGAAATCCTATATGGTATTTTGGTCTTGACCCTGTCCTGGAACCTCTTCATTTTACCTTCGATTATACTCTTTGCGGATCTATCTGCAAGCATCTCTTCTGTAATTTGAAACTCTCGTAGGTCCCTCTCTATCTCCTTAAACCAGTTCAGTTTGGTTTTCTTATTGCGGAAAAAGTCGAAGATCCTTTTGTTATCCTTTTCCGGGTCCATTCGTAGGATGTGACCATAGAAGTCAATCCTCCTTTTCTTTATTGTATGGGACATCTTTTCGGTCCTCCTATACAGGGTCTCATTACTAATGTGCACAAGTTTATTATTATAGAATTTGGGACCTAGAATTTTCCGTAGAATTTTTCTTTCTTTGATCTCCAACTTTTCCATTGGTCCATAAGTCGTTATGGACAACGTTTCCGCAGCGTAAAGGGCTTCAGGCTTGACTACAGTATTATAATGTCTTATCTTGGCATTCCAGGAGAGTGATTTTTTGTTATAGGTGTCTTTTGTGAGCTGGAAAGCTATTTCCATTTTGTTTCGTCTAGATTCCATGGCTTTCTTCTCTAGACCATTCCAGCTGATCCACTCTCCGAGGTACTTGAAATCCCTGACAATCTCCATTTTCTGTTCCCCCACTTTCAAATATTTTGGAGGATTCTTAATGTTTGTTATTATTTTGGTCTTTCCAAAGGCGATTTTGAGGCCTACCTTCCCCGCTTGCTTCAGCAGTTCGAGGGACTGCTCCTTGGCTTCCTCCCATGTCTCGGCCAGTAAAGCCATGTCATCTGCAAAAGACCGCCCATTTCATTGTGAACAAAATTAAAATTTATTTTTCAAAAACCGATAAAAAAATAACGAAATTATGACAAAATTTACGATTTTTCAAGTATTTTAATAATTTCTGTGTAATTATTGTTTTAACGTATTTTTTATTGTAATATTTAAAAATTATGGTGGTATAATTTCTGGCTGCCATTAATAAAAAGTTGTTGCTTTCTTAAAAATGTAATAAACTTTGCGATCCGCCATGTTGCCATTTTCCACAGGAGGAAATGACGTCGGGCTCAAATTTCAGTCTACGAAAGCCAACAATGGTGCTTACACAGATTTTGTCATAACATCGTTATTTCTTATCGGATTTAAAAAAATAAAGTTTCATTTTGTTCACAATGAAATGGACATTATTTTTTTATCTATGCAAAGTAATTTTCGTAAAATATGAGATTAAAAAGTTATTCACAATTACAAAATTTTATTACCATTTTCTAGATAAAATTTAGGTCTTTTTTTTTTGTTTGCGACTATTGTGCACACTTGGGCTAATGCAGACGATGGGATGATTTTTCGTTACTTTAAATGTTGCCTCAGTTGCAAGAACATTTTTAACAAACCTTTACGTAAAGGATGTTTAAAGCCTTGTTAAAATTAATAACTGTTTTAATGGCTGACAAGATGGCCGTCCTACGAACAGCTGATCATTTTCAGGTTATTTTTTTAAATTTTTTTTAACGTCCGACTATTGTGCACACTTGGGCTAATGCAGATGATGGGATGATTTTTCGTTACTTTAAATGTTGCCTCAGTTGCAAGAACATTTTTAACAAACCTTTACGTAAAGGATGTTTAAAGCCTTGTTAAAATTAATAACTGTTTTGATGGCTGACAAGATGGCCGTCCTACGAACAGCTGATCATTTTCAGGTTATTTTTTTAATTTTTTTTAACGTCCGACTATTGTGCACACTTGGGCTAATGCAGACGATGGGATGATTTTTCGTTACTTTAAATGTTGCCTCAGTAGCAAGAACATTTTTAACAAACCTTTACTTAAAGGATGTTTAAAGCCTTGTTAAAATTAATAACTGTTTTGATGGCTGACAAGATGGCCGTCCTACGAACAGCTGATCATTTTCAGGTTATTTTTTTAATTTTTTTTAACGTCCGACTATTGTGCACACTTGGGCTAAGGCAGACGGTGGGATGATTTATAGCGTATGAAAATGCCAAGCCCTCGCCGGGAATCGAGCCCGGGTCCTCGGGGTGAAAGCCTAGTACGCTATCAACTAGACCACCGAGGCGGAGGTAGGTACTTTTTTAAACAATCGTCGATGCAGGTGAGTATAAGTGTGCCAAATTTCATGAAGCTACCTTGAATCGTTCTCAATATATAAATTGTTTCTTATAAAAAACAAAATGGCCGGACAGAAAGCGAAGCGTTTTTGGACCTGTGTTTATTGGAAAGTTTTTTTGATGTGAGGAATCACGCCCTGTATTCTTGGAACCTTTTTTCTAAACATCCTGTACATTAACGTATGCGTTTATTACGGCACGCAGCTGTCTCGCTGACGTGATGGAGACGAACTTCCGACAGTCATTTTTTAACGCAGTTTTTTTGAAAACCCGATCTCACTGTCAGACGATCTGCATTAGCGTCTTGAACTTTCAAAATGTTAGTGAAAATGCGAAACTAAACCTTGACCGCCGCGGATTAGCGTAATTGTTAGCGTAATTTTAGTACGCTGCTTCGTACAGGTTGTAACACCGTTTAGCCGCCTCGGTGGCCTAGTGGATTTTTTTTTTTTTTTTTTTTTGAGTTTAACGTCCGACTATTGTGCACACTTGGGCTAATGCAGACGATGGGATGATTTATAGCGTATGAAAAATGCCAAGCCCTCGCCGGGAATCGAACCCGGATCCTCGGGGTGAAAGTCTAGTACGCTATCCACTAGACCACCGAGGCGGCTTCGGCCTAGTTAATAGCGTACTGGGCTTTCACCCCGACGACCCAGGTTCGATTCCCGGCCAGGGCTTGGCATTTTCATACGCTATAAATCATCCCACCGTCTGCATTAGCCCAAGTGTGCACAATAGTCGGACGTTAAACAAAAAAGAAACTCACCGTTTGCGATGGTGAAATCGAATTTCCAGAAACCATGTAAAACGAGTTTTTAATTTGGAATTGCCGCCATTTTGAAACTTTTGGAGGAATTTTTTGCTGGGTAACGGAAATTATCCAAGCTGTTGCCAAAATCTTTTATCGTATATTAACCACAAAAAAGTTATCTGTAGGTCCTGATCAGTGCGCATTTCTAGGTCCCAGGTCTGGGTATTACCATGATGGTAGCATTTTTCAATCGAAATCGGCTAGTATGATTTAAAAGATTATGCCTTTCCTGTTATTCTTTTTATATTCTTCTTCTTTTCTGCTAGGATTATTGCCACTATGTTGAGTATAATTATCTGCCTTCCCTAGCTTCGTCAATTCTACTTTCGTTGACGCGTTTCGGAGAACCTCCATCTTCAAAAACTTTATACTCTAGATACCTTTCCTGTTAATTTGAGTTATTTTTCATTTTCTTATCTTGTTTTTGTTAAAATTTACATTTTTTTTACATCACAAAAAAACGTTTTATTAATTTTGTATCTGATTACTATTATAACAACATTACAACAACAACAGTGTTATACAACAATATAACAGCTGATTTTATCACCATATGTCGCACTGTAACAGATAAATAACTTTGGTTATTTATCACTGTTAAAAAATCTTGCACTTGTATATTGTCCCGCGATAAAACATTAAAATTAAAATTTTACACTAAACAACTGGTAATAATTGATTACTTGATTTAATAAAGTTAACACTGATTAGATGCTATAATAGGCCTACACATTACACGACATGCGAATTAATTGTTCTAATCCATGATAAAGAGAAGCCATCAGTCAATCACCGTTTTAGATTATGTACGAACAAATTGTTCAGCTAATAATTAGGATTACAGTGTGCATTATCTTGTACAACTAATTTTGTACAGAAAACTTCTGCCAACATTACAGAAAAAAAATCGTAATATGCATGCAGGGTGTTGCAGAAAACGTTCCAGGTATGAAGGGGTTCCTTAATTTGGTCCCTAGAAAAGGTTCGATCAATAAAATTCAAATTTAGCATTATTCTTTGCCTGATAGAAGCCTCAGTGGATAAAAATAGCAGCGTTTTACGTTGGCCCGTTTTAAAATGGCGGACGTTTGAAAAGCTTAAAATCAAAAACGGTAAATTTTAGTGACAAATTTTTTAGTCGAGGTAATTTTTAAAAGTCCTTAATTTCCTGTCCATTTAAGTTTACTTGTTACACGGTTTTAAAGGTTACATCATACGATAGGAAATTAAAAGGGCAACAAGGAAGCCGTCTTGACATTTGTGCCTGAAATCTACCGTTTATTGATGTATTTCGGTCTAAACGTCCGCCATTTTAAAACTTGTCAGTGTTATGAATTTGGTTGTTTGTTTCCAGTTAGACCTCTGTCAGTTAAAGAAGTAACTGATAGTGTGAATTTTGGCCTACTAAGTGTGAGTTAGGCCTACTAAGTGTGAGTTAGGCCTACTAAGTTTGAGTTAGGCCTAATAAGTGTGAGTTAGGCCTACTAAGTGCGAGTTAGGCCTACTAAGTGGAAGTTAGGCCTACTAAGTGTGAGTTAGGCCTAATAAGTGTGAGTTAGGCCTACTAAGTTTGAATTAGGCCTACTCTAAGTGTGAGTTAGGTCTACTAAGTGCGATTTAGGCCTACTAAGTGGAATTTAGGCCTAATAAGTGTGAGTTGGGCCTACAAAGTGCGAGTTAGGCCTACTAAGTGCGAGTTAGGCCTACGAAGTGTGAGTTAGGCCTACTAAGTGTGAATTTTGTTGCTTGAACCGTTCTAGAGATATAAAATATTTTGTTAAAAAACAAATGGCGGCTAGTGTGAAGATGAAGCTTTTTCGGACATACGTTTATATGAACTTTTGTGTTACTTTTGATTTGGGGAGCTATTTGTTTCACTTTTGGGAACGTTCATCCGTTTTCTACTCGCACTGAAAATAGTTACGGTACGTGATTGTAGTATTTCATCTTCCTCCAAAAGACACCGAACTTAACTTTGAGGTTATGTTTCTTTGAGGAGTCTTAATTTTGTCAGGAGAGATGTTATAACTCTAGGTTTCCCTAGTTTCGTGTGACAGTTTTACGGAAGTAAATGTAAACATTACAACTATGTTCAGTATAATGAACGTTGACGCGTTTCGGAGAACCTCCATCTTCAAAAACTATATCTATACTGAAAAGTATATCTATACTCGAGTAGTTTTTGAAGATGGAGGTTCTCCGAAACGCGTCAACGAAAGTAGAATTGACGAAGCTAGGGAAGGCAGATCATTATACTGAACATAGTGACAATAAACCTAGCAGAAAAGAAGAAGAATATAAAAAGAATGTAAACATTACAACTTCCTGGCCACGATCGTGAATAAAGATTGGAACAATATGTTGGAAATGAAATCTCGAATAGAAAAAAACAGATCTGTTTTCAATAAAATGAGCGCCGTGCGCAAGAACCACAATCTGTCCTGACGTGAAACTAAGGCTTCTGCGATGTCGCGTGTTCTCTGTTGTCTTTTATGATGTTGAAACTTGGACTTTGAATGAAGCCATCACGATGAAACTTCGAGGTTATGTAGAAGATTCTTAAAGATCGCCTGTAACCAACATGGACGTATTAAGAAAAATGAAGATAGACCTAGAAATAATGACCATCGTCAATGTCGAAAACTGCAATACCTTAGTCACAAATGCGAAATTAAACTAGACACGCCTTGTTATAAATCCGTTGTATAAGGAGAGGTACTTGGACCGAGAGATACAGGTAGAAGAATATCGTGGGTGAAAAATGTCAGAACTTTGGTTCTCCAAAACTCTTCCAATAATCGCTAACATTCGTAACGGATATACATATTAAGAAGTGGTGAGGAAACAGTTTGTGGAAAAATGTACGTTTTCCAGAACAAAATTTAAAAAAAACATAATTGTTTTAAAATTGCTTAACGGAGCAACAACGCCAAAGACAAATGGCATCGCTTTCTTGTCTCCTGTTCTTTACCTACCATTTAACTTTTTTTTGAGACTTATGTCTACAGACAATTAAATAGCGTCGCTTTCTTGTCTCCTGTTCTTTACCTACCATTCAACTTTTTCTTGGAGATTTATGTCTGCAAACAAATGCCGTCGCTTTCTTGTCTCCTGTTCTTTAAATACCATTTAACTTTTTCTTGGAGATCTACGTCTACAGACAATTAAATGTTGTCGCTTTCTTGTCTCCTGTTTTTTAACTACTATTCAACTTTTTCTTTGAGATTTCCGTTTTCACACAATTAAATAGCGTCACTTTCTTGTATCCTGTTCTTTAAATACCATTCAACTTTTTCTTGAAGATCTACGTCTACAGACAATTAAATGCCGTCGCTTTCTTGTTTCCTGTTCTTTACCTACCATTCAACGTTTTCTTGGAGATTTATGTTTGCAAACAAATGCCGTCGCTTTCTTGTCTCCTGTACTTTAAATACCATTTAAAATTTTCTTGGAGATCTACGTCTACAGACAATTAAATGTCGTCGCTTTCCAGTCTTATGTTTTGTAAGTACCATTCAACTTTTTCTTGGAGATTTATGTCTACAAACAATTAAATGTCGTCGCTTTCTTGTCTCCTGTTTTTTAACTACCACTGAACTTTTTCTTTGAGATTTCCCTTTACACACAATTAAATGGCGTCACTTTCTTGTATCCTATCCTTCAACTACCATTCAACTTTTTCTTGGAGATTTACGTCTACAGACTTGTTTAAAACGTCAATGTCAACAAAACACGAATATGATTTCCGTAATTAGATCCTACTCGTTTTATACTATAAAAGCATGGCCGGGTCAATGAAAGGTCAACGTACACGTTCGATCGGCGATGAACCTGAAACCGAGTGCCACGAAGCCGTGTAAGTGTGAAAATAATTGCGTAACACCAAGGTGAACCGAGGTGTGTACTGTACAGTAAGCCTACATTACGTTCTCAAATAGTGTCATGGCGTTCTTTGTCAGAATGACATGCTAAATTTACTGCACTGCCCCAAACTGTTTGAGTAGGCTATGATAATTTATTATTTTGCAACAAACAACTTACGTGAAACATAGATTGAAACTTTAAACTGAAGTGAATGTAGATATTTTAGCAATGCTATTATGATCATAATTTAATATCGTCACACTGAAACTATTCTATAAATAGAAAGTAACGAGATTAAACAGGCAGTGTTTCGACGATTTTATCAAACAGCTGTTTTTTCGTAATTTTTAAACTAGAACATTGTCTCATAAGCCTATATTTCAAAATAAATAAATCTATTCATTCTTCTTCACTGGAAACCAATATAGGCTACAACTTTAGACGCAGGTCTCATCTTTCTATTCTGCGCTAGGCGTTTCTAGAGTAATCCACTAATCTTCAGATCATCTCATCTATCTGGTTTGGAACAAAATATGAAAAGAAAGTATCGATACTTTTACCGGATTCTGCTATCGGAAAAAGTACCGATTCTTCGAGAAAATCGAAAACAATTTATCGATATTAATAATATCTAACGAGATCGAAAGAAATATGACGCAAACATCAAAGAAGTTTAATAGATAATTTATATATTAAGCCCTACTGTATCTGTGTATTTCGTATTAAAAGCAAAATATTAAATTTAAAAAATATATCAAATACGAGGAGTGTTCAGAAAGTAACGAGAATTTTCAGTTTTTGAACAAAATATTTATTTATTCTTCTACATTGATGTTGTCGCCTTCAAAATAGTCCCCATTGGAGATTATGCACTTGTGCCAGCGCTTCTTCCAATCCTCGAAACACTTCTAAAACTCGATCTTTGAGATAGCCTTTAGTTCTTTCAGCGATGCGCTTTTAATGTTATCTACGGCTGTAAAACGACGGCCCTTTAAGGTTATCTTTATTTTTGGAAATAGGAAAAAGTCACACGGAGCCATGTCTGGCGAATATGGAAGCTGGGGCATCGTTATAGTACTGTTTTTGGCCAAAAATTCACGAACAAGCGATGAAGTGTGAGCTGGTGCATTATCGTGGTGCAAAAGCCATTAATTGTTTTTCCACAGATCCGGGCGTTTTTTCCGGATTGCTTCACGCAAACGGTGTTGAACTTGCAGGTAGTACTCCTTATTGACCGTTTCACCTGGTGGCAGGAATTCATGATGCACTATGCCATTAATATCGAAGAACACAGTGAGCATAACCTTCATGTTTGACCGCACTTGGCGAGCCAGAATGCCTCCACTGGGATGATTGAGCCTTAGTTTCGAAGTCATATCCGTAAACCCATGTTTCGTCACCTGTTATAATACGTTTCAGTAATTCTGCATCGTCGTTGACTTCATTTATTGACTCCTGAGCAACTTCCATTCGCCGCTGTTTTTGTTCAAAATTCAAAAATTTTGGAACGAATTTTGCTGCCACGCGTTTCATACACAAAACATTGGAAACAATGTCATGACATGATCCAATCGATATGCCAACATCATCAGCGACCTCTCTAATTGTGATTCGGCGATTGTTCATAATCATTTCTTTCACTTTTCCCACGTTTTCATCGGTTGTTGATGTGCTGGGGCGTCCAGGGCGTTCGTCATCTTCAACGTCTTCACGGCCTTCTTGGAAACGCTTATACCACTCGTAAACTCTTGTTTTACTCATAGCAGACTCACCATAGGCCTTTGTTAACATTTCACACACTTTGTTACACTTTATTCCATTTATTACGCAAAATTTGATACAAATTCTTTGATCCATTTCTTTTAACAAACGAAAATCGCCGAGCTCTTAAAACACGTCTAACCTTAGTGGCTGTCACAGACAAAGTCAACAATGAAAACAGCTGAAAGTTTTATCGTACTTCAAGGGCATGTATACCAACATAATAAAAAAAATGTTTTACAATCGGACTCTCCAAGTCCGCGAAATTTAAAAATTCTCGTTACTTTCTGAACAAACCTCGTACATATGTACATACGGACAAAGTTGAGATCGGGACTGGTGTAGGAACCCTCAGATGTCTCTTTGAGTCTTTTCCTCGAAGCTGCAATACTTCCACTTTAAGGAAGTCAAATAGAATCTTTTACATTATTTATTTTTATTCCTTTTGTATGGAGGGGAAATCGCCCCTTCGCCCCCTTTTCAATCCGTCCTTGGTTTAAGCTTAACAAAATAATTTACCGATACCTGATATTACTACACGTATCGAGTAAAAAAATACTAGTTATCGAATAAAAGTATCGACACTTTACTGTTATCGGTATATCGGTTTTGTCCTTACAACTGGGACGCCATCTTTTTCTTTTTACTAGCCATAGTGCTGGGGTTGTGTTCCGGACACGATTGTCTTTTTGTCTCGCATTGTTATCTCCTGCGAAATTCCATTTGTCTGGCGACATGTTCTAGGGTATCTTTTATCTTCGTGAAGATTCTTACCAGCTGTTTTATTTTCTGTCTGTCAGCCTCACTCCTGTGATGATCTTTCCATTGTCAGTGTTCGAGTTTGTGCGCAGTAAGCTAGAAGTATGCATCGGTCGAGTGTTTTATATGCATCTATACGTTTATATCTATAAAAGAAGTCCTGATACTTAATCAGCGTAGAACCGAAACTATGCTATAGATAGAAACTTGAAGTTTTAAAGATATCTTCGTATTTTATGAAGATTACACTAAGAAAGGATTTTCCGGGTGGCCATCAAATGCGTAGCGGAATATAAATGCGGTCACTGAAAAGAAAACGGAGCTGGTCAAGTGGCGCTTCGACTCTGTCTAGGTCTCGGTTTTGAAGGTGACTCCGCTTCCCCCACCACGCTGACCACGCCTCCAAATTTATTATTTCTCGTTACCTATTTTACGGTTTTCAAACAGTAGTTCCTAGAATCTGTTACTTCTTCCTTCCCTTATGCCATAGGCGTCGGGGTCTCTGAAAATGCCTTCCATATTCGTCTGTCGGTTGTTAAACGTCTCATTTCTCTCTCATTCTTTCCTCTCCTTCCCAGATCCTTTATTGTGTCCATCCATGTCACTCGTGGTCTTCCTCTATTTCTCCTTCCAATCGGTTTGGCTTCTAAAATATTTTTCGGGATCCTCTCTCTCTCCCTCCATTCTATTGACGTGACCGTACCACTTCAATTGCTTTTTCCCAGTTGTTCTATTAATGGTTCCATTCTTAATTTTTTCTTAACTATAACATTAGAATCTGTTACAGTAGGCTTAAATATTTATATTTAAGCTGACTTCTTTAAAGTGACTTCTGGTTGCGGTTCATTTTAATTCCGCTAGATTGCCTGAGCTCCGCTCCGCCCGGCCTTAAAGAAGTAAAAAAGGGGTATAACTGTTTCTTTTGGGGAAAATATGTTTTATTGGATTTGCTTGAAGCTTAACGTAAGTATTCCAAAACACAAATAACGAAACACCTATTTCGGCGTTTTCAAAAATTCTTCCAGTAAATGAATAAAATTTTACACTAGTAAAAACAAATACAGTCACATGTATTGTCAATCTTTTATTAATAATTTATTTATTAATTTTCGTCCAGTGATTATAACTAACTGAAACGGTTCGTGTATAAAATAAATAAACATTCGGCTAAGCAACTTAAAAAAGTATCGCGGCCAAACCTCGCAACGGGGGACGGTGATAGGCTGTAAAATTCTAAGGTTGTAGATCTGAACCTGTATTATTATGTATTATAATATGTCTAATAATACATAATGGGGTTCTTGACACTTGGGGATTAAGCACGGGCATTGTATATAAACGTACTAGAATGTTAACCCGTGTGAGAGATATGTGAGCACTCGAAGCTGGTGGCATCTTGCGGCAAAGTGTTCAACTACAGTTAAGTAGATAATAGTACTGTATATTTTCTCAAACTTCACATGTCCTTGCAGATTAAGTTTATGTATTAAAAATAAACTTTTTTAAATACATTGTCTAATTTTGGCGTTTAAACAGTTTATTTTTTATTTATTATTATTATTTTTAAATTAAAAGCACATTGAGGCTATTACCGCCTCCCTAAATGTAAGTGTAAAGTCGTTGTTGTTTTTTTTTTTTTAACGTCCGACTATTGTCGCACACTTGGGCTAATGCAGACGATGGGATGATTTATAGGGTATGAAAATGCCAAGCCCTGGCCGGGAATCCCAGTACGCTATCAACTAGGCCACCGAGACGGCTGTGTAAAGTCGTAAGTGTAGTGTTGTAAGTGTGTGTTAAACTCGGGTACCGCGAGGGACGCCTAAATCCACTCACTAATGTTGCAGGTGGTCTGCACCCCCTGCGGGGAGTTTAGTTATAGTTCTGATATAGCATCAACAGTGTTTAGTTTCCCCTCCGTAAAAGCCTTAATTAAAAAAAAAGGTCTCAGCGGCAGGTAGTCCAATTACTTGGACTTTAGCCGCTAGTATCGAGCACACTTTTTATAATGGAGACTGTTTTTCTAGCATGTTTACATTCAATGGCATGGGCCTGGGTTGAGGCTAGAACACAGCGTAGTACCTTGCTAGAGGTTACAGACATGCGCAGTATATTTTACGAATTCATGTGCTCGTTTGCGGAGGTGTGTAAAAAAGGTTAAGGAGGCTATAAGGTTTTATAGCGTTCTCGCAAGTGCCTTTAACGGATGGTACTTCTACAATAAAACTAACTCAAAAAAGTAGTCCCAGTTAATAAACTACGTACGAAGTTTAGACAAAAACTAAAGGATTTCAATTCAAAATGTTTACATTTTCGCTGAACCGTACAGAATTTATTAAATAATATCCAAGAACAGATGAGCAAATTAGTGAGACTTGAATGTACGGCGCAATAACGCGACCCCAGACCGTCAGGATGTATTACTAACGCCCGGTTACCTCTGTCTGGCGAGAAATATTAGGCCTATAAACTCAATTACAAACGGTACTTGCTTGATAGATGCTACATCACAGATTCAATCCTGCGGGATCCGACGATAATCTAACCTGTTCTATGTAAACATAGAAAGCGAACACCAGCTGATTCGGTAATGCCAACTTTTCAGAAATACCAAGGAGCCTGTATGAAATTTCGCATACGAAAGTTTTAAGTAAACACAGCCTTTTGAATAAGAGTATTCGTTGGGATGAGGACGGTAGTCGGAAGGAAACGAAAACTTTTTTAAAAGAATAAATCGAAAAGCGATCTGCTTGAATAATCACAAATTTATGAGTCATTGTAGTAGGCCTATATACATTTCAATACAGATAATTGTTTTTACAGGCATTTTCACAGGGCATTACAATATCTCGTAAACGATATTTGATGTAAGAATGTGATTTTCTTGTACTTTTTGTATTTCATTTTCTTTAATGGATACAAACACAAAGTACACAATAACCTGAAACTGTATTTTGACATTTGAATTGTATTTCATATTTTATGATGCCCGTATTAATAATAGATAAATGCACGATGAAAGGAGAAATCACAAATATATTTGTGTAGTGTCCAAAACAGTGTTTGGTATTTGAAATGCAGCGTATGTTTTTTTTTTAACGTCCGACTATTGTGCACACTTGGGCTAATGCAGACGATGGATGATTTATAGCGTATGAAAATGCCAAGCTCTGGCCGGTAATCGAACTCGGGTCCTCGGGGTGAAAGCCCAGTACGCTATCAACTAGCCACCGGTTAGCCGCCTCGGTGGCCTTGTGGATAGCGTACTGGGCTTTCACCCCGAGGACCCCGGTTCGATTCCCGGCCAGGGCTTGGCATTTTCATACGCTATAAATCATCCCATCGTCTGCATTAGCCCAAGTGTGCACAATAGTCGAACGTTAAACACAAAAAAAAAAAAATATGCAGCGTATGTTAGCACGTCAAACTTTTAAATTACATTGAAAATTCAAAAATGAATCCTGACCGCCATCGAATTAAATTTCTTAATTTCAATAGGTTTGGAAAATTCAAAATACTACTTTTAACACTGATAACAATGTCGAAATCAGCTTTCAAAATAATTTAAGACAAAAAGAATTATGAACTTTTAAAGATTTCATATTGCCGCCAGTGTAAAGCTCTTTGAACGAATTTTACTGGTTAATGAACTTGTGCAAGCTATTACCAACTTATCAGATTATGAGACGCCGTCCTTCTAACGACATCTTTGCGGGTGTTGGCCTTTCCTTTGTTCCAATCCCCGTGGGGGTCGTCGCCAGTGATACAGTTCGAGCCAATTATCACCGTCTCGCACCAATATCTGCCAAACCTATTGAACCTATAAAAGTTCATTGCCATAACTTGTTCAGCACCATTAACAATAAAAATGTACTCCAAGTTAACTTCAGAAATGTTTAAACCTATTTAAATTTAGGTCTAAAATATACGGTTGTCATTGGTATTGTCAGCTAGTGTATCCAAGGTATTCTGGTGTCTGCAATTGAACGTTGTCTCATATTTTATCAGCCGCCTCGGTGGCCTAGTTCATAGCGTACTGGGCTTTCACCCCGAGGATCCGGGTTCGATTCCCGACCAGAGCTTGGCATTTTTACACGCTATAAATCATCCCATCGTCTGCATTAGCCCAAGTGTGCACAATAGTCGGACGTTAAAAAAAAAAAATCATATTTTATCATTAATCTACGAACTCTATAGGCCTACTCATTAGATGCATTGACGACCTAGAGCCGTACGAGACTTCCGCACAGTTTCTGAGTTGATGGCCACCAGTGCGGAGCAGATTACGTATTGTCTAACCCAGGGGTCTCCAAACTTTCCAGCCTTAGGGCTATTCAGATTACTCCAGTAAGTTCCGAGGGCCAAAACCATATTATCATTGTTGCCGGTGGTAAAAAGTGAAATAGTCCACTGATGAAAAAAAAACTCCGAAAACGTACGCAACGTTTAAAAAAGGCTGCAAATCGGACTAAAGTCCGCAAAACGGCAACACTGCATATTATTAATTTTCCTGTCATTATCTGTAATTTCTAGATTAGTCGTAGAGTACGAGCCATGAGGGTAATGAGGGTACGAGCCATGATATCAATGTAGATGTCATATTAATAATTATTCAACATAAAATTAGAATACTTCAGTAAACTAAATTTAATTTGCTATAAAAAATATGTTCTCTAAAAGGAGTTTTCAAGTATGCTAGCTCTCCGCGGGCCGGACAAAATCTGTCCGCGGGCCGGATGTGGTCCTCGGGCCGTAGTTTGGAGACCCCTATTGTTTTTAATGTAGGTTCGGTCACTGAATTTTTTCCGGCGAAAAACCGATGTGGTTATCATCGCCGATACTCAAAATAAAATTATAAAGCAACGAATGAAATATAAAAAAAAATAACTTTAATAAGAAAACAAACAACAAACTATAAAAACAAAGCCAAATAAATAAAACAAGACAAAATAACAGTTATAAATATATGACTAAAACTAGTTAACAATAATATATCTAAAAACAACAATAAACACACAAACAAAACATGTAGGGCTGTAAATTGGCCCTACAACAATAACAAGAAAAATAAAATAAATATAAACATACCTAAAACTAAATATAAACAATCTTTCCAGGGCTGTAAATGGGCCCTACCACAAACAATAACAAAAATACAAATTAAATTTTATTTACAAAATTCAGACGATGAAGGAAGTCAACGGCCGAGGCACTATCTCCCAACATCGTCTGCAAACAATTACTCAGTCCACACATAACACGCAAATTTTGGAAACCATCACAATCGAGCAATATGTTTCATTGTGATGGTTTCCCTACAGAACTCGCATTCAGGTGGGTCCCGGCCTCCCATGCGTTAGCAAGGAATGATGACCAATACCTTTCCTGAATACCAAATTTCGGTCACTGAAAGCGTAACTGAGCTGAGCGGAGTAAAACGGCGTCGCTGGGCTCAGCTCCGCGTAGCTTCGACTCTGGCTAGTTTCGGTTTTGAAGCTAACTCCGCTTCCTCTAATACACTAACCACGCTTCCAAATTTATTATTTCTCGTTGCCTAAGTTACGGTTTTTAAACAGTAGTTCCTAGAATCCGTTACAGTAGGAATAAATAAAAGATACAAACGAGTTCTTTAAATTGACTGAACTCCGCTTCTGTTTGCCGTTAATTTTCATTCTGCTCCGCTTACCTCAGCTCCGCTCCGCCCGGCGTAACCTCGCCATATTTGAAACGTGTTTACGAAATCAATTTTCGTTGTTCCATTTAAAAACGTACCATGAAAACTAACCTAAAAAATACTGATTAACAATAATATATTAAAAAGTGTTGCCATGGCAACAATGCAACAGTAACATGCAATTTAAAACCGGCTTTCTTATTCTCACCCTTTGTAAGGATAGGCCGCCTCGGTGGCCTAGTTTATAGCGTACTAGGCTTTCACCCCGAGGACCCGGGTTCGATTCCCGGCCAGGGCTTGGCATTTTCATACGCTATAAATCATCCCCATCGTCTGCATTAGCCCAAGTGTGCACAATAGTCGGACGTACAAAAAAAAAAAAATTGTAAGGTTAGATCTTTCTGGTTCAGGGTAATTGTTCCAGGCGGACAAGAAACACGTAAAAACACCATAGAAATAATGTCATCAAATTTCGCAGAACGTTTCGTACAGGCTTACTATAATGTGTTGGTAATTTGTAACAATGCAGTGTCTTAATTTTTAAACAGACTGTTTCAAAAATTATTTAAATTATTAATGCTTTTTGATGTTGAAAACGGAAAGTGAAGATTGACTTTGAGTGTTTTCTTAGGCCATAAACAACCAATAGCTTGCCTTTTAAAAGTTACGACATCCCTTTCCATCTACTTTTATAACACCCCTTCACATTTTTTTTTGTTTTAACGTCCGACTATTGTGCACACTTGGGCTAATGCAGACGATGGGATGATTTTACAGCGTATGCAAATGCCAAGCCCTGGCCGGGAATCGAACCCGGGTCCTCGGGGTGAAATCCCTTCACATTAACTGGCTTTCATTATGCAGATCTTATTGGTCTGAAATGAAATAAATAATAGGCACTATTAGCTAAGATCGAAAATTGAAGTTTTAAACGAATTAAAATATTAATACTTCGAAACAATTATAACCGCCATTTTAGGTAGATTAGCCTACATCTTTCTTCTTTGTTGAAATTTTAGAACAATTTATCACAGACATAACCTTATCAAATGTATTACCTTTGAGAGCGTATCGAATTATCAGTGATTTATTACAATAATCTGGCAAAGCCAGAAGACAAAGATGAGTACAGTATAAAATATCTTTCATTGTCAGGCATAATAATCTTAACGTTCGAGAGCAATATTTAAATGTATAGGCCTATTTAGAAAAACGAAGTATTTAAAATAAGCAAACTAGAATCTGTACTAATTTAATTAAAGAAAGTTATCAAGTTTAATTAAGTAATAATCTTCAAACACAGCAATCCGTGGTTTATAGGCCTATTAAAATAGTGAATATAAGTTTAATTAAGTAATAATCAACAACTAATGCCATAAACACAGCAATCCGTGGTTTATGGGCCTATTAAAATAGTGAATATAAGTTTAATTAAGTAATAATCAACAACTAATGCCATAAACACAGCAATCCGTGGTTTATAGGCCTATTAAAATAGTGAATATAAGTTTAATTAAGTAATAATCAACAACAAATGCCATAAACACAGCAATCCGTGGTTTATAGGCTTATTAAAATAGTGAATATAAGTTTAATTAAGTAATAATCAACAACTAATGCCATAAACACAGCAATCCGTGGTTTATAGGCCTATTAAAATAGTGAATATAAGTTTAATTAAGTAATAATCAACAACAAATGCCATAAACACAGCAATCCGTGGTTTATAGGCCTATTAAAATAGTGAATATAAGTTTAATTAAGTAATAATCAACAACAAATGCCATAAACACAGCAATCCGTGGTTTATAGGCCTATTAAAATAGTGAATATAAGTTTAATTAAGTAATAATCAACAACAAATGCCATAAACACAGCAATCCGTGGTTTATAGGCCTATTAAAATAGTGAATATAAGTTTAATTAAGTAATAATCAACAACTAATGCCATAAACACAGCAATCCGTGGTTTATAGGCCTATTAAAATAGTGAATATAAGTTTAATTAAGTAATAATCAACAACTAATGCCATAAACACAGCGATCCGTGGTTTATAGGCCTATTAAAATAGTGAATATAAGTTTAATTAGGTAATAATCAACAACTAATGCCATAAACACAGCAATCCGTGGTTTATAGGCCTATTAAAATAGTGAATATAAGTTTAATTAAGTAATAATCAACAACTAATGCCATAAACACAGCAATCCGTGGTTTATAGGCCTATTAAAATAGTGAATATAAGTTTAATTAAGTAATAATCAACAACTAATGCCATAAACACAGCGATCCGTGGTTTATAGGCCTATTAAAATAGTGACTATAAGTTTAATTAAGTAATAATCAACAACTAATGCCATAAACACAGCAATCCGTGGTTTATAGGCCTATTAAAATAGTGAATATAATATATACACAATACTTTCTTACTATGACAAATAAAATTGTTTTAGGCTATCGTGTTGAGAACAAATTTATTGAAATTTTGACGGTTATATCAGTTCATAGGCCTTTATAAATAAAAATAATTATGTTTATTTGCAAGTCCGTTCGTTCTGTGTCTCTTTCTGTCCAAATTGA
>CM040183.1:91066882-91109382 GCA_022606455.1 Callitettix versicolor | reverse complement strand
CTCACACTCACGCACGCACATGCACGTGCACACACACACACACACACACACACACACACACACACACACACACACACACACACACACACACACACACACACACACACACACACACACACACACGCACACACACACTCACACCCACACCCTCACTCTCACTCAGACCCACTCTCTCTCACTCTCACGCACACGCGTGCACACACACACACACACACACACACACACACACACTCACCAACTAAGTCTTGTTCTCGAGTACCCAACTTAAAACATAAACTTAGCAACTAGAACATAAGCCTAGATGTAGGTAATCTTATGTTATAGCTGCTAAGTTTATGTTTTAGGATGTCAAAATTAGGCTTTATTCTCAAAATGTTTCAAGACATTTCACATTTTGTGCCATGGAAATTTAGATAAATTTAACAAAACAAATTTTGTAAATGTTATATTTCAAATTTTTTTGTAAAGTCTCATTTTAAGTAAGGAATACGGTAAAATTTATCTTTTTTTGTGTTTCAGAGAGTGACACCGACTGTAAGAAACCAAGATTCAGTGCACAACAACAAGTACATAAACATATACAAAAATGGTAAGCAAAGTAAAAAAAAATAACATATACCAAATCACAATCAAATTAACATTTAATCACAGTTTGTACAAATGACCCGTTCGCTTAGATTAAACTTAATCAAATATTAAGATTAATTAGATGTAAGATTGTACAGCTTTCTCTAGAACTCTGATAAAGACCTTGTTACGATTAATCAGCTGATTACACAAATTAATAAATTAAACTCTTAATAAATTTAAATATTTAAACTTACAATAATTGCATATCAAATCAATTAATACTGTCAAATACATTTTAGATAATATTAAAATATTACCTACCAACTAACCCAATTCACCTTCTGGAGATAGACATAAATTTGTCTTTGGTTGAGAAAGTTAACAAGAGAGAATGCCCCCATTGCTTCTCCGACAACTGGCCATCTCCACAATAGAAGAAAGGTGGGACAACCATGTCCGACCAATGGTTGAGAATCTAACAGATGGATCCAAGTATGAGGACAGAAGCACCGGAGCGGGAGTGTACATATCCCATTTCTCCCTCCACTACCCGGTTGGACTGAATTTTGACGCCGAGATGGAGGCCATATCTAAGGCTCTTCTCCTTCTGCTGAACTCTTTGCATAAACACCAAAACTGTGTAATACTGACAGATTCCAAGGCAGCAGTGCAGGCCCTATCATCATCTTAAAGAAATACATCAAATGTTACAAACGCTTCAAAAATTAAGCAGAAATATAGTATTCCAATGGATCCCTTTTCATGTAGGGGTGCCAGGAAATGAGGCTGCAGATGAGCTGGCAAAGAAAGGTTCACTCCTACCCCAACATAAACATTTGCCCAATCCAAATAAGGCAAAAGCCATGCTCAAAAGTACAATGAAGAAACAGCAGATGGAAAAAATGAAGAGCATAGCAAAAGGCAAACGCTGGGAAAATATAGACGAGAAATGGGATGGACTAAAGGAAAAACCAAGGAGACAGTCAGTGGCACAGTTCCGTCTTGACACGTGTAATGACTGCCTCGCTGCCCACTTGAAGCACATTGGAGTCTACTCCTCTGAAATGTGCCCTTTGTGACAAGAGACGAACTGAAATATGAACAAGGAACACCTGCTGACATGCCCTGGATTGAATGCTGATTCAAGACGACAGAAGAGCTTCACTCGACTGTATTGGGAGACAAGGAGGCTGATGGACTGGAGTCCGGGTTAGCCATAGGAAACAATAACACAACAACATTTTAGGTAACAAAGGAGTTAATAAGACAGTCCTGAGTCATTTAAAAATGTAAAAATCTATTATAACTAAAGAAAGGAAAACAACACAATTGTGTTAATACTAAAGCTCCATTGCATACTTAATTTTGATTCAAACCAATGTATCGCTTAAAAATTTTAATCAAATTTTCACTTGTTTAAAACCAGATAAAGTAGCCTAACTTTCAATGAGGTCATTGATAATAACATACAAAATTATATTCTTGACAATAAAAAACTATAAGATAAATATGTGGAAATAATTTATTATGACACCAGTAAACAGTAACACTTCAAATGGATTATAATTATTTAAATTATATTTACGAATATCAATCTAATATGATGGTGTTGACATAGTTCTAAACAATTATGAAGTAAAACTGTCATTGGATGTATTTCAAAGCCAGCATAATAAATGAAATATAAAGTAAAATTAATGATTTTATCATTGAAGCATTAACTAAATTTGTTTAATATTACGTGCAATCCTTTGTGTATTAGCAAATGCATAACATTCTCACAAAAAATTTAAAGATTTTTTCCAGTTTTAAAAATTTCTACCCTAGAAAAGAAACACTGGTTATATTTAAGATCATTTTTTAAAATATTTTGTAAAATAATTTTTTCAGTTTAAAAAGTTGCAAATAACATATCATAGAAAAACTAGAACTAATGTCGAAGAAAATTAAAACACTAATATAGTTTCACAAACATTCTTTTTTCATTCGGTAACACGTGTTTCGCCGTGAGGCATTTTCACACATAGTGAAGCTAAAAATTATAAAATGTTTTTATATATTAATACAGTTGATGTTAAATCTGGAAGGGAGAAGGTACAGAAAGGAAGGTTTGAATAAGGGAGAGTGGTTGAAGTTAGTCTGTTCATTAAAATTAAAATTAGGGCTTTTTCTTCTTCTTTTCGTTTCACCCTCTTTGGGGTACGCCGAATTAATCATTTCTTGCGCGCTGTACTTTTCTTTGTTCCCAGTAGCTCTTCATTCTTTCTGATCTTCTTTTCCTAATGAAAGTTATATTTTGAGTGACCCAAAGGTCACAGTGATACAACCAAGATTGTAAATCCTGGAGGTAGCTCTTCCGCTCTCTTCGCCATTGGGAAATTCATTTCCTCGTCCGCCATTGAGACCGTTGGCCGGTTTTCACCTAGTAACCCTAGGCAGGGGCTCTATCACAGGGTGCTACCATCCGAAGCAAGATGGACCCTGGTTTTTTTACGAGGTTGTTACTCCTCCCCCTCCACACTTCCCCATCTTTCAAAGACAGGCCCGGGCTTGGGACCGGCTTGCGGTGGTGTTATTAGGGCTTTTATTATAAATAGATCTATATATTTCCAGAATTTTAAAATTATTTAGTTGTATACCTTTTTGGTTTTTATGGATTACAGTGTTATCGTTGAAATTAAAGGAATCACCATATTCTATAAATGATTCGCAAAATTTGAGTCATTTTTTTTGTACTTCCAACAATTGAAATGTTCTTTTTAACACAAACTTCCAGACTGTCCTATGTATTCACAAGGGCATTCTTCACAGACAACTTTAAAACTACTGGATAAATACAGTAAAATGTCTGTTTTATCCGTTGACAATGTGTTTCCGTAAGTGCGATGCACAGTAAAAAGCTGACTTATAATTAGTTTGATCTAAGATTAAATTTCTAATTTTATGACATATTGTCTAAAAGTGATATATTTTCGTATCACTAGTCGATGTATTTACATTGTATAATGTACTAGTTACAAATGATTTCTGCTTTTTCAATTAAAATTCTATTTACAAGACCAAAGTTATATTTATTATTGAAAACAATCTAATGGCACATAATTCACAATTAAAGTTACCATTAGAAACTGCGTAAGTGTTCTATTTTTCCTGGATATTGTCGAGTTTCACTAAGTACCGACTGTGTGTTTAATAATTCATGAAGAACTAATGGTTTCGCAATATTTATTATGTAATTTGTTAAGTCACGACATATATTGAGACTTTTATAAAATAGCGACTATATGACTGACGGACATGTCGCATCTAAACATGTATCACAATAAAAATATCATGAAACTATTAGCTCTTCTAAGTTCAATAAAACACAAGTAGAAATACTGAAGTCTACATATTTTTAAACATTGTTCACTTCTTTGATCAGTAAGGTGGTCTGGTTAAGTTAATGTTCACAATTTTTGTTCACATTGATTCAATCACGGCTCACACATTGATTTTAGCATTTGTTTTTTTTTTCGACAAGTTTATTACAAATACAACTTTGTTTATTAAATTCAAAAATACTTCTGTACAAAATCTTATAATTTCAGCTTTTTACCTTGTAATTTTTATCTTCTGAAAAATTTATGTTTGTTATTGAATGCTGTTGAGTTTTTTTTTAAATCTGCTGTCATCACACCATCGAAACGTGCGCGCGTGCCATGTGTGTGTGTGTGTGTGTGTGTGTGTGTGTGTGTGTGTGTGTGTGTGTGTGTGTGTGTGTGTGTGTGTGTGTGTGTGTGTGTGTGTGTGTGTGTGTGTGTGTGTGTGTGTGTGTGTGTGTGTGTGTGTGTGTGTGTGTGTGTGTTTTGTTGTATATGTGTGCTTGTATGTATGTATATATATATATATATATATATATATATATATATATATAAGACTTGCCAACAGAATCCTTAAGTATATACAAGGTGTCAAATCAACAACGTCGTGGATCGCACAAGTCAGAATAGACCTACATGACGCAGGAATAGACTCAACAGATGTTGAAGACAGGCACGCATACAGGAGAAAGATGCTCGGTTGGAAGGTCCCAGAGAATGAAATCCCAAAGAGAGCAGGGGTAAAATGAACGGAGGAGCAGAAGAGGATCCATGGGGACAGGATGAGGGAGGTGTGGAGGATTAGAAGGAACAAGACATGAGTCGGAGTGCTTTGCGTGATCCAACAGGGTCTATGTGCAAATAATAATAATAATAAATATATATATATATATATATATATATGTGTGTGTGTGTGTGCTTGTGTGTTTTGTATGTGTGCTTGTATGTATGTATGTGTGTGCATGTGTGTGTGACATTTTTCTAATACAAATTGTTCCTACTCGTAATGTATTCATGTAATAATAGTTATTGACTTTGTGTTGTTTTGTGGGTAATATGTAATATATTTTTACTTAATTACTGTATCGATTGTCAAAAATCAAAATTAGTTAGCCTTTTTATGATAACGATTATTATTTCCATATATTTATTACTTATGCAATGTTTTTTTTATTGTGTAAAATAATAATATGTCCTCTGTAAATGTACACTTTAATTCCGTACTTGTAATTTGTATTCCGCAAGTGATGTATTAAAACAATATACTTCTGAGAAGTGTAATCTATTCCTTAATTATTTCAGGCAGCTAATGGCCGCCAGCATAATAATATGACAGAATTAGACACATTCCTGCCTCAAGATGGGTCCAAAGATGGCGTAAAGTAAGTATAAAATTATGCAAATAGCATTGCATTGTGATACGCAATACCAAAAGGAATTGGTATTAAACTAACACTAAGCTTACAATAATTGGGTAACACATTTTGTAAGGTGCGTTACATTACATCTTTATTTATTTTATTTTTTATTTATTTTTATCTTTATTTATTTTATCTTTATTTATTTTATAAATGCTCTATTTTTTAACAGAAAAAAATTAAAATAACTTGTTTTTCAAAATTACAAATTTATATTCACTTTTACTAGCATGAAAATGTGAACAGACTAATTTGATATTAACAGAAATAATATCAAACAAGTCAAATAACTTTACTCTGAAACGTACATCGAAGTAAAGTAATTTAACTTGTTTGATATTAGTTTATTTACAAGTAATGGCAAAGCAGGTATTGTTTTGATAAAACAAAATGAGTAGGTAAATCAATTTATGATATTATCATAGTTTTAAGGCTGTTACAGATTTCATAAATTAAAAGATTATGCAACAATGAAAATCTTAATCGTTGATATATAGATGTAGTATAACAGTAAATAGTATTTTTTCTCTTACAACAAAGAACCTTTTGAATGGTGAATGTATTAGTTGGAATGCAGATGAAGGCAAGGCAATGGAATCCAGGAGAAACAAACTTGAATTGGCCTTTCAATTGACGAAAGAAACATACAATAAGAAATCCCTTTCATGGGGGTCCAAAATTAAACATTATAAAACAGTGATCAAGCCGGAAGCACTGTACGCAGCAGAAACATTAACCATGAATCGCATAGGCCAGATAGAAAAGCTTGAAATAACGGAAAGGAAAATCTTAAGAAAAATTATAGGAACAAAATTTCAGGATAATAAGGTAGTATATATAAGAAATGAAGCTCTCTACAAGAAAATTGAAAAATTGTCAGATACTATGAGAAAAAGGAGAATAAATTTTTACGGCCATCTTCTTAGAATGAACTCCAATAGATTAACGAAACAAGTGTTTGATTTTTTCCATAATCGTAAAACAAAACCGAACTGGTTTAAAGAAATTGAAAAAGACCTAATAGAATTAAAAATTACAGAAGATTCATTGCTTGACCAAACTGCTAAGATAATTACCAAAGACGAAAGAATAAGATTCCAAGATAAAGCCAAAATAAAACCTAAAGCTATCATTTCAGAAGAGGAGAGGAAAAGAAGATCGGAAAGAATGAAGAGCTACTGGGAACAAAGAAAAGTACAGCGTGCAAGAAATGATTGATTCAGCGTACCCCAAAGAGGGTGAAACGAAGAAGAAGAAGAAAGAACCTTTTGAAATTACGACCAAATGATTGATATTTGATTGCAAGCAATGCCTTGTAACTTGGTAGAAATCATGATACATTAAAATGTTAATTTTTGTTTTTTGAACTTACTACCTCTAACTATGGTTATACAGGTTAGTGTATTTTTCAAAATTAAGGAGTGATTTTATCAGAAACTTTTTTCTTTATGAAATTTCATTGTTTTGTTTAACAGAATATGATTTATTTAATTTGTATATATGAACGGGAAAACGTAGGAAAGTATAGGAATTTGTCGATTATTTTTGCTTAGAATTTTATTTTATACACTTCTAAGTAACAAAATTTACATATGAATACGCAATATATTTTTTGTTGTCGAAAACGCAAATAAAACATTAATTTTTGCAAATTAATTTTGTTTTACAGAACTTGTTAGTTTAAGTCTTGATTGTTGTGTAATTTTAAATATTTTTTACATAAAATTACGGTTTAACATTAAAGATCATGGCGTAAACTTTCTCTTTGCCAGCAAAAGTAATTTTTATGTTCGATTAAAATAAATATAACCTACGATAGGTTACGAAAAATCTTAGGCCCCAAATTCAGTAACAACCAGTTACTCCACATCAGTAATGAAACTCTTTACCACAAAACTGAAACACTATCAGACACAATAAGCAAAAGGAGAATTGATTTTTATGAGCACATCCTCCGAATGGACAAAAATAGACTAACCAAAAAAATATTTGACTACTTTCGCAATAGAAGAGCCAAACCACTTTGGTTTAGAGAAACAGAGAAGACATAACAGAACTACAAATCACTGACACTATGCTCATGGACAGAACAGCCAAAACAGTAACCAAGGACAAGAAGCAACGGTTCCAAGGCAAAGTCAAATCCAAGCGAACGATCCAAATCTCTGACGAAAGAAAAGCAAGATCACAATGAATGAAGCAATACTGAGCTACGAGGTATTGTTAATATCACAACATTAAAAAGTGATTGATTTGGTATACCCCAAAGTTGGGTGGAACAAATAGAGAGAATAACCTACAATAAATAAAACCTACAGGCAGTGTTTTTTCCTGCCTGACGTAAATAAGTCACCTAGAAATTTAAGGTGACTTAAGCCTGATACGGGCTTAAATGTATGAGAAAAACATGTGCATACATTAAAGAAAACACGTACTTTACTTAACTAAACAAGGCAAGACTAGATAACCATACGTTAATTAAAAATAATCCAGTTCATAATTATGCTTTTAAGTCACTGGACAATTGACAAATCCCCAATTTTCATAATTTAATAATAGCTCATTATAATTAGTTTCTGAATTTTCAATGGAAAATGAATTATTGAACTGTAAGACCCAAACACAGAACTATGAAATGTATATCAATCCTGACCTGTAGAACAAGCCATTTTAAGTGATAATTCTGGTACATAAGGAAGTACATTTGAGATATTTTTTAAATCAAAATCATTAGAGATTATTTTGTGAAATTTTGTTAATTTTTAAGGGTTTCTGACCAATAAATGGTTTGAAATTAAAATTAAAAAAAATAATTCAGTCATGTAGACACAATTACTACCGACATCATTACAGTTAAAGAATCATCCTAATGAGAACCTCTTTTTTAGACTACAAGGATTTGAAAATGGATTTATTGAAATTTCAAAATCAATATTTTTTAACATCTATAATTTTTTGTAAAATGAGGAAGTAAAAGATGTACAATAAATAATTTGCATTTTGACTTGTGATGATAGAGAAATAAGAATCTATTCAACCAAGTTGTATAATTATAATGTTATAAATTATAATGCATTATAAGTATTATATTTTAAGGCGAAAAGCTCATTGAGGCTATTATCGCCTCCCTAAATGTAAATGTGAGAGTAAAGTGTTAAAGTCATAAGTGTAGTGTTGTAAGTGTAAGTGTGTGTTAGACTTGGGTACCGCGAGGGACGTCTAAATCCTCTCACCTTCCCAAGCTAGTTTGCACCCCCTGCGGGTTGCATTATAAGTTATTATGCTATACAGTCAAGTTGCACTTGTTCACCTTTCCCCTTATTACCATATTTACTAACCTATCCAACACCACTACTCCCATCTAGAATAATTTAGTCAATCGCCTACCTAATGGCATCATGCCATTACTATCTGGTTTTGCTGGCATCCTCCTTCTCAGCTGTGTCAGCTGTTCAAGTATTCTCATAAGATGACCAAGCCAGTTAAATACTGAAACCCGTTTACTTTCATTTGACAGTGTATTTGTTCATTAGTTACTCTTTGCAAACAGTACACTCTCGCAATGCTCTGAGCAATCTATCTAACAGCAGTAATTTGTATTATGTACATATTAGTCATCTATATTTCTCAGACATGATACAGAAATGGTACGAAGTATGCAATTTTTAGGCTGTTTTGATTAATGTTTATCCTTCCATATAGAGTTCAAATTGAATGTTTGCTATATAGTAGCGCTCACCCTGGAACAGTATTTTTTTTTTGTGTTTAACGTCCGACTATTGTGCACACTTGGGCTAATGCAGACGATGGGATGATTTATAGCGTATGAAAATGCCAAGCCCTGGCCGGAAATCGAACCCGGATCCTCGGGGTGGAAGCCCAGTACGCTATCAACTAGGCCACCGAGGCAGCTTGGAACAGTCTAATAGTTTTTCTGTTTGCTATTAGTTTTGGAGGAAGGAAGAAAGCTGTCATATTTAGGCTATTGTACTGTTAAAATAATGAATTAGGCAAATGGTCTTATGCAGACACGTCTCCTACAGTTCTCACACCAAAAGCTTAACCGCTTCTCATTTAGGTGCCATGATAACACAAATGATCTGTACAAATGAACTTTGTTTTTTTGAAAAAATGAACTTTGTTATTTTGTTCAACTGAAACTTTTAGCGCATCGAAATGTATTTCAGTCTCCTTTAACTTTGAAATTATTTCTATATAGCACAAAATCATGCAAGTACAATTTATTAACTGAAGTGTACTGTTATTAAGTGGTTTTCACTAGCCAATTTACAAAAACATCAAATTTAGCGCATCGAAAAACTACTAAATATTCTGTCTCCTTTAACTTAGCTTTTTCTCACTATTCATATACATAACACAAAATCATGCAAGTACAATTAACACCAATTAGCTTTATCCGCAACCTTGTTTTGACCGAAGATGTATTAGTTACACACAAACAAAATCTGCATAATTACAATTATTAGAGAGGTTTTCAAAAGCCAATTTACAGGCCAATAAATAAAAATATCTTATTACCAGTAGGTGCTATCAGTATTCTTTATCTATGTAGTAGCGATAAATAAGAGACAATAATTTATTGAATTATTTAATGCTCTTGCCCTGTCATCACCCTCCACAATTCTAATGTATAAATTCGAGGTCATGAGCATCTTGCACCAGCAATTCTTGATCATCTATATAGTTTAAATTAAACAAACAGCAGTTGTTAACCATCTTTTCACAACTTACTTACTGGTCAATCTGCTGCATCTCTGAACTGGGCAACTTAAATGTAGTTGGCGAATTACAGATATTGTGTAAGTTTTAACCTTATCTGTTAACAACTGGTATAAAGTATTATCATCAAGAAATTTTCTTCAAAACTGCATTCCTGGTACCTGTAGAGATTCAACAATTATTATTAAGCTATTATAAATCTTCTCAGTGTTTAACCAGTAGGGCATATTAAATCAATTAAAATTATTATAATAATTAGGATTATTACCTATTTTCTTCCATCTAGTGGTATTTTTTACTCACCTTGTAAAGGCCTTTATGAAGTGAGTAAAAAAGTCATTAGATGGAAAAAAATAGGTCATAATCTTAATTATTTAAATATTATTTAACTATAATATTAAATATTATTAGTTGGTTATTGATTCGGTAGTTATTTATCAACAATTATGATTAATAATTTGTATATTTTTAATATGGATATATGTTATTTTACAGGTACAAGGTGCAAGTTACTCCGACGAAAATCAAAGATGTAGAAAATCCGGACCAAGCATTACAAAGGAAAGGCTATTGGGATCCATTTAAAGAGAGGAAGATCGAAAATCCTACAACGTAAGTATAAAAAGGTCATAAAACAAAATACCGGTACAGTAAAACTTTCGCTAACCGAAACCCTTTCAACTGCTTATAACCGAAAACAACGTTCAAAAGAAGCTAATGTGGCTGATATGTTACTTATGAAGCTATGGCGAAGTGATTGCTTCTAGAAAGTGCTGATAAGAAACAACAGAGAAATATTTCAATTTTTTCCCAAATATAGTATACTAGGCCTTATTAACCAGAGGGCATGGTGGTCGATGTGGCTAATCCACAGGTTAGTCTGCTCTATTTGAACTGCACACATCAAGAAGATTGTAGGTTCAAGATGCAGGTCGGTTTTACGCTTTCTGTTCCCATTAGTCCAATTGGCATAAATTATGTTAAATATATATTTATAAACCACCAGCTATTTATTTTAAAATATGTATGTACGTATATTAGCTTAAAATATGCACTGTATTTTGATTTTATATAAAATATTTCGGTGAAAACGAACATTTCCTACTTTATTTGATCTAACACTGTGGAACTTGGCATATTAAATTTTATCTGAAATTCTGATAATCCGAAACCGCCTCCTTTGTTTCGATCGACAAAGTTTCTACTGTAGTTTTACGTTACAACTAGCTAGTTAACCGTTTTTAATCGCCCCAGTTAACAACACAGGGTAACAAGATATGGTAAACATATTTCTAAGAAATGAAATAGAGGGATAAATATATTTATTCGTAATAAAAGAATTAAAGAAAAATATCTTTCAAAACGTAATCTGGCCTATAAATTTTATGTTACAAAAGACAATGCAACCTTTTATAGAGCCACACAAAGTTCGATCGTTGAATATCATTTATGACTTAAGAAACATAACAATGACATTTAGATAATTTTATGATTCAAAGAATGAATTTTTTTAGTTCGTTGTTCAACCAACCTTTTATTAACATTCATCTAAATGCAGTTTCTTTACGTATCCTATTTGCCTTCTAAGGAATAATTGTTTAAAATTTTTGTCCATTACCTGTTTGTTCATTTTTTTTTTTAATGTCCGACTATTGTGCACACTTGGGCTAATGCAGACGATGGGATGATTGATGCAGCGTATGAAAATGCCAAGCCCTCGCCAGGAATCAAACCCGGGTCCTTGGGGTGAAAGCCTAGTACGCTATCCACTAGGCCACCGAGGCGGCACCTCTTGTTCATTTACAAAGAGAATGAATAATGAGTAAATCAGTCAGAACGTTTGATAATTATACCTACATAAAATGTAACGTTTCATTTTGTCATTTGATTGAAATATCAGTAAAATTGAAGTTAAACGTAATAGTTACATGTAATAAATGGGAATGTCCACAAACGTACAAGGCACATGACAGTTTTACTTATCAAACTTTTGTTTGTAGATAAGTGTTCGACATTTAATGTTGTGATAACTTTTGCAAGCTAATTTACTGAGTGAACAAAAATTGTAAAATAATTTTTACTTAAATTATAGCTTTAACATAAGTTTATTTCAACTTGAACCGTGCGATGAAAAAATTGCGTACAGTTTTATGATTTATATTATATATTAGTGCATCGCTCTTTTGAAAATGTATAATAGATTTTTAGGTATTTAATCACAGCACCTGTTTAATTCAAGTTGTATAATTAAAATCAACTTTCTTCTTGATTAGACGTAACAAAATCGTTTTTTTAGCCCGTAAGTGTTATATTCCAAAAAAATATTATTAATGTAATATCATTTTTTGGAAAAATAGGACATAAAATCACACCAAGATTGCTTTTTTTATGTTACTTTGAAAATTAATACTCCTCTTTTATTTAATAAACAAATACATATCCTTTAATAATACAAATTCAGTTTTCAGAAAGTTAATTGATTTAATATTTAGGATATTAGTTGACTCTAAATCGGCATTACAAGCAATTGCTGACAACACATCTGCAGGCTCTATGATAGAATCGATCCAGAAGAAATACAAAGTAGTTAAACACATTACCAAGGAATTGGTTCTGCAGTGGATCCCGTCACATGTAGGCATACAAGGGAATGAGCGGGCAGACAAGCTGGCCAAACAAGGAACCCTTATAGTGCAGAAACCAAAAAGAATGCTCACACTGGAGGCTAGGATTAGTGCACTGAAGCGAACATCTTATCTTGAATTTACAAAGTCAAGGAAGACATAAAGAACAAGCCTTATGAGAATGTATTCGACTTGTATGGTATGGGAAGGTCAAGGACCTCCAGAGGAGGACATATGTCGTGGTCTTTCGGCTGACAATTGGACATGACTGTCTGAATGAACACCTGAAGAAAATTAAGATACTAAACTATGACAACTGCACATTGTGTGAATGCCCAGACACCATCATGAACAAGGACCATCTCCTGCTCTGCAGAAAATTAGATGAAGAGAAGCAGAGAAGAGGAGACCTCCCTGGCCTCTACTGGGAAGCAAGATCAAAGATGGCGTGAGCCAGCGGAAGCCATTGGAAAACAACAACAACAACAATATTTAGGATTATTGTACCAGCTAATTAAATATAAACTATAGTTAATTATCAGCTGATTGAAAAGTATTTATTCACATTGGTCTTATCGTTATCATTATAGTTTTAAGAAGATACTCATACAGTCTTTATTCATGTTTTTGTAATTAAATTTCTTTCCCAATATGAAACCCCACCTAGTTCGATTTTAAATGCCCCAAAACAGTATATTCCAACATTATAGCAAAATCATTAAAACCATTTATTAGAAAATGGGAGATATGTACATACAAATATTGCTTGTTTAATGCTGTAGGATTAAAAAAAAATTAAAATAATAACTTGACTTGTTTTTCAAAATTACAAACTTATATTCATTAATAATTCTTTTTTTGTTACTCCTTAAGTGAAACTAAGGTCTTAAATAATGCCCATACACAATTTCTTTTCACTGGGTTGGAGATAAAACTTAAAATAAACATTATGACTGATTCCACTAGAGTTCTTAATAAAAGTAAAACAAATACCTATACTAATGGTAACAATTTACTTGTATTCATACAACTGCCAATGTGTTCCTTAAAGTGAATACATTATATTTGTTTTATTATAAATTCTTTGTCTCGTTTAAAGAAACTTAGCTCTACATGATTATTGAGCAGTGATTATTATTTTGGAAGAAAAAAAGGATGGCTAATTTTGTTTTATAATTATTTTATTTAAAAATTTCCAAATAACTTATTGTATAGTTGGTATAAAAAACCACTATTATGTAAAAAAATAATACACATAAAAATATTATCTTTCCCAAACAGCTGTTATTTCATTTAATCACCTTTGAAATTATGTTAATTACTCAACAAAAACATAATACATTGCTTATAGTCAATTGATTGAGATAGTTTTTAAACAATTATAGATAGATTTTAAAATCTATATTTGAAATAGTTATAACCTCAAATTTTAAAATAATTTATGCATATTGTATTTAAGATTAAGGCAGATACTTGATCAAGTGAGCAGATGCTTTCTTTAGTCAGATAATGTTACCATAGATTAAGCTTTTACTTGTCTCCTGTTGATGAAGTAATTACCACAGGTTACTTTATTAAAAAACATGGTGTTCATATCAAAGTTGTCAATACCAATGAATTATGCAGGCGAGAGTTGACACATTGATACCATAATAAAATCAGTCAATTATTACCATACACATATTATAAAATATTTTGTTTATTTAACTATAATTTTTTCTTCTAATGATTATTTGTTTATGGAGTGTTAACGAATATTATTGTTATGAAGAAATACTGTTTCACAGAAAAAACTTTATAAATAGTATAGGCCTAGTTTGTATTGAATGAAATGTGTACTTTTACTCAAAAAAAAAAAAAAACTATGAAGTTTTTAAATAAATTTCATCATTACCAGAACATTTAATTTAATGTTTCTTTTTCTGTATTTTAGTGCTGACAACGTATTTTTTAACTAAGGATTTTTTATAAATTCACACACATCTGTCAGTAGCGCATCTCTTTTTTTTTTTTTTTTTTTTAACGTCCGACTATTGTGCTCACTTAGACTAATGCAGATGATGGGATAATTTATAGCGTATGAAAATGCCAAGCCCTGGCCGGGAATCGAACCCGGGTCCTCGGGGTGAAAGCCTAGTAAGCTATCAACTAGGCCACCGAGGCGGCAAGCGCATCTCCTACTCATAAATGATAAGACCTATCATTATAAAATTTGGTGAAAGTGGTATTTGTAGTAACTCAAATCTAGGAAAAATATAGGGGTCAACAACAAAAGATAATTAGGAGTAATTAAGGAGTAGAATTTTGAGGGGAAACATTTTTTTCATATTATCTAGTGTGAGGTATTATTTGTAACTAGAAGTAATTATGATTTTAAATATAAATAGTTTTTGCACATAAGCTCATAGAGTAGCTAGATTTCTCTCCAAAAGTTTAAGTTTTCATGTCCTCCCCCATCAGTTTTGACATATTAGATCATAAAAATTTATAAACCAAGTTTAAATCAAAACAAAAAAACTGTTTTTCAGGATTTTACCGTATCTTACACACTTGAAAGATTATTTAGGTTTTTCACTGCTTGATCTTTTGCAGTGTGGGTAAAATTAAGTAAAATACGATTAAAAAGTCATTTTTATGTTTGTTCATCAAATAATTTTCAAAAGGAGCACTTAAGTAGTACTCTACAGTATATTTTGGTTTTTGGCAGTGCAGGCAACATGAAAATCAGCTGATCCATTCTGGAATCAGTCTTGTAACTTTAAAAACATTCAAGTTTAATTTTCGACAGTTGATGCTAAACTGTATCTTTCTGTATTTATAAAAACAAGAAACAAGGTGGCCAGAGGAAGGGATTTTTCAACCCCAGGCACTGCGACCGACTGACCGGTATTTCTCAGGTGACTAACAGACTGCCGGTATTTTCATTTTATTGCAAAAGGAGCAATTAAAAACAGAGTTTACTTTTTCCTTTAATATTCTAGTGATCTTTATGAAAATTCTTTAAATAAATATGTAATATAACAACTTTGTAAATTTTACAATATTTTTTTTTCAGAGACTGTGATACACTAGTTCATTTACTGAAAGCGTCTCTAGGAACTGGAATTTTAGCAATGCCTATAGCGTTTAAAAGTTCTGGTTTATCTTTTGGGATATTTTGTACCATCCTAGTGGCTCTTGTCTGCACACACTGTTCCTATATAGTTGTAAGTATGTAAAATATATTTTTATAAATTATACATTTTATATATAAGTAATTTCAATTTTATATCATTCAATGCCATTTCAAACAACTGACGGTGATTATGAAAATTAATAAAAACCTTCTCTGATATATGGTAGTCAGTTAATTATACAGTAGAGCGTCGATTATCCGAAGCCCGGTCATCCGAAACGTCGGTTAACCGAAAGCGGTGGCGCGGCGGCCAGACAGTGCCGGCGCGGCAGCTCGACAGCAGTACAGTCTCAATATAGAGTGTGCACTAGCACATACAGTGACGAGTCAGTCTCCGTGTTGTTTAGACCGTTTGTGCTTCTGTTTGTTTTGCTGTGTAATTACCGAACTGCAACTTTCTTTACCGAATGTAATTACCAAATGTTATTCTTTCTTTACCGAATGTTTAATTTTACTTTACCTAATGTTTATTTTTTCATTATCAAAGAGTTGTTTTACTGTACAGAACACTGTATACTGTACTGCTTATATTTATCATATGTCATTAAACAACTGGATGAATTTATGTGCTGTACGTGTCTACTTGCTCCTTAAATTGGTTCTACCACTGTTAAATTATATCACACTACTTTTTTTGAATATGTTCGTTTATCCGAAAAATCGATTATCCGAACACCCCCCTGCACCAATTGTTTCGGATAATCGACTCTCTACTGTATACACATCTACATATTCATACATACATATCCCCTATCTCTAAAAATTAATCCCCGCAGGGGGGGGTGCAGACTAGCTGCACCTATTGAGAGGATTTAAACGTCCCTTGCTGTATCCAAGTCTAACACACACTTACACTTACAACACTACACTTATGACTAACAACACTTTACATTTACATTTAGGGAGGCGATAATAGCCTCAATGTTCTTTTCGCCTTTAAATAACAAAAAAAAAACAACAACTCTTAAGTTAAGTGATGGAAGAGAGGACATAACTTGGTCCCAAATAAAGGTACTTAATCAAATTTCACACACGTTCCCCAAAATTATGTTCGTATACACTTAAATAATAAATTTATATATAATTTATTACATTCATAGTTTTACAACTTATTCCTTAAATTAGGTTACAATAAAATAATTTGCTTTAATAATTTCTTTATTACGTTAAAACATTACAAACATTTGCAGGTTAAATGTGCGCATGTGTTGTATTACCGAGTAAGAGTGTCGTCTATGAGTTACGCAGACGTAGGTGAAGTTGCGTTTTCAAATGGACCTGCTTGGGGGAGAAAGTTTTCTAAAATTGCCAGGTAGTTTTAAACTTTGGTTACATATGTTTAATTTATTAAATTAAATAGAATAAAATATATTAGATTACAGGGATTAAATTGACTTCAGTTACTTTGATATCAGTGTTGAAGTATTTAAGAAAAAGTAGTGTTTTATTTTGTTTTTTAATGTTAAAAATTAACAAAGTACTCTGTTTGCCATGGTATAAATTACAAAATTTATGCAAATACTTATAAAATCTTTCCAACATGAACTAAATTACTCTTAGCACTTTTTGAAAAAAAATCATCAGTAAATAGTTAGCTGACACGCATAAGTTTGATTAATAATTTAGAACGGTGATTAAAGTTTAAGTCAGTTAATATACAGATATGCTTATTATCTTTTGCAATTAATTTTTTTTAACTATTAATTTATCTTGGCAGACTAGCAAGTAAAGTAAAGAAAATAAAGTAGCTTCAGCTTAAAATACTAAGCGATTAAAGACATTATTCATAAAGTGACACATCCTATTTAGTATCAGCATCCTCAATGGTAATTACATAATTTTTTCGGTTCTCTTTGTGTTTGTAACTATCATGAGGGCGTTGCTTTTATAACCATGTCAACTAGACAATGTGAATGCAATGTTATTTGACAGCAAGAAGAAAAAGTAATAATTTTACTTCATAATTAATAAATTTTGGAAATAAAAAGGTTTCCATATTATTCAGATAATTGATCTGCTTTCTCATTTACCAATACAAAAAAATTTACTATAATTCCATTTAACCTTCTTTTCAACTTTCTTAAAGTTAAATTAACTATACCAGCTGTTTTTTCTGTTTACTATCTATAATCTGGCAGATAGGCCTAATTCACACAATATTTAGGCTAGTAATTTAGTGATTTTTTAGTAATTTAGTAACTAAATGTATATACAAAAATAATTTATTAAAGTAATTTTGTAAAGGTGTTTAGCTGAGTGAATATTTGGTTGTTTCCCCACTAGTCACTAAACAGCTTGCTAAAAAAATCATTTAGCACATTCAGTGCCTACTTGTATTTACTTACTGCACTGTGTTGCCCTTCTGTTTCACATGCAACCATAGTCATGACAATCACGTGTGCGTCATGGGCTTGGCAAGACAGTTTGTTGCTTCTATTGGTCCTATAATGCCCAATGATCCGCATGTGTGCGTCAAATTTATAAGCAGTTTAAATTTTAAAATCAAATAAATTTTTAAAGTTTAATTAAAGTTTTAAAATATTTTAGTTACAAAACGGTACTTTATTATTTGAATTACTTTTTTAGTCAATTAAAAAATATATATTTAATATTTAAAAATTCTTAATGACAAAAAAATTATAAACTCTTAAATTAATTTTGTGATTTATAAAATTATATTTTTGTTAAAAATTATAAGTTTTGGTGATATACTGTAAAACATTGTTTTACGCACAACCCTGGTAGATCTGGACAGTCTGGGCAGTAGAGTGTATTGCTGATAGCATTGTCAACAACATTTTCTTTTTGCCACTGTTACAAGTGGCTTTTTGGCCACTAAACCAAACACAAAATTTAACAAAATAGAAAATACACCACAAATTCCTAACCCGTTTCTAGAATAAAATAAAATTTTAATGAAATAAAATTTCTCTCAAGAGTAGGAAACGTGTACTTGTCAAACTAGCCAGTAAATGCACTCTAATTACAACAAAAACCTTAAACCAACGGTATTTTCTCAAACAATAGACTATCCTAAATGAAGAAATGCATTTATCTAAACCTGGCCAGCAAAGCCCAATTTCTCACAATTTTATAAAAATAACTGTGCAGTTTGATGCACAGTGTTCCTCATGGGTCTCCTTAGACTGGATTCGCGTGTGTGTCATGGGCACTCAACGTGTTAAAACAAATGTTTGAATTTATCTTGTAACTTAACTCATGGTACAATTAATTTGTATATGCTATGAATGAATTGATAAATTTTTAGCGTTATTGTTGCACTGCAACCTTTATATATCTATTGTGCCTTCTTTATATTCCTGAGATGCTCAGTTACAGTGCCATCTCAAGCCCTAGTGTCTTTATAAAGTATTTTGGCTGAGGATTCAAGGCAGGTAACTCCTCACTAGAGGTGAGTGTTTCTGCTATTTTTACAAAACGTCAACAAACTGTTTATTGAGGAAAAAAACTGCTTTTTAAAACAGGTTTAGAAAACTGAAACTCAGTTGTATAGCAGCTAAAACATAAAGCACATACGTTCAGTTTTCTAAGACTACTTTTTCATTCCCATTACCACCATGTCCTTAAATTGTTTTTGAGTATAAAGCATTTAGAAAGGATAAAAATAATCCTTATAAGTGTAGTAATAATTAAATTACATTCTCAAAACGTAATAATTATGTAAGCTATTTTATGTATAAAATGCGATGAATTTCTAATAGAATCATTCTTTTTTTTACTTAAAAATTAAATAGTCCTTTGAATATTTACCAAAATGCAAACGATTTAGAATATTTTTAGTTGATTAAAAAATATTGATGATTGATAATAAATATAAAAAATATGTTTAAATAAAATTAGGCTCTGTATCTACAAAATGTGAGAGGTTGTTACTACAACTTGCAACAAAATAGAGATAAACGTTGACATTGACCAAACAGTTCTTACTTCACTACAAGCAACAAGCAACTTTGTTGCATAAAAAAAGCATAAAATCAGGTAGAAGAAAAGCAGTTAGCAGGCAAACAGCAGGAAAACAGTTTTAGCACTTGCGGCAACTGTTCGAATAGAACAGTCCATTCCTTGTTTAACAAATCATAAACCAGTCCAAATCAAACTACTTGTTTCCGTTTGAAAAAGCAGTTTGTTTGTTGTTTATAGAAAAGCAGTTTTTTTTAACAGTTTGGTGTTTTCTGCCCCACCACTACTCCCCACTTCTAATTTATTACTTCCCAGTTCATTATTGAGGTCCTTGTAGATGCTTACTCTGCTAATTTGCATTCAATTTTTCTTTCTCTTGATTCATATTATGGAGGTTTTGCTCTATTTGGCTAATTTTTTGTTGTGTGGAGAGATCTCGCTAATTATATTTTAAGTTCTTACTTATGCAAACACCCACAAGCACCTAGGGAAATGAAGTCCACTCATACAGTGCTATATACTGAGAGGTTGTCAGGTATCACAGGGCTCAATTTGATACCTAAACCTCCATAGACTGATGTCATTCACTCCATCAATGCTTTACACTTAGCTAATTTGTGTAGAATAATGAGTGTGTGTGTGTGTGTGTGTGTGTGTGTTTGTGTTTGTGTGTTTCTTGAGTATATGAGTGAGAGCAGTATGAGCTAGAGGCACAGTGGGATCACTAAGCCCATCAGCTGCTCACTTCAGCTGCCTCCGCTGCATTGTATATGCTAAAAGTATACAGAATGTGTTTGGACACTTTGTATCTACAAAAATATTTACTGGTATACTGTATTTACTACATTACTCGCTAGCCTTATCTAGTCTAAGAAAATCCATTAAATTATTTTCCCAACATAACTAAAGATATGATTGTGATCTTCCTTATAAGTTAAAGTGTGTGTTAATGAATTACTCAGCATTCTGTAAAAATAATTTTTATTTACAAATTTAAACAAAGTTATTAAGTGAACATAAATTGTAGTTACTACATACTGACCAAAGTCTTTTTAACTGATATTACTGAAGACAACTTTTTCTTTCTCCTGTAACTAGCCATTTAGACTCCAGTCCATTAGCATTCTACTGATGTGGAAGACCTCCGCAATTGAGCAGATGCTCTTCATCTTAGACTTGGGCTTTTGGTATGCAGTTCGCAGATTGAACTATCTCGATTTTGTATAAGCGAGCTGTCAGACAATCATGGCCTGTATTTAGGTGAAAGAGTGTCTAAATATTGACTTGAAAGTTATTAAGTTGTTTATAAGATTGAAAACTTCGAAAACTATGACGTACTGTAACACAGTTTAGTTGGTATTAATTAACTACTTATGATAAATATTTCGCTTGTTATAAGAAACTGTTTTTTTTCTTTCTAGAATATCAATACTGGGAGGATTATTTGCAGCTTATTTTGGTACCTGCAGTGTATACACAGTCATAATCGGAAGGAACTTTCAACAGGTAATTAAAGTTCAAACATATTTTTACCAGAATTGAATTTATATTCAAACATTTTAAACCACATTTCATACAAAATGTAGCACAATTAAAATTGAATATGGGTATTACAAAATTAATAATAGTAATACATTTTATCTCTTTGTAGTAATAACCTATATAAAAATGTTACATGCAATATTTTTAAAAGTTGTTAACTTTAGTTAACATTGTCCTAACTGCTGTATGTAGCTTTGTTTGTTACTCTCATTAATGTATTTTGTGTAATATAATACAATTTTTTATCCTTAACGTCAAGAGTTATGCATGGATGCATCAGTTAGACTAATGGGCTAGATAAGGCTCTTAACTGAAGAGTAAAACTTAAGGCCTTGAGGTGTGCAAAGGTTTACTGGTATTTTAGCCATTTTAAACACATCGAAGCTTTTTAAATATCAAAACTAGGAGCAGCAGCAACTAGTTAATAACAGTTAAAATAAATAAATTTGTTACAAAGCCAATCAAAATTTTAATCAACAATTTTTTCTATTGTTTCTGATAAATGATACATGAAATAAAAGAGCTACTCAAACAGTTTTTCTTATGTGTGTTTTTTCGTACAACACATACTGGTCCCCTTTGGTTTCATACATTGATCCCTTTGTCCTGTACATTGGTCAGTACATCTGAGGTAACTGCAGTAGCTGCTTCAATCCTATGTTTCAAATTGGTTATATCAGCTGGTAGCAGTGGCACATATATTTGATACTTTATAAATCCGCAAAGAAAAACAATTGCATTTGTCAATGGATGAACATGGAGGCCATGATAAAAAACCCTGGTATTTTATCTCTGGCAACCAATTCAGCAGTCAGGGAGAATTTTGTTCAACCATTCCCGCACTGCTGTATACCAGTGATGAGGCACACTGCTTTGTTGCCAAATAAAATTTTATTGTCCAGAAAAGTATTGCAGCATAACAAGATAGCCTAGACCAGGGGTCTCCAAACTTTCCAGCCTTAGGGCCATACTGATTACTCCAGTAAGTTCCGAGGGCCAAAACCATATTATCATTTGCTATAAAAAATATGTTCTCTAAAAGGAGTTTTCAAGTATGTTAGCTCTCCGCGGGCCGGACAAAATCTGTCCGCAGGCCGTAGTTTGGAGACCCCTGGCCTAGACGATTATTTTATACACATTTGCTTCTGCAGCCTATAATAGAACAACTCGGGGCTCAGTGACTAAAGCATCGGTTAGTCTACTATTTTTTGTTTTTTTTTTTTTTTTTGGTGTTTAACGTCCGACTATTGTGCACACTTGGGCTAATGCAGACGATTGGATGATTTATAGCGTATGAAAATGCCAAGCCCTGGCCAGGAATCGAACCCGGGTCCTCGGGGTGAAAGCCCAGTAAGCTATGAACGTTTAGTCTACTGTGTCACTCAATTGCACACCTACAGATTTGTAGTTCAAACCGCAGTTACTCTCGTTGCTTTTCCCTTACTGTTAACACTGATCTCTCGTCCCCATTTGTATAGTCTAACTGACATAAAATATAGACGTTATAAAAAAGATTATAAAATTGTCATCATGATACTGCATTAAGAACATTTAATTTTGGTAGTTTTGTTTATACTGCAATATCTCATGAAGATTTTCTGATACCCATATATACCCATTACCAGCATTTATTTTTTATTTAAAAAAAAATATTGATTTGTTATTGAATACGGCACAATAAAAAAAAGTCTTCATCTTCATAATTTCATAGAACACAAGTCATAATCTGTAAGGCTTTAGAACTTGTAACAGCTGTAAACAATATAGAAGCTGTTTTATTTACTTTAAAATTTCTGCACAGATGACATTGGAATTACTAATTCAAATCACGCTTTCCTAATAGATTTTTTTAAACTGTACACATTCAGCAGTCTCTTTACACAAATGCCATGTTCTTCCCTTTGATGATAACCTCAACGGTTTTTCGCCGGAAAAAAAATTTACAAAATAATTATAAACTGTTTATACTATCCACAAGTGTTATTATCACTCAGGGGATCACAGTTGATCTTGATATGTATTAAGATAAATATATTAATACATTAATATTAATGATGCACATTCAACACAATCACAGATTCACATTTTGCAAATTTCAAAACACAGATGTTTTCTGTTCTTTGCTACTAGTGCTTTTAAGAGGAAGGAACAGGATACAGTTTATGAGTTTTTGCAGAGCTAAAACTGTTTGAGTTGCTCTTTCATTTCATAATAAATCATTTAATAAATATTACATGGTTTTAAAACTTGATATTTATTTAGAAACAGTCTTTACTTCAAAGGTGACACAATAAAAAAATCTAGTTCTAATTATACATTTCTGTGTTTGATTCTAGGTTGTTGATTTTAACTTCGGTGTGACTTTAGACGAACGGATTTACATTGCAGCTCTGTTAATTCCTTTGATTCTCATCAGTTGGGTTCCAAACCTCAAGTCTCTCGCACCATTCTCAATGGTGGCAAATATATTCATGGGCCTCGGATTAGGAATTACAATTTACTATTTGGTTATCGATTTGCCAGCACCGTCGTCACGTCCACAGTTCAATGAAAACTTATTGGAAATACCTCAGTTTTTCAGCATATGCATTTTCGCCATGGAAGCTATTGGTGTAGTACGTATACATGCATTATTATTGTACAAATAACTAATAGTGGTATACATGGCTTTATTTTATTGTTGTGCTTGACCTAGAGCAGTCCGACATTTTTTCGCTTAATCTTAGTGGTGGTAGGAAGAAAATAAATTATGTGTTAACATCGTACCTCTTAATGTTTACAAGAGCATAGAAGCTACACTCTAATTCATAGTCTTTATTAAAATTACGTTTAATATCTTAAGTAAAACTTTTCAAACAATATTTCAGAACCTAACCTAAAAAATACATAACCCTTTTATTGCTTCCCGTTCAGTAATAACTTTTTTTGTTAACATTTAACTTAAATTCTGTTCATTGAACATTTTAAGAAACTTATAACTTAAAATAGTGGATGACACTGTATTGTTTTCATTTATCTGTACAGGTAATGCCTTTAGAAAACTCTATGAAGACGCCGCAACACTTCATTGGTATCTGCGGAGTACTGAATCAAGGAATGGGAGGAGTTACTTTAATTTATGTCTTGTTAGGATTTCTGGGATATCTCAAGTATGGAGATGCAACTTTAGGCAGTATTACGCTCAATTTAGACACAAATTTATGGTTAGTAGAATACTTAATTTGCTTTGCTTAAGTAATATACTTACTTTTTCTTCTTCTTCTACGTTTCACCCACTTTGGGGGACGATTGATCAATCAATGTTCAGTGTGTCGTGCTTTCCTGTCCGCCCAGTATTTCTTCATCCTTTCAGATCTTGCCGTCCTCTCTGCCTCAGAAATCCTATATGGTATTTTGGTCTTGACCCTGTCCTGGAACCTCTTCATTTTACCTTCGATTATACTCTTTGCGGATCTATCTGCAAGCATCTCTTCTGTAATTTGAAACTCTCGTAGGTCCCTCTCTATCTCCTTAAACCAGTTCAGTTTGGTTTTCTTATTGGGAAAAAGTCGAAGATCCTTTTGTTATCCTTTCGGGTCCATTCGTAGGATGTGACCATAGAAGTCAATCCTCCTTTTCTTTATTGTATGGGACATCTTTTCGGTCCTCCCTATACAGGGTCTCATTACTAATGTGCACAAGTTTATGTTTGAGATTCCAGGACGCTCCAACTCGTCTCTGTGTAATGTTGCAGACTCCCCAGAATTACTTTTTCATATTAATAATTTAAATTAATACATTAAAAAAGTATAATTAAACTACTAAAATTTTACAAGTTCACTAGAAAATACCTTTTTTTTGAATACAGTTTATAATACAATGCTACTTTACATTTTGTTTTAAATAATTGGTTCACTTAAGTTCAAATGTTTCCAATAATAACAATTCACTACACAAAATGATTGCTCTTTTTTACAAATATGAAAATATAAATAATCAAAGCAATTCTATTACATACAGTATGAGATATTTGCAGTAGTGTGGGTAGTTAAATATGCACTTCCTGTAATTTAAATAATATGCCCCCCCCCCCAGGTCCAGAGGCAGAGAAATGAGTCAGTTGAATTTTTTTGTCCTTTCTGAATCGTCGAATTGTTGACTATGTGAAATGATGTTATAAAAGCACGTTCTTATATTATCTAACCTGCAAAATTAATATTATATCCCATCACTATCTCTATATACTATGTTATTTTTTATCTCATTTTTGCCTGGTATGCATACACTGAACCAAGATGGCTGGTAAATTAATCATCAGAGGTGTAAATGTACGAGGTGTGTTCAGAAAGTAATGAGAATTTTTAAATTTTGCGGGTTTGGAGAGTACGCATTTTTTTTTTATTATGTTGGTATACATGCCCTTGAAGTATGATAAAACTTTCAGCTATAGTCACTCACTCACACATACACACACACACACACACATTTTTTGCTCCTCTCAGCAGTAGAGCGATTCTATTTAAACTGCTGTATATGTGTGCATTCTACATATTTTAATTACGTTTTAAGTGAAATCAAAGCATAAGTAGGTTGTTTGTGTATATGAACATATGTTGAAGGAATTAAACTTTATATAATATTTAATAAATATTAATATGTAATTTTTTTTTTAATATTTTGTTTTTAGGCCGGCACAACTGGTCAAAGTACTGATTGCCCTGGGTGTTCTCTGCACTTACGGTCTTCAGTATTACGTCTGCTTAGAAATTGTTTGGAATGGTGTAAAAGACAAATGCAAGAAAAACGCCAGGTTCTACGAGTATCTGGTGCGCACTTTGCTGACAACAGTAGCAGGTAATGTTTTGTAAACTTTTGTAGAATCAATCAATATACAATAATTTAAATGTGACATTAATATAATGCTAACACTATATTAGTACAAATATATATTTGCTCTGCATTAATACAGAAAGTAGTGCTATCATATCCTCGAAAATAGAGTAGTTTTTTTTTACTTTCTCCCGACTGTTTACAGTACTGTTAGTATGAATGCGTGAATGAATGTTATGGATTACAAACACACTGTGACCTTCATAGATGTATTATGCTCCCCTTCCTACATTCAGTCCTAGCCTCTTCTAACTGGTAACTTCCAAAATACTAGCTCTCCTTGTAGAAATTGCCTCAGTGTACCAGTAGGTAATAGGAACTTTCCTCGTCTCTCCCATATTATCCGCAAGTTGGATTTTCTACTAAGTCAAGATTCCTAAGATGTCTTTTAGGGTGCAATGCTCCATAAGAAAACCCGTCAACATTTTTAGGTTATTTTTACTAAGGTCGATACAGATCTTTGCTCTGCTCCAGTCGAAGTTCCTGAGGAGCTCCTTGCCCTGTCTTTAACCTCACTTGTTTCCCCAAGGTTTGGACCATCTAGCCTGCGCTTCCTCTTTAAGCTTTATCTTGATATTCACGTCCTTGCCAGCACATCTGCTTTCTCACTTCCCTCTATCTTAGCATGTCTTGGAATTCAGGGGAGTGCTGTTTGCACGATTAGTCTTGTGATCTTGGAAAGCTAAAACTAGATCAGGAGAGATGTTCAATCGTTTTTTTTTTTTATTGATAACGTTTGCCAAGGTATGTTACTAAAGCTGATCACTGTGCACATTACCATTACTTTTAACACCTCACTCTAAAATGGCTAGTAATGACAAAACCTTAAGGCCAGAATAGTATTAGGAGTAAGATAAAAAGTAATGTTTGCAATAAATTCAGTGCAAGTTCTAGTGTGTCCTGCACACTTAAGTTTTACAATTAGAGAGAAAGGGGAAGGAGTGGTCATATTTAATACAAGTAATAGTCACGAGAGAGTATTGTTTAATGTTGATGGACAAATGAAATTGTCACAAAAATTTCTCTTAAATCAGTTAATTTTAAGCACAAGAGCTTAAACTTAATCTCATGGTTCATGTGTGGCTTACAGATTGTCTGTATAAATAAGAAGTACTTAGTTTATGTTTATAGAGACTGTCTACCCTCCAATGCCTGAAATCATGTGGTTTTCACATTAGTTTTGTGTATATACATATAGTACATATTGTAGTACTGTCACCAATCGATATTTTGTACTTAAACGGACCAGGAATAAAGTACTGGGTCTTGATAATTGCAATAATCGAACTTCCTCAGTATGAAATAAGGAAAGGACCAAAGTATGTTGTTTTCATACGATTTATTGAGTTTTTCTTGGGGTCAGCGTCTCAGTATGAATAAAGATTTTTATGAATTTTAGAGTAATTACAGTACAATATATGTTTCTATATTGACTCTTTATATGATTAGGATTATATACCTATTCTTCCCATCAGTGGTCTATCAACTCACCTCATAAAGGCTACCGTGGTTTCGAAACTCTATAGTTTCATCTTCAGGTCATACAAAATGTTAAATCCCTCTGTCGAGGTCGTCACAAAGTCAAACAAAACATTAAAACATACATCACAAACACTGAGCACAATTACACGATTAAAATATTCACGATGAAATTCTAGAGTCCGGAATGTAACGATGTACGGGTCACGTGTTTAGCTTGGCCAAGCCGAATTTCGTGATGAATATTTTAAATGTGTAATTGTGCTTAGTGTTTGTGATATATGTTTTAATGTTTTGTTTGACTTTGTGACGACCTCGACAGAGGGATTTAACATTTTGTATGGCCTGAAGATGAAACTATAGAGTTTCGAAACCTCAGTAACCTTTATGAAGTGAGTTGATAGACCACTGACGGGAAGAATAGGTATATAGTCCTAATCATTTGAATATGTGGTCCGGTGGCTATGTTACAATAATGATTCTTTATAGTTCAAACAATCGCTATAATTAAACAGGTGTCAGATTAGAAAGATTTACTATATTTTAATTTAATATTAAAATGTAAATTTTTTGTTTTTTTTTTCAGTACTACTTGCAGTTGTAGTTCCTACGATTGGTCCGTTCTTAGGTTTGATTGGAGCGTTGTGTTTCTCCTTCCTCGGACTGATTATTCCTGTATTTATTGAAATCGTAACATTCTGGGACATTGGATTCGGCGCGTGCAACTGGATTATATGGAAAAACATATTACTTTTTATTTTTGGAGTACTGGCTTTAGTTTTTGGTTCTTATACAAGTGTCTTAGAAATAATTAAAGTGTACATAGGAGACGCACAGCTTAAATTAAACGGAACAGATATTATTACGAATACAACAATGGCAGCAATCTCAAATGTGACGGAGATCTTGACCTCAACTACGGCAAAAATATCGTAGGAAATACTTTAAGGAAACAGTACATTTTCTAACATTTAGAAAAATGTTTACAAAAGAGTGGTGCTGGAACATCATTCAATTCATTTACTTTAATGTTATTTAAACAATAATTGAAACACAACAAATAATTGTGGTAAGTTAGACCTACTACTACCTTCTGTATATTTTTGTTTATATTATGAAGTAATATGCATTCTCATATAAAGATATAAAACCTTAACAAATATCAAAACTAAATTCAAAGTTAGTGAAAACATAAAAAAAATATTTACGTTTTAAGAGAATGTAAATTGCAAATAAGTTTTTTTTTTATTACGGTACAATTTGTCATTGTAGCTAGAATCAAAAGACAAAATATTTGTTATTTTATGTGTAGATTCTGTAAATTTGTTAATGTGTTACGCAATGAAGGTAATTGCTTATAAATTTTGCAGTTATATTTAAAAGTGTCTAAATTAATAATGTTATACATACACAAACAACTTTAATTACACATAATGACACTATATGGGACGTAATTCTTTTTTATATATAACTGGAAGTTTATTGGTTTCTTATTAGTTTATTGCAATGTGAAATATTTATCAGTGTTTAGAATCTGTAAGTGAAGTACAAGATCCTATTATGGCACAAGTGTTTTGTAACACACTGTAGCATCTAGATGTCAGAATTACCAACTGTAACAGTTTCATTTATTTTTCAATCCCAAATGTACATAAAAATACAGCATAATTTTTACAAACATTTTTATTTTAAAAATAAGGAAGCAAAAATCAAAAATAATGTTAGTAAATATGTTATATTTGGCATTACTGTATACGGAAAAAATATGCTTATGATTAACAATATATATTTTGATTTTCTGAAAAGTTAAAAACAACAGAGCACAAAAAAATGTGTGCCCGAGTAAACTAAATTACTTTTCAAAAAATAAGAACTTATATTGATCTCGTAATTAGTTTTATAACTATTGATTTTGTACAAAAAAATTACAGAATAATTCGCAATCATTTCATAATGAATATGGCAAATCAAATGATTTAATATAAGTTGCTTCTGCAAGAGTAAGCCAAAAACGTCTTGTCAAATAAATTGAGTTATGGTCGTTGTAAATAACTTTCTTTAAGCTACTATGTATACAGTTTGTCTAGATACAATACAGCGAATCAGCCTGCCTTTTACTTGTCATGTAAGAGATATTGCTCAGGCTATTTCTAATTCTATAGAACTAATTCTATATTTCTCAGGCAGAACAAGATAATTCTATAAAAAATAAGCCTTTGGACCTTTTTACACGATTAATTTGCTTAGCATTTATATTCAAATAATCAAGTGTTGAGTTATAACAGTGAAGAGTAACTCAAATTACTTGTTTTGCAAATTTTTACATTTCATTTAATTTTAAAAGTTGTATACTTAAACTTCTAAACTAGGTAAAGTTCAGTTTAGGTTATGTAGGCCTAGTATTTTGTACAGAGTAAAAAAAAATTATATATTTTTTTGTTATTTAATAAGTTAATTTACTTTTATAATTTACTGCAGAATAAAATTAATAAATATGTTTTTACTTTCAAAATGAGAGTGCGGTATTGAAAAAAACAATTTTTATTGTCATACCAGTTAATTGCAACAATGCCTTTAAAAAGCTCAATGGTGTCATGTCCTCAAATAAACGGAGCTTTTAAAATATGCCTTTTCAATGTATTAACACTGCTTTTTTAAAGGAATGTAATTAAATGTTATTTATAATTCACTTAACTTTGTAATGTTTAGCACAAATTTCACATTAAAGTGTCACATCAAATATTTGTGTAGAATGAATGTAGCCTATTACAAGAAAACCAATATTGTCTGTATTAAGATATGGAGCTATTACATATTATTTAGCCAAGTTATTTTTTATGAACAGATAAATTTTGAAAGTAAGTGGTAAAAAATAAAACTCCAGAAAAAAATTAAATTTCACCTTTCAGGCATGACAATTAATTATTGATAAAAAAATCTTCAAGATTTCACTTTTATGTTAAATATTAATTAAAGAAAAATTCTAGTAGCCTATGTGTCTTAGATTTATTTCGTCTCGTTTCAACAGATTGTATAGACAGGCGGAAATGATTTTAAAATATTTGGTAGAACAGGACAAGATTTTGTACCACATTGAAATGGCATAGTCTTTATGTTTTACATATATTTGTCCATATTAAGTATAAATAGCTATAATATTTGTATTGTAGTTTGGATAAATGTAAAACTTTCTTTTAAAAAATAATGGTATTTATGCAGTGTATGTTGTTTTTTTAAATAGTGATTTTTGAATATTTTTTGTTTTATTTTATACCTTATTACCCAATTAACTCACATTTACCCATGGAAAATAATATTTTTTTAAATTATTTACAATTTTAGGATGTTTTTTTATGGAACTATGTTGGGATATAATTGTTGTTTATATTGCATTGAACAACTAAATTTCATACATGGATTTACCAGTCATGCACATTATTATTTACAGTACTTAGTGCTCATGAAAGTTGCACATTCTGACAGCCATTACTAAATGTTAAGGTTTATTGCTTTGTTCATTTAATTAAATATGTTGTTGATAGTGTACTAGGATTCACCCCGAGGACCTGGGTTCATTTCCCGGTCAGGGCTTGGCATTTTCATACGCTATAAATCATCCCATCGTCTGCATTAGCCCAAGTGTGCACAATAGTTGGACGTTACACACCAAAAAAAAAAAAAAATAATAAATAAATAAATAATAAATATGTTGTTCACCCAACAACCATGTCCATTAGGTTTTTTTAAATAAAATAAGGGTTTTTTATCACCTAACAACCGTGTTAGGTTTACCACCCAACAACCATGCCAGTTAGATCACTGAGTATTAAAAAAATAATAGTTTTTTTATTATTTTAGTGATCAAAAACAGTTACCTACTTTTGTGCAATAGCAATTTTGAGGTTATGCGAGTCATTTTTATTTTCAATTGTTATCGAACTTTGATTTTATATTTTGGATTATTGATTTTGGGCATGTATGTAATAAAGCGTCTAAGCAAAAAAAAAAAAAAAAATAATAAAATTACCAAAATCGAAAACAACATACACTACATAGGCTATTTACCAAATAATTTACTGTAGTGAAATTATTGATTTCTGTACAATTTTGAAGAACTTGTTATACATTGTAAAAAATATGCATAAGTGTTATAGAAGTACTATAACGCGTAATGCATTGATTGTTGTTAAATCACTGAATAAAGTAAGTTGAATTTATGAAAACTTAAGTAAATATAGATTATTTTTAATGCTATTAATTATAACTTTTTAATGTTTTTTGTGAATATTGGTATCATTTAAAAAGTACCAATGATCAAACCGTCCGTCAATGCCTGTTTTTTAATGTATTAATATTATGTGAGTAAAACAATGTGTTTTATTAATCCAACTTATTCCATTAAAACCAGAAATCACATCCAAACATTTTACATCATCTCAAACTAAATGTCATTTGCTGTCCAGATGAAAATTAATAAACTTTAAATAATGATGCTAAATCAAATATTTAATATATGCAATATGCTACTGATTATCCAACATGTATTTAATTACTGTCAGTTTTTCAAAAAACAGATTAAAATAGTGGAACAGGAAGAAAACAAAAATTTATTTGTATCGGATTCACATTTTATCATGTACCTTGCTATTGTTAAGGGATGGAAATTGAAACTGTATTTTTTTAACAGGATTATGGAATGTATTAATAGACTAGAACTGGAATTTATTATAGCGACATAAAAGTTTTTACAAGCATTATCACATTCTCTATTGTGCCACAATATGTAAGCCCTATATAAAATAATACAGATCATAAAATAATGCTACATTCAGAAACTTATCAAAGCATATTAAAGTATCTACAAATGCTTGAAATACTCAATAGGTGCAGCTAGTCTGCAACCCCTGCGGGGCAAGGACAGAGTGTAAACAAACATAAGATACAATTTAGATTCTAAGTGAAGACAATACGTTCGAGAGTGTTTTGGTGAACTAAACACAATTTTTAAAGAAATCTTAAAACTTTCTCCACTTCTTCGTACTCAGCCCCCCCACCTGAGGCACGAAGCACAATATCGCCCTTACAATTGCAGCTCTCTTAAGAGTTGTAATCAACCTTGAATTTTTCTTTAAGCCTTAAAGCACACCAGCCCATAACTGTTTTAGTAACCGTTTTCTGTTTATATGGAAAAAGGTATCTACTATCCAATATAGTACACCTCTAAAAGAAAACTTATTGAATATTTTAGTTCTCATTAAAAAAATGTTTTATTTTCAACGGGTTTTGTTTCATAAAAAAGAAAGAGAAACTTTTTTTGTACTGCTGAATTTTATTACTATAATTACATTTCAGAATACAATTTTACTTTTATTTTTAACTTATAAAATTAAAAATTATTTTAAAATAATTCAAGACTTTATTTCTCTAGCGGTGCATAGTTGAGTAACTTTTCAATTAGGTCTACATGACCTAAAAGCATTCTTCTGCAGCAATATCGTTTTAGTCCAAGTGCATCGAGCGCATCTCTGAAAAAAAAACCAACTTATTAGTTTATATCTTTTCAATCTCAGTTTATGTGGACCTGACATATGACTATTATAATAAAATATATTGCTGATTAAAATAAAAACTGTGTAAAAGATTTTTCAAGATCTTGAAGTGAAGGAATGGTATACAGTAGTTTATGAAATATAAAGTCGCTAGAAAGAGATTTTGGAATGAGATATGATTTGGTAAATATGCAGTGTAGGTTGATTTCGATTTTTTAGTAATTTTTTCACTAAAATGCTTTATTATTTTCCCAAAAGCAATAATCTAAAATATAAAATGCAGGAAGTACAATATAAATCACAATAAAAGTGACCTGCATAACCTCAAAATTGCTACCGGTAACATGTTTTTGATCGTTACAATGACAAAAATCCTTTCATTTTTTAAAAAAATGAACCATGTCGATAACCTAACTGACACGGTTGTTTTGTGGTGGACCTAACACAGTTGATGGATAATAAAAATACATGTATTTAAAAAAAAAAGAATTCTCAAAACTAACTGACACAATTGTTGGGTGGTGGAACCTAACTAACACTGTTGCTGCATGATAAAAACACTTATTAAAAAACACACATATAATACTCAATAACCAAACTGACATGGTGTTGAGTGAAAGAGCTATTTAACTAAACTAGTTATTCTGTAGGTAATGTACTGTTGATTGCTAAAACGATAATAAAACAGTTATTTAGAAAAAAAATACTCAATGACCTAAATGACACGGTTGTTACGCGGTGAACCTAACACAAAAAGAGGCAAATTGCAAAGTTCAAAAATAATAGACGTTATAATAATGTTTTCTTTACGAGATTGAACCAAAGAAAAAAGAAATAAACCTTAAAAGTAATGATTGTCAGAATGTGTAACATTCTGAATAAGCAGTCAGTACATGTAGTTAATAACATGCATGACCAGTAAATCCGTGTATGAAATTTAATATGTTTAATGCATTGCGAACAGCAATGATGTCACAATATAGTTCCAATAAAAATAGCCTAAAATCGTAAGTAATCTTTAAAAAAATATTTTCCATGGGTGAATACATGTTAATTAGATAATAATGTATAAAACAAAAACTATTCAAAAATCACTATTTGAGAAAAATAACCTATACTGCATAAATACCAGTGATTTAAAAATAATAAGATTAGGTTTCCATGGCTATGCTGTCTTTGACAGTTACTAAAAACTGTCAAGACTCTAAACATTGCTTACCTTAGCTCTTAATGTTAGTAAAACTCACCCTTCAGTATATTCAGCTTGAAGAAGTCCCAAGTAGGCTTCCCATTTATTTCCAATAACCTTACCGCAAGTAAAACAGCGGATTGGGATAATCATTATTGAACTAAAACAGTACGGTATGTTAAATAGCATTCATTACCACAATTTTTTTTTTTTTACTAAGATTATAGAACCTTAAAACGTTTTAAATCAGGTACAGATTTGATCCATACCCTCAAATTATTGTGTATTGTTTCCTCACACATACACCACAAATGTGTGACCATAAAATAATATGACTTTGACAATGACAAACAGTGATAAATGAAGTTAAAAAAAAGTTGTTTTTAATGCTAATTTAAGAGTATATATCGCTTAGTTTAAAACAAAAACTAGAAAGATTTCACCAGCCCCTAGGCTAGTATACGTAAATACACATCTGGTTTGTATTAGCTTTACATTATCATAAGATTGCAATTCTTTGTAAATGAAAACAAATCATTTTAAGAATTTCTTGGCGGTTGTGCAACTTCTACAAAACCCGTCAAAACAAGCAAGACTAACATAAAAAACCCATGAATCATGCATGGATCACTACCCAAGTGTAATAGAATATTTACATAAAATCTAAATCGAGTTATACATACATTACTTACCGAGGCTGTAATTCAACAAGTACTTTTCGATTAAATTATTCTGGATTTTGTTTAATTACTTTTAACTGATAATATAACCAAAAACACAAACGGTATTCACATCAAGTTACATACGTCTCAGGCTTGCTGATTGTTTGTTATATTATCTGGTTACAGTCACAGATACACACTGTGTAAATGTTTAAATGTGTTTAACATTTAAACACATTATACTGTGCAGTATAAAGCAAGAAGACAAGGTCAGATAAAAAAAATTGAGGTACTGTATAGCAATAATAATATTATTTTAAATTATATTTTTGTAAAATATACATATTTTACAACTGCATATGTATCAACAGCTGTTTAAATACAAAATAATGTTGACAGTGTAATATCATGCATGGCCCAGACTCAAGACAAAAAAACAAATATTTCTGTGGTTTAGATATATGAGAATTGAAAAAATACAATCGCCTACATTGTTTTTTTAAGAATTACAGAATAAACTTGATTTTGGTGACACAATTTATAAAGAAACCATTTTTTAAAATATTCTTTTACTTACATATAATGTCAAAGTCACTAATATTTGTTGACTAAAAAAGTTAGGTTTCTTGATCTTTTACAAATTTATAAAAACAACACTATATTAAATAAAATATCATTTTCTCCTTGAAAAAACATCAATTTTACGTAATTAAGATCCACTATTCAATAGTTACTAAATTTTCAGTGCTCAACAGAATTAAAGTTAATATTTAGCATAGATAAACTAAACTTGTAGGTATCACGAATTCCTGTTATCGATTAACAGATATAGGTAACTGTCTGGTGCTGCTATCTACAGCATTGTGTCATATTGAGTTGTTTAGTTTTAGCAGACGACAGTTGCGCATGCCGCGCCAGGCAAACTGGGTGACAATTTGGAACGTTATGAGTGAGCATTTTTTTATACGAAAATTTGTGAAGTGCAAGTGGTATTTGTAAAATAATGTGATAATTGTTTTCGTAATACTTTTCCATAATAAATAGGAGCTGTTCAGTGTTTGTTTTCGCTAAAACAAGATTAAGCGCTTTTTTTAATAACACCCTCTGGAAGATAATGAGTGATGGGGAGGCAGAACTTTCACCGGTGAGAAAAAAATACAATTTTATGTTTTTTTTATAGTTAAAAAATATTTAATGAAAGAATTCCCCTAAAAATATATGTTTTCTAAAAAATTAAGACTAAAAATGTATATTACATTTTCATTTCCATATAGTAGACCCATTACTCATAATATATATAAAAAACACACAAACTAATTACATTAACCACATTACAAATTAACACTAATTAGATAATTAGTAAGCCTATATTGGGCTTAAAATTCCATAGCAGTAGACCTTTTAAACGTAAACTAAAATGTTTTTATATTTTTTTACTACTTTCTTAGGCTTACATTTTATTTTCAAACATATAATTATCGAACGAATGAGTAGTTTGACTAATATATGCGTATAAACTGTTGCCCTGACTTGAACATGAATGCAAATAGTCGATTTTAATATACCTGTTTTTACATATCTAGGTCTTCTGCAAGTGCCGTTTAATGCACAATCAGCTGACAGTCATATCCCTACAGTAAAATTTCTTTCTCGTGTTGCATACAGCTGTAAATATAACTTATAACTGCGACACATTACAAGGATTTAAGAAAAGCTTAGTTTTTATTTGGCCGACAAAAATATAGAAGGCAGAGGCATAAAATCGTTTACACATCACGTACTTAATGATTTAGTATGTTTAACTCTTTGTGTTCCTGTATATTAAATGCTTAATCTATGTAGTTTTTTGACGAAAATCTATCTTTTATAACATTTTAAATACGTTTTCTTTAAACAAAAGATCGCAGAAAATTTGGAATTCGATTTTTAAGCAAATTGATAGCTTCTCTTTTCTTTCATATGTTAATATAATGCAGTTTCGATTTTAAAAAAATACAAAACAAACTTAATATATATTTATAGAATATTTTGTAATTTTCAATAATGCATATAATCTAATTTCGTTCATTAATTTTATTACTGTACTGTTTATAGAATAATGTACATTTTATCTCTTAAATTCAATAGTAAAACAATTAAATTGATAAAAAATAAGCTAGTTTAGTGTATGGGTATACACTAACAGGCTTCGATTATTAACCTTAAATAACTGTTAAACGAGCTATGGTTCTGCAGCAACCATTTTTGTAGACAAAATAGCCCCGGGAAAATGACGTGTGCACCAACCCTATGACCTCAATCTAAGAAACAGCAGTCAACATCGTTATTTTATTCATTATGATCTAATTCCTTTATATATTATAAAAAGCTGAATTATTTTTAGTACGTTTAAAAATAATAAGTAATGCTAAAAAACTTCTCGTCTTGTTTCGAAAGGCGATTTCACTGTGAATTGGAGAATAAAAAAATATTAACTTTTTTTAGTCCAATTTTCCGTGAACAAGGACTTTCAAAATAAATATATAAATATGTTTTGAATGCACTTTTATGGAGTGTTGTTAACTTTCGGAAATGTGCTTTAAACTCTAGTCAGTAGATGAGTAACAATTTTCAAAATTATAGTTGAGTAGTCCATCAAGAAATAAAATGTAGCCTACGGATCTAACAAAGCCGATATTGTAAAGGCCACGGTTCCTATATTAGTGACATATCATTTTCTTATAGTAGACCCTATTTCCAACTGTTATTTAGCGATTTTCCATTGAAAGATTAGCTTCTGTCGCGGCCATCATGATAATATATTAGCACTCGTGTTTGCAATTTTGGTCCAATTCGATTCAAACCCGGCACAAGAATCGATTTTGGTAATTGCTTAGACGCGTTCTTTACGTAGCGAAATCTGCTCAATTTAAAAATGGCGGCCATTTCAAAGTTTAAAAATCCGTAACTATTTTGCCAGCAATATTTTTGAAAATCTCATTTCGCCGTCGTAGCGTTGGAAACTGAATAAATAAGCGTTTTGAATTTTCAACATCCGTTGAAATTAAGAAATTCACTTTGACCCTGGCAGCGGCCAGGGTTCATTTTCGTATTAACAGTGTAATTTGTACATTTAAAATGTCAATACGTGCAGGGTTTTATGATCAGGTTTGAAAAAAGGGATAAAGAATGGAAAATCGCGTCAGCGAGACAGCTGCGTGCCGCGATTATTTTGCGTTTAGTAAGAATCAAATTGATCGATAACGAACTAATTTGAAGGTAGGTTAAAATTTACATTGAACTGTATACGTTAATTCCGTTCGCAACACCTGTTTAAATACGGTCTGTAACAGGCTGTATGGCCTTGTGTTATTGCCTAACCATATTCGATGCGGTTAGGTTAAAACAAGACAATCCAGTTAGGCGTAGGCTGTAAGCCTTATCATTACGTTTACCTTATTAGGTCAAGTTCGATTATCCGTAAATTTGACAAGTATCGGTTTAATTCGATTATCGACTGTGCCTACAGCGTAAACATCCCCGACAGGAATTTAAGATTTGTTCGCGTTTAGAAAACATTTTTGTGTCCTATCGTTGGATTGTATATTTAAAAATAAAGTGATTGTTGCGTAATATTTTTATTGACTCAGCGTTTCGGAACTACGTTCCATCATCAGGATAAAAACACTATTGCGATGACGTTTTACATTAAGTGAACACAAATTACGTACATTTTTGTTGTTGTTTTTTCGTTATAAAATGTGAAAGAAAAGTGTAAGAAATGCGCACTGATCGACAGACGGGAAACTTAGATTAATCGCGGCACACGGTTTGGCTGACGTTATTGAAGCGAATTTTCAGTGGAAAACGGCCTTGATCAGATATTTTCCAACTTAATGATCGTACTGTAAGCAATCGCTAAACTTTGCCCGGAAGCGAATTCCCCCAAAAAATGTCACTATCCAATCCATCTTTTGAAATTCTGATTTCACCGTCATAATCAACATGAAAATCCGCATATACTAGCATTTTAAATGTCGTTGAAAATATTAAAATGAACCCTGACCGCCGTCAAATAAAAATTCTTAATTTCGTTGGAATATTTTGAAAATTCGCAATAATTTGTGCAGTTGTTAACGCTGATTACGATGGTGAAATCAGATTTTCAAAAAAAAACAGACAAAAAAGTTAAAGATTTTTAAAGACTTGAAGTGGCCTTTTCGATTTTGCTGGTTAACGAATCCAAGCTATTACCAGAATCCATTTTGTGCTAAATTTGAATAAAATCGGATCAAAATTGCAAACGTGAGCGTGCTAATGACAATAATAAATTTTAACGATCTCTTAAAAAGTGACCTAGAGATCAGGATCGGTGCTCATTTCAAGGACCCAAGTCCCTGGTTTGGGTCTTACCTTGATGGACACTTCAATAGTTTGTTTTCCACTTTCATAAATTTTTTAGCGCAGTGGAGTTTTTTCGACGTAGCTTCCGGAAACGTATTTTTAAAAAACCGGAAATGAAATCTTACCGTTAGTTTGTTTTACAATCGAACCTTAATTTCTTTTCCTTTCAAACTGCATGGATTGACTTAGTTATGGTTCTTTATAAAATTTTAAATCTAATTTTGTCGATAGAGGACATAGTGAAGTGTTTTTTTTCAAACATGATAACTTTTTGTTATCAAAACAAGGCATGAGATGTATTTCCTGAATTTTTATTCATTTAATATCCTAAATTAGAGAAGGAGGAATAAAATGTATTCAAGTTTAAAATAGGCCTCTAAGTTAGGCCTAACCTAAGTTATAAAATGTTTCAAGGTTTTTAAATGATTACCAAGTCTTTAACAATGATGTGTCACCAAGTAGGCCTACTTAACATGCAACACTATTTTTGTGACTATAGTACGTACAGGAAAAGATGTTTTTTTAAATGATAACTATATTCACAACACCGACTATACTGTATAACCGATTGAAGATCTGACTTGTATATTAAGCAGGCCCTGACTCATTGTTATAAAATACAAAGACTATAGGCTACAACGTTGCCCTTATTTGAAAACGTTTAAAATTTTTGTAAAAAAATGTAAAAACTACTGGAAAATACATGGATTATCAGCCGAATATACAATCTTTTAATAATACTTCAGTAATTTTTGGGGGGAAGCAATAATTTTGAAAATCAAGACAATTTCGAAGAACGAAATTAACGGATATCAGGGTTCATTTTAATATTTTCAATGTATTTTGGATGTTAAAAACGCTAATATATGCAGATTTTGATTCAAACCCGGCACGATAGCTTGAACGAGTTCGTTTCCCAGAAAAATCCGTTTCAATATGGCGGCCGTTACGAATCCTTAACATCGTTTTTTTACGTTACACGTTTTTGAAAATCTGCTTTCGCCATCGTAATCAGCGTTTAAAATTCCCAGAATCCATTAAAATTCACGGCGATCTGGGTTTATTTTTTTACAAAAACATCCATTTAATCTTTCGTCACTTTAAATGTTGCCTCAGTTGCAAGAACATTTTTAACAAACCTTTACGTAAAGGATGTTTAAAGCCTTGTTAAAATTAATAACTGTTTTAATGGCTGACAAGATGGCCGTCCTACGAACAGCTGATCATTTTCAGGTTATTTGTAGGAATACAATTGTTTTTAAGGTTATGTATTTTGTGTACATTCGTTTACTGTTTCCAGTAGCAAGCATATTGTTGCTACTTTTGTATTTTCGAATAAAATAAACAGAAACTAAAATTGTACAAAAATTAATGGTTATTTAAAACTAAAGTTTAACAAAACTAATACTACAACAATATAAAACAATAAGCATTTTTATCGATAGTACATGTATGAATGTAGCCTAGTTGATAGCGTACTAGGCTTTCACCCCGAGGACCCGGGTTCGATTCACGACCAGGGCTTGGCATTTTCATACGCTATAAATCATCCCATCGTCTGCATTAGCCCAAGTGTGCACAATAGTTGGACGTTAAAAAAAAAATAAAAATATCGATAGTAAAACAAGGTCTAAAAATACATTTAAACATTATTTAAAGGAGCTGCACATGTCAATTACTTTAACAAGCGTACAACGGTCCTTTAAATTTTAACAGACGAGAAAGCAGCACAACATTTAACCATAGATTAAAGATTTAAAGCTCTGTTATTTTAAAGAGTGATTTTTAAAACAGATTTTCTGTCTTTAATAAGGCTTTAAAATGAAATTAAAGTACATATTTTAAATAATTTAATTGAAGTTCTTGCAACCGGGCATAAGATGTTAATAATTAAATTTATTAATTTATTTAATTATTTATGCAGATTTTAAAGCTTACTGCGATGGCGAAATGAGATTTTCATTATTTTAAGGTTAAAAAATGTTAAAAATTCGCTTCAATCACGTCAGCGAGACTGAAAACAACGGATGAAACGTTATAACTGATACTATCATATGACGAGGCAAGTTCGTTACCTAACTGGAATGTAAGCACACCCTGTAGTGACGTCATTATAATCCTACCCACCGCGAGGGTTGATCACGAATAGGGTAGTTCTACCGTGCGTTAGTACAATCACAGTATTATTGATTAGGGGGTAGCCACATGCCACATGCCACATACCACATGCCACTTGCTGAAACAAGCAGGCCATTGTATGTATGTTTCTACTATATTATGTAACTATTGTATTTCATGAAATGAAATTGTCAGATACATACTTTTAAAGCATTTAATGACCGGCCGTAGGCGCCTAGTTACTAAGTGAGTCTTGGAGCGGCCATCATGGTAAGACCCAGACCCGGAATCATGAAATGAGTACTGATCCTGGCCTGTGTGTGTGTGCGCGCGCGCGTGTGTTTTGATAATCTAAAACACAGTTTTGGTACGATCTGGTTCAAATTCGACACGAAAATCGATTATGGTAATAGCTTGGACAAGTTCGTTGACCAGCAGAATTAATTAAACAGTTTGAAAATGGCGGCCAATTAAAACCTTTAAAAATTTGTAACTTTTTTATCTCGAATATTTTTGAAAATCCGATTTCACCGTCGTATTCAACGTTAACGGGTAGCCGTCTCGGTGGCCTAGTTGATAGCATACTGGGCTTTCCCCCCGAGGACCCGGGTTCGATTCCCGGCCAGGGCTTGGCATTTTCATACGCTATAAATCATCCCATCGTCTGCACGTACACAATAGTCGGACGTGAAAAAAAATCTACGTTGACGAACTGAATAAATTAGCGTTTTGATTTTTCAAAATCGTTGAAATTAAGGAATTCAACTCGAAGGCGGTCAGGGTTCATTTTCGTGTTTTCAGTGTACAATTTGATTGTTTAAAATCGTAATATATACAGATTTCAACGCTGATTGTGATGGTGAAATCAGAATTTCAAAAGGGCAAGATCATGAAAAGTA
>CM040183.1:91036882-91061882 GCA_022606455.1 Callitettix versicolor | reverse complement strand
AAATGTGGGTCTGGTAGACTAGTTCTACGTGATTCAGTTCACAACACGTAAGTACACTCAGTGGCAGTAGGCCATGTTGGCTTTCTTGCAATACAATATTAAAATCCAGTTTTTGTTGTACACTTTCATGTTTATATAAACTTAGATCAAGTAGGCATTGACACTATTAACCTTACTTTTCAAAGAATTAAAATTAGACTGAAGTGAAGCGTTGTGAAATATGTCAAATCAAGATAGCCGTGTCTTTGTAGTGAATTAAAATTTTCTAAAAATAAAGAGAAACTAACAATTCAATTATATTTTTATAGAATATTTTTGAAAACAATGTCTTATTCTTTTACATTCATAAAGTTCGTGCAGGATTGTTTTGTTCGGGCAATTAAAAGCAGAATTAGGTTATGTTCGGTAATTTAACATTTTAAACTACTGAATTATAGCTGATTGGTGCAATTAGTTTTATAAAAAGAAAAAAAACAAGAGACAGTGGCCGGCCTTAGCTTTTGGACAGGTCGGACAAAATTTAGGCTACTGTGGCGCCTATGTAAGGGACGCGTTTTTATCTAATAAAAATGGGTATACAAATACTTTTGAAATAAATTTGAAAATAATTTATTTTAATCTTAATTCATAAATATATTCATTTTAAGATTATTTAAAAAATTTATTTTTATTGATAACTTTAAAAATCTAGACAGCGGCGCCGCCCGGCTTCGCAACCCCCCCCAAAGGCCGGGGGGGGGGGGTGTTATTAACAAGAGAGTTATTAACTTTATTCATATTTTAAAGGTATCTATTTTTAAACGTTTTAGCGAATTTTACTAAAATAACACAGTTATTTCGAGAAGAAACATTATTTCGACGTTTCGGAAAAATCGTATCTTCGAGGTTGTTCTCGCTCCAAATCTGAAGTCGAACAGCCCTTTATTGGAGCTTAGGCCTACAGCAGGCTAATATATTGTAATCAACTAAAAACCTCGATTAACAAAATCAAATCACACAAGTCTATTGTTTAGTACTTATCAATTTTTCTTACTAACCTTCCTAATCGTGTTACAGCACGTTTTGACGCGTTTTATCTGTCTCTTATGATAACACTTTCGACAAACGAGGTTCCAGCGATACCGTTTTGAAATATCTCACTTCCGCGTAACGTTTCGTTAATTGTTTCCCGACCGATGTTTGTGACCTATCGAACACAACAATTGGCGGGTTTACAAACAGTAGGCTAGCCTAGGCCTTACGTTGGAGGAAGTAATACCTGCCCAGGATGTTACGACATGTTAGGCTACACCTTTGTTGTGAAATGTAGGCCTAACGTTGGCGTTTTGTTAGCGCAGGTTGACAAAAGCTTCCACCTGTACCTCGTCGACAAGAGTTCAGTGAAACAATACAGGGTCATTGCAAATAAACAGTGGCCTCCTGGTACACGAATATTCTCACACTCAAATGTACTGTGTCAGTGAATTTCCATAAGCAAACTAATGGAGCGGTCATCATGGTAACACCCAGACTTGGAAGTGAAATGAGCGCCTATCTTGAATAAATCACTTTTGAGGGGTAATTTTATAAGCGCGCGCGTGTGCTCATGCTCGTGTGTGCATTGAGAGCGCGTGCGCGTGCGGGTGTGACTGTGTATGCGGGTGTGCGTGTGTGTGCATTGAGAGCGTGTGTGTGCGTGCGCGTGCGCGTGCGAATGTGGGTGTGTATGCGGGTGTGGTGCGGTTCCGGGTGTAAGTGTGTGGTGTGCGGTTGCGGGTGTAAGTGTGTGTGCGGGTGTGTTCGGGTGTGTGTGTGGTGCTGTTGCGGGTGTAAGTGCGTGGTGTGCGGTTGTGGGTGTAAATGTGTGGTGTGCGGTTGCGGGTGTAAGTGTGTGTGAGGGTGTGTCCGGGTATGTGTGTGTGTGGTGCGGTTGCGGGTGTAAGTGTGTGAGAGTGTGTTCGGGGTGTGTGTGTGGTGCGATTGCGGGTGTAAGTGTGTGTGAGGGTGTGTCCGGGTATGTGTGTGTGTGGTGCGGTTGCTGGTGTAAGTGTGTGTGAGGGTGTGTTCGGGGTGTGTGTGTGGTGCGATTGCGGGTGTAAGTGTGTGGTGTGCGGTTGCGGGTGTAAGTGTGTGTGCGGGTGTGTTCGGGTGCGTGTGTGTGTGCGGTGCGGTTGCGGGTGTAAGTGTGTGGTGCTGTTGCGGGTGTAAGTGTGTGGTGCTGTTGCGGGTGTAAGTGCGTGGTGTGCGGTTGCGGGTGTAAGTGTGTGTAAGGTGTGTTCGGGTGTGTGTGTGTGTGTGGTGCGGTTGCGGGTGTAAGTGTGTGGTGTGCGGTTGCGGGTGTAAGTGTGTGTGCGGGTGTGTTCGGGTGTGTGTGTGTGTGTGTGTGGTGCGGTTGCGGGTGTAAGTGTGTGGTGTGTGGTTGCGGGTGTAAGTGTGTGTGCGGGTGTGTTCGGGTGTGTGTGTGTGTGTGTGTGTGCGGTGCGGTTGCGGGTGTAAGTGTGTGGTGCTGTTGCGGGTGTAAGTGCGTGGTGTGCGGTTGCGGGTGTAAGTGTGTGTAAGGTGTGTGTGTGGTTCGGGTGTGTGTGTGTGTGTGTGTGTGTGGTGCGGTTGCGGGTGTAAGTGTGTGGTGTGCGGTTGCGGGTGTAAGTGTGTGTGCGGGTGTGTTCGGTGTGTGTGTGTGTGTGTGTGTGTGTGTGCGGTTGCGGGTGTAAGTGTGTGGTGCTGTTGCGGGTGTAAGTGCGTGGTGTGCGGTTGCGGGTGTAAGTGTGTGTAAGGTGTGTTCGGGTGTGTGTGTGTGTGTGTGTGCGGTGCGGTTGCGGGTGTAAGTGTATGGTGTGCGGTTGCGGGTGTAAGTGTGTGTGCGGGTGTGTTCGGGTGTGTGTGTGTGTGTGTGTGTGTGTGGTGCGGTTGCTGATGTAAGTGTGTGTGCAGGTGTGTTCGGGTGTGTGTGTCCTCCATGCAGCGATCAAAATTATGGTACATCTTGCCGTTTAGCCAGAGAAACAGGCAGGAACTACACTCTTAATCTTTAAATCATTGGCCGCCATCTTGAAATGACGATGAATAGGGGAAAATGTCAGACGCAAGTCGTTCGAGATTTATACAAGGTACCTTCGTACCAAATTTCAAAACAATCGGTCAATGCGTTTTGCTAAAACTGCGCCAAACAAATGCCGAACTGTCGAGTAAAAACAGAGACCTCGGTCATTTAATCAGGTTTATCTTGTCTGTAGTTCGAAAATATGCTTACATTATGTATAATTCAAATTATACATAACTAGCAGAATACCTGTGCTTTGCCACGACAATTTAACGTGTACCGCTAAAATATATTGAGGTTATGTTAATCGAGAAAACGTCTACCGGCCTGCTCATAGATAAACCTACAGCTGATTGCAATAAATAATTATTATTTCGATATGACGACTGTAATTTCAAAAAATCAGTCCACTATCTAAGTGTATGTGTGCAAAGTTGCATGATAATCCACGCAATATAAATGTTTACGCAGGACAATCACATAGAGTTTTGATTTACTATTGATTGAATACTAATCAACATATGATTATAGTTCTACACAAAGAATGTTCATGTAAATTTATCGATTTTGAGATTGTCAGAGTAAACGATATGACCATTTATCTGAAAATGTATCATTTATATGTATTTTTCCACGTATATAGGAACCATTTTTGAATTTGTTTGAAAAAAGAACAATTTCTAAGCTTATTTTTTGCCAAAACCATTTAAAAATTAACAGAAATTGAATTATTCAAAGGATGTAAAGGGTTTAGGCTATCACAAATTTATCATTTAATGTAGCCTACGCAGTTAAATTAAAGGAAGGTGTATGTTTTGTACCTTTTCCCAAAAAATACTGTTCGATATCTATTGCATAAAAAAATTGTTTAAATAAGCCCAAATGTCTTAAAATACTGTTTATCAAAAAGTTCGGGAATTAATTCAAAAACTCAAAAATTAAAATCCTTTCGAGGTTTGTTTTGGTTTTGTTACCGGTGGTTAACAAAACCACGCTGTCTTGTTTTTTCCAACAACATTAAAAACTGCATGATAAAACACTTTGCGTTTTCAAAAGGCGTTGAAAATAAGGAAATGGATTTTACGGCGGTCGGGGTTCATTTTCGAAATTTTTAACCGATGATGATGGTGGAAATAGAATTTTTTTAACAGGAAATTTTGATAAAAAAACCACAATTAATTATAAACAATTTCTGTTATTGGACCAAAAATAAAAATCATCTATCGTGTTTTCTCTTCCTTTTTATTTTAATTACGATAATTTGTTCGAAAACACGACAGATGAACATAGCTAGTTTTTAACAACATAACCTGAAACTTATTATAACATGTCAGGTGTTCAATGAAATCAGCTGATCGTTACGAATTATTATATAAAACAACTTTTACTATGGCATATTTATCAAAATTAAATTAACGATTCACTTCACTTCATCGGTAGAACTTCTTCCTAGTTTCCATAGTGTAGTGGTTATCACGTGCGCAAAATCCCCGATTCGATCTCGGGCTGAAACACAGTAAATTTTAATTGTAATTAATTTAGTACGAGATTTGCGACGAGCAAAATATCCTATTATATACCGATATAAATGTGTGCACTCGCATCACGCGAAATCCAACATCACAACCAGTCCTAAAAACATAGACATGTTAAAAAAAATAGTTCTAGACAGCTGAGTGCGCCGATTTTTTCAAATAAAACCGACCGTTTACATGGTATTAAGCTGGAAGATGTCCGAGTAAGGCTCATTTTTCACTGTAATAGCTATAGTGCTACAGTTGTTACACGGAATACGGCTATTCTGAGAAGTATAGTAAATTCATAAGGCATGCAATGGAATGTATACACATAAAAGCCTGTTTCTGAAGAGTGGAAACGATTCATTGGAAATCGGTGGACTTACGGGCGTCGGGTGGGATGTAAGTGGGTGGGCATTTGCAGCTCCTTGGCCCATGAAAATTGTGTTACTAAACAAAAGGGAACCGGAATTTAACGACATACGAGTCGCACGTATCGTTTGACCAACCAAATTTCATCGTACATATTTTAATCGTGTAATTGTGCTCAGTGTTTGTGACGTATGTTTTTAATGTTTCGTTTGACTTTGTGACGACCTCGACAGAGGGATTTAACATTTTGTATCACGGCCTGAAGATGAAACGATAGAGTTTCGAAACCGCGGTAGCCTTTACGAAGTGAGTAGATAGACCACTGACGGGAAGAATAGATCATAATCCTAAATGGGAACGATTAAAAAACATCAGTTTTATAAGACAATGTTGTTTAATGAGCTACATGTAGCACTTACGATTAAATATGATCTGATCAGTGTTTGTCAGCTCATGGGAAGTGCAACCGACGGGGTTTCAAACTGCAGTTAATGCTACAGATACTTTTGATCGAGCGAAGCGAGGTCTGCTTCAACTCGACCGTTCTACGTTTGGTTTGTACGTTTGTTTGTTACGCAGTTTGACGCATTGACTGATTGTTTTTGAAATTTAGTACGAAGGTATCTTGTATAAAACCCGTAACCAATTTACTCCCGTTTCAATATGGCGGCCATTGATTTATAATGACGAGTGTACGCAGTTTTGGCCAAACTTATTGACCGATTGTTTTTGAAATTTAGTACGAAGGTATCTTGTATAAAACCCGTAACCAATTTATTCCCGTTTCAATATGGCGGCCATTGATTTATAATGACGAGTGTACGCAGTTTTGGCCAAACTCACTGACCGATCGTTTTTGAAATTTAGTACGAAGGTATCTTGTATAAAACCCGTAACCAATTTGCTCCCGTTTCAATATGGCGGCCATTGATTTATAATGACGAGTGTACGCAGTTTCGGCCAAACGCATTGACCGATTGTTTTTGAAATTTAATACGAAGGTATCTTGTATAAAACCCGTAACCAATTTATTCCCGTTTCAATATGGCGGCCATTGATTTATAATGACGAGTGTACGCAGTTTTGGCCAAACTTATTGACCGATAGTTTTTGAAATTTAGTACGAAGGTATCTTGTATAAAACCCGTAACCAATTTATTCCCGTTTCAATATGGCGGCCATTGATTTATAATGACGAGTGTACGCAGTTTCGGCCAAACTTATTGACCGATTGTTTTTGAAATTTAGTACGAAGTTATCTTGTATAAAACCCGTAAACAATTTACTCCCGTTTCAATATGGCGGCCATTGATTTATAATGACGAGTGTACGCAGTTTCGGCCAAACGCATTGACCGATTGTTTTGAAATTTAGTACGAAGGTACTTGTATAAAACCCGTAACCAATTTATTCCCGTTTCAATATGGCGGCCATTGATTTATAATGACGAGTGTACGCAGTTTCGGCCAAACGCATTGACCGATTGTTTTGAAATTTAGTACGAAGGTACTTGTATAAAACCCGTAACCAATTTATTCCCGTTTCAATATGGCGGCCATTGATTTATAATGACGAGTGTACGCAGTTTCGGCCAAACGCATTGACCGATTGTTTTTGAAATTTAATACGAAGGTATCTTGTATAAAACCCGTAACCAATTTACTCCCGTTTCAATATGGCGGCCATTAATTTATAATGACGAGTGTACGCAGTTTTGGCCAAACTTATTGACCGATTGTTTTTGAAATTTAGTACGAAGGTATCTTGTATAAAACCCGTAACCAATTTACTCCCGTTTCAATATGGCGGCCATTGATTTATAATGACGAGTGTACGCAGTTTTGGCCAAACTTATTGACCGATTGTTTTTGAAATTTAGTACGAAGGTATCTTGTATAAAACCCGTAACCAATTTACTCCCGTTTCAATATGGCGGCCATTAATTTATAATGACGAGTGTACGCAGTTTTGGCCAAACTTATTGACCGATTGTTTTTGAAATTTAGTACGAAGGTATCTTTGTATAAACCCGTAACCAATTTATTCCCGTTTCAATATGGCGGCCATTGATTTATAATGACGAGTGTACGCAGTTTTGGCCAAACGCATTGACCGATTGTTTTTGAAATTTAATACGAAGGTATCTTGTATAAAACCCGTAACCAATTTATTCCCGTTTCAATATGGCGGCCATTAATTTATAATGACGAGTGTACGCAGTTTTGGCCAAACTTATTGACCGATTGTTTTTGAAATTTAGTACGAAGGTATCTTGTATAAAACCCGTAACCAATTTACTCCCGTTTCAATATGGCGGCCATTAATTTATAATGACGAGTGTACGCAGTTTTGGCCAAACTTATTGACCGATTGTTTTTGAAATTTAGTACGAAGGTATCTTGTATAAAACCCGTAACCAATTTATTCCCGTTTCAATATGGCGGCCATTGATTTATAATGACGAGTGTACGCAGTTTTGGCCAAACGCATTGACCGATTGTTTTTGAAATTTAATACGAAGGTATCTTGTATAAAACCCGTAACCAATTTATTCCCGTTTCAATATGGCGATCATTGATTTATAATGACGAGTGTACGCAGTTTTGGCCAAACTCACTGACCGATCGTTTTTGAAATTTAGTACGAAGGTATCTTGTATAAAACCCGTAACCAATTTGCTCCTGTTTCAATATGGCGGCCATTGATTTATAATGACGAGTGTACGCAGTTTTGGCCAAACTTATTGACCGATTGTTTTGAAATTTGGTACAAAGGTAACTTGTACAAAACCCAAATAATTTATGTGTAAGATTTTCCCCGTTCGCTTCTGTTTCAAGATGGCGGCGTCTGATTTAACGATAACGAGTGTACGCTGTTTTGGCCAAACTCACTGACCGATTGTTTTTGAAATTTAGTACGAAAGTATCTTGTCTAAAACCCGTACGATGTACGTCTTTCCAATTTACTCCCGTTTCAATAAGGCGGGCATTGATTTAAAATGATGAGTGTACGCAGTTTTGGCCAAACGCGATTGACGATTGTTTTGAAATTTTGTACGAAGACATCTTGTATAAAGTCAAAATACTTATGCTTAACAATTTTTCCTATTTACTTACGTTTCAAGATGGACGCCTCTGACAAAGTGCATTGGGCCGATTGTTTTGACATTTGGTACGAAGGTACTTTGTATAAAGCCCGAAAGACGTATGTGTAAAGTTTTTTCCCATTCACTCCCGTTTCAATATGGCGGTCTCTGATTCAAAGTTGAGAGGTTTTTTGCTGGTTATTTTTTGTAATACTGGCTGAAGGTCAAAACCTATCATAATTTTGACCGTTTCATGGAGAAAGGGTATAAAACTTCCATTACAAGTTGATCCAGTTATTGGTTAAAATGGCAAAAGTTACTTGTAGCACTCTGTATATATTAATTAAAAATACACATTAATGTCTATTTTTCTTTGAACTACTAGTTAGTGTTTAATTAAAAAAAATATGCCACAATGATTGCATGTCTCTGTAAAAAGTTCTTTACTCAGACCTTTAAGCATAAACGGACGATATCAAAGGCTGAAGTTCAAGTAGTTGGACTATGTGCCGCTACGAATGCTGCACACTGCAAAAACAGGGCTTTTTGAGAAAATAAACAGTACTATTACCTATTTAATTGCAGTTGAACACTCTGCCGCAAGATGCCACCAGTAGCGAGTGCTCACATATCTCACGTAAAGGTAATCATTCTAGTACGTTTATATTCAGTGCTTTGGCACTTCTGACAGTATCGATAGAGAAGAAACGGGTAAATTAATAACAAAAATAGTGACAGTGATAATGAAAAAAATGCTCAAAGCGACGAAGAAACGAAGAATCCAAGTGGCTGACTACAGTGCGTTTCGCGTTTTATTGGCGGTACATGAATTCCATTAATCAAATGGAAGTAACGTTACTACTAGCCATTTCGAAAATATTAGTCTTCCAGCGTTACTTTTCACTTTTAGTCCGGGCAACCAACGGAAGCGAAGCGGAATGAAGATGAACGGCAGCGGAGTTCAGTCAGTTTATAGGACGAGTTTTTATCTTTTAAATATAGAAATTTAGGCCTACTGTAACTGTGACTACTATATTTAAAATCCGTAACCTAGGTAACGAAAAATAATAAGTTTGGAGGCGTGGTGGGGGAAGCAGAGTTAGCTTCAAAAACGAACCCAGACAGAGTTAACCCAGTCTTTCAGCTCCGTTATACTTTCAGTGGCCGCATTTACATTAAAAACAATAGGTTAGATGAAAATTTCAACCTATATACGTACAAAACTACGGATAGGAATATTAAGATTTTTTTGTTATTTTAAGGCGAAAAGCACATTAAGGCTATTATCGCCTCCCTAAATGTAAGTGTGAGTGTAAAGTGTTAAAGTCGTAAGTGTGTGTGTTAGACTCGGGTACCGCGAGGGACGACTAAATCCTCTCAATAGGTGCAGCTAGTCCGCACCTCCTGTGGGTAAATATTAAGAAGGGGGGGAAAAAACATGTTTGCTTTAGTACAACGTATGTTTCACGAGTGGCATTTTAAATAATAATAGGAATTGTAAAATAGGAATAAAAAAAAATTAAGTGATTTTTTTGTGACTAAAATGGAGAAATTTTTACTTTTTTTTATCTGTTTTTAATCTAAAAACAGCTTAATAGGGCTAAGCATTTGAAGGTATTATTTCAAAAATTTTCATCCTGTTCCATATTTGATGGCTAAGAGTACATAGTCTTCCGGGGCTCCTACTAATGTTTTCAGCCCGTGTAGTACAGCGGCCACCAGCCATAGTGCCTGTACTGCCAACTGAACTTGAAACGCACTATAGGATCCTAATTCGTTAAAACATCGAACAAATACGCCTGAGAAATCTGTAAGTTTTCCATTGGAACAGACTATTGGTCTTTATCCATCTTATACAATACCAATTGGTAGTATGTAAACATAGTAACTGGCCTTTTTTTGGTTGTCTAATCTAAAACTTTCTTTTAACATTTAATTGACGTTCGACTAATAGGAAGCGAGATATCCACGGGTTTTTATGACCTTTGCTCTTGAAAAATAAGCAGTGCGCATGTTATTGATGTTGACTTTTAGTATTTTAATTATACCGACAAGATAAAATTGTATGTCTCTTTGTAAAAATCGTAATTAGAATTTTTTTTATTAGATATTTTCTTTCTTCCAACTCGTTTCACTGGATTCTCAGTCGAGAATTATTCTTAGGCCTTAAGAAGGACGGATTAAAGGAGGATTAATTAAAGGCGATCGCCCTTCCCGAGACAAAAGAAATAAAATAAAAAATGTAAAAGATCCTGTTTTACTTCTTTTGTAAAATGTAAGTATTTTATAGCTTCGAGGAGAAGAGTCAAGGCGGCATCTGAAATCTCAAATTGTATGTACATGAGTACGTTTGTGGACTTTGTAACGCTTGTACTCACGGTGAGAACGGGGTTAATCGGATATTTTATGCTGGTTCTCTCTTGGCTTCCTGCGTTAACTGCAACAGCAGAAAGATATTTGTCGACTCTAAAAGTGATCAAAACTTGGTTGAGGAACAGTTTTGGCACTTAACTGGGCTTGCTGAGGCTGAGGACGAGGGATCAGCGTTAACGGTAAGAGTAAAGCAACTGGAGTAACTGCGGCTATATATAGGCCTACAAAATTACGGATAGGAATATTAAGAAATTTTTTTGTTATTTTAAGGCGAAAAGCACATTGAGGCTATTATCGCCTGTCTAAATGTAAGTGTGAGTGTAAAAAGTTAAAGTCGTAAGTGTAGTGTTGTATGTACATGAAATTTTATATGTAGCCTCTATAAGTACGTTTGTGGACTTTGTAACGCTTATACTGAGGGTGAGAACGGGGTTAATCAATTAGATATTTTACGTCGGTTCTCTCTTGGCTTCCTGCGTTAACTGCAACAGCAGAAAGATATTTGTCGACTCTAAAAGTGATCAAAACTTGGTTGTGGAACAGTTCTGGCGCTTAACTGGACTTGCTCAGGCTAATGAGGACGAGGGAGTAGCGTTAACGGTAAGGGTAAAGCAACTGGAGTAACTGCGGCTGTACGTACAAAATTACGGATAGGAATGTTTTTTTTTTTTTTTTGTTATTTTAAGGCGAAAAGCACATTGAGGCTATTATCGCCTACCTAAATGTAAGTGTGAGTGTAAAAAGTTAAAGTCGTAAGTGTAGCGTTGTAAGTGTGTGTGTTAGACTCGGGTACCGCGAGGGACGTCTAAACCCTCTCAATAGGTGCAGCTAGTCCGCACCCCCCTGCGGGTAAATATTAAGAAGAGGGGAAAGAAGAAAAACATGTTTGCTTTAGTACAACGTGTGTTTCACGAGTGCCATTTTAAATAATAATAGGAATTGTAAAATAGGAATCTAAAAAAATTAAGTGATTTTTTTTGTGGCTAAAATAGAGAAATTTTTACGTTTTTTTGTATCTGTTTTTAATCTAAAAACAGCTTAATAGGGCTAAGCATTTGAAGGTATTATTTCAAAAATTGTCATCCCTCTGAGAAGTCCTCTGATTTTTTTTTTTGTGTTTAACGTCCGATTATTGTGCACACTTGGGTTAATGCAGACGATGGGATGATTTAAAGCGTATGAAAATGCCAAGCCCTCGCCGGGAATCGAACCCGGGTCCTCGGGGTGAAAGCCCAGTACGCTATCAACTAGACCACCAACGGTTGAATCGTCCAACCAACCGCCCCCCACAAAATTGCGTTAATCCGCCAGTAGGCCTGTTTCTTTTGAATAGAATAGAATAAGTGGCGAAAATGATAAGAATATTTACATAAGAAATAAAATTACAATTGCAAATAACATAAGCATAAATATTACTTATTAAACAAAGCGCAGTTCTCATGGCCGAAAGACCGCTCGAGGAGTTGCTGACTTCTTCAGGTACAAACTCTAACAAAAAGAACATTGATTACAAATTTCAATACAAACAAAAATAATCACAATAAGGTTAATAATTAAATTCTCCCACTAATTGATGACGATACTGCCAAGCTGCCAAGCTGCCTGCAGTGTTTGCTTAGCGAAGTCCAGTCTCTAGCATTTAAAGGCTCAACAACGTCTGTCAAACTAAGCTCACTCTATTGGAAGTGTCTTACGTGTTTCAAAACGGAACACAGTGTCTTCTTGCTCTTGTCTTGTAAGGTTACTTGTTTAAATAAATAAGTTCCTCCCAACAGACGTCCGGCAGCACACTGCAGACAGTTCACAACCAAATCCAGCTCTGTATAATGTTCGTCTAATTCCAATCTCCAATTTCTCCTATAATTCAGACTTAACTGCTTGATACTAAAACTCACCGAATCAAAGGTTTTTATGTTTATATTGATCAAACCGCATAGATTTTCCCAACAATTATAGAAATATATTTTTTTCCTCGTTATCAACAAAATACTTGGATACCAAGTGAAACCTAGTTTTTTTTTTACGTCCGACTATTGAGCACACTTGGGCTAATGCAGACGATGGGATGATTTATAGCGTATGAAAATGCCAAACCCTGGCCGGGATTCGAACCCGGATCCTCGGGGTGAAATCCCAGTACGCTATCAACTAGGCCACCGAGGCGGCTTCCAACCTACTTGAAAGGTACGCTGTATATATTTTATATAATTTTTGTTATTTTAAGGCGAAAAGCACATTGAGGCTATTATCGCCTCGCTAAATGTAAGTCCCCGCAGGGGGTGCAGACTAGCTGCACCTATTGAGAGGATTTAGACGTCCCTCGCGGTACCCGAGTCTAACACACACTTACACTTACAACACTACACTTACGACTTAAACACTTTACACTCACACTTACATTTATGGAGGCGATAATAGCCTCAATGTGCTTTTCGCCTTAAAATAATAAAAAAAAAACCTAAATGTAAGAGTGAATGTAAAGTGCTAAAGTCGTAAGTGTAGTGTTGTAAGTGTAAGTGTGTGTTAGACTCGGGTACCGCGAGGACGTTTAAATCCTCTCAATAGGTGCAGCTAGTCTGCACCCCCTGCGGGGTAAGGACAGAGTGTAAACAAACATAAGATACAATTTAGATTCTAAGTGCAGACAATACGTTGGAGAGTGTTTTCGTAAACTAAACACAATTTTTAAACAAATCTTAAAACTCTCTCCACTTTTTCGTACTCATCCCCCCCACCTGAGCCGCGAAGCACAATGTCGCCCTTGCAACTGTATTTCGTTTGATATTTCAACCATCTTTAGATGCATCATCCCGCAAATGTATTCGCAAGCTAAATAATATTCCAACATTGTTTATTGTAACATTAAGCTATCGCCGGTCGTAGTTAGGTTGCTTTCCAAGGTCAGATTACACTGCTGCACTCGTGTTAGTGCTTGCGCAGTTTTGCGTCAGAACTTATGTCAACAGAGCGTTATGACACAAAGTAAGCCTAACGTGCATTAATTTTGCGTTGCGAACTCATTAAAGCCATTCGTGCCGAGGTTTTATTAAAACTGTAATTCACTACTTACACTGTTGAAGTGAAGCAAGACTGGGTTTTTTGGAAATCTGTACCTTTGACGTGATGGAAGCAAATTAAAAAAATTCCCTTACACTCTTTATGAAAAACTCTTTTCCACAATCATAAACAGCATTTGAATCAGCATATATATATATATATATTATTATTATTATTATCTGCGTATAGACCCTGTTGGATCACGCAAAGCACTCCGACTAATGTCTTGCTCCTTCTAATCCTCCACACCTCCCTCATCATGTCCCCATGGATCCTCTTCCGCTCCTCCGTCCATTTTACCATTTATATATAGCCTATATATATATATATATATTTTTTTTTTTTTTTTTTTTTTTTTTTTTTTTTTGACGTCCGACTATTGTGCACACTTTTGTCTGCTTTTCCTTCTTTTCTGCGTTTTCTTCTTCTTCTTTTGCTTCTCTTTCTTCTCTTCATCTTCTTTCTTTTCTGATTCTTCTCCTCGTCTTCCTCGTCCTTCATCTAGGAGGCGACTGGCTGGACTGGGTGCATCTGAGTTTATCGGACTCGAGCTGTCTTTAGGGATCTCTCTATCGTTGACCGGGTTAGTAATTAGGTGGATTATTAAGCAACGATAGCCAAGATTGGATAACCGTCATAGGCAGCGCCTCTTGAATGCGAGTGCACAAATTTATACTGATATATAATAGTATATTCTGCGCTTCGCAAGTCTCATACAGTGGCGTGCGCAAGATTTTGAATTTGTGGGTGCCAACACAAAAAATGGCGCCTTTTTTTCCTAGATAACCCCCCATCCAAATCCCACAATTTTTTTTAAATTGAGTTCTATCACCCAAAAACAGTAGGTTTTTTTTTCTGCTATTCTAACATGGGCGGCAGACGTCTTGGGCAAAGCACAACTCAGGAAAATTATGCCTCATTACTGGGCACTGTGGTCTGAGGATGCAATAGTCTTCGCCAATAGTCCATTTCTGTAGCTTCAAGACATTTATATATTTTTTTAGTGCCATACTTCGCTTCCATATGAGATTATACTTTTTGTAATTGTATTGTATATTCTATGTTTATTTATTTTCGATATCTCTTGATCCCATAAGATTCTGTTTAGTATCCTTATTGCTCTTCTTCCCAAGGTGTTTCGTTCTTTCATCGCTGTGTCCAATAACTGCCATTCCCAAATACTTGTAAGTTTTATACCCTTTGATTTGTATGTTGTATTCCAATAGAAGATCCCTGTTTTTGCCCTGCAATGCACACGCACTCCGTTTTGTTACTCGATATTTGTTACCTCAAGTCCACAAATATCATATTCCTCTATAACTTTGTGTTCCCATCAACCGCCTCGCATGACCTTTAACGCATCAGCTAAACCTTGTCGGTTCGCAATCTTCATTATTTATTTGTCTAACTGTAGTGGCGTATAAAACACGTACTTGCACAGCTGTTAATGTTGTACACGGCTTTACATAACTTGAACAATACTCCAAGGTCACGACAAGGTTCTGCAATGTGCGACTGGGTGAAGGTGCGCCAGAACTAGTCGGTTTTCAAAACGAAAACAAGTGAAACGCGGTAATCCCTTAACAATCGCGGGGTGTCAACACTATCTCCCCGAGGCTTAAGTTTATACGTAATTGATTAAAGGGAAAATAATTATCGCGTTTTTTTTGTGTTTAACGTCCGACTATTGTGCACACTTGGGCTAATGCAGACGGTGGGCGTATGAAAATGCCAAGCCCTGGCCGGGAATCGAACCCGGGTCCTCGGGGTGACCCAGTACGTTATCAACTAGGCCACCGAGGCGGATAATTATCGCGGCACGCAGCTGTCTCGCTGACGTGACGTATGCGAATTTCCAAAAGTATTTTTCTTTAAATTACCCTCTTTTCGAAACTCTGACTTTACCATCACAATCGCCATTATCTGCATATATTAGCATATACGATAAAAATTGTGTTGTTTTGGTATAACGAACTTATTAAGAGCGCATTTTTAAAGAAAATAACCGCGGAACGCAGCTGTCTTGCTGACGTGACGTGAACGAATTTCTAAGAGTAATTTTCTTATCCTAAACATTTTTCGAAATCCATATTTCAAGCATTAAAAATTTCATTTTTCAAATTGCATTTGATATACGAAAGTGAACCCCGAACGCCCTTAAAATTACTTTGAAAATTGAAAATGCTAATGTATGAAGTTATTAACGCTGTTTACGGTTGTGTGTGTGTTTAACGTCCGACTATTGTGCACACTTGGGCTAATGCAGACGATTGGATGATTTATAGAGTATGAAAATGCCAAGCCCGTATGGAATCGAACCCTGGTCCTCGGGCTGAAAGCCCAGTACGCTATCAACTAGACCAGGGGTCTCCAAACTACGGCCCGAGGGCCACATCCGGCCTGCGGACAGATTTTGTCCGGCCCGCGGAGAGCTAGCATACTTGAAAACTCCTTTTAGAGAACATATTTTTTATAGCAAATTAAATTTAGTTTACTGAAGTATTCTAATTTTATGTTGAATAATTATTAATATGACATCTACATTGATATGGTCATGGGCTAACTACTCATAACATTGTTGTAGGCTTATTGTTATTGTTTTTGTGATAAGTTGGATAAAGAAACACAGAATTGTAATGTGTAAAGACTTGTATAATATGCAGAAAATTTAACTTCAGTATATAATAACTAACAAATTATTGAAATGAATCCGTTGCGTACTTTTTCGGACTTTTTTTTCATCAGTGGACTATTTCACTTTTTACCACCGGCAACAATGATAATATGGTTTTGGCCCTCGGAACTTACTGGAGTAATCAGTATGGCCCTAAGGCTGGAAAGTTTGGAGACCTCTGAACTAGACCACCGAGGCGGCTAAACGCTGTTTACGATGGTGAAATCAGATTTTCGAAAATATTTCAGATCAGAACTGTTATAAACGTTTAGAGATGTAAAATGGACGCCATTTCGAAACTGTTGAAAAACAAATTTTCTTTTCAAATTTTTTCTGAGCAAATGATGTTTTTGCGAAATCATGCAATTTTCTGTTGCAATCCATTGCTTCCGCACCGGATTTTTTAGCGAAGAAAGTAAGAAAGTTTATGCGATATTTTTGCAGCGCTAATTATTTTTGTAAGTCTACAAAATTAGATTGCTATATATCTGTCTACAAATTTAAAAATAATTATTCGACAAGCTACGTCAATGCTATCTCATTACCGAGTCTATTTGGGATTTACCTCTGAGTAATGCTTCGTGTTATCGCACCGATAACTCGACGTCCAACTTCTTCTACCTTTCATACCCGCGATACTTATTTCCGGTGTAATCTAATGATACGTCAAGTGTTTGCTTATAAGAACACGGCCTGACTGCACGCGGTGAGTGATTCCCACAATGGCAGGTCTCGTGAGACCCAAAGAAAACCCTGGTATATGCCTTGAGAAAAATAAATTGTTGCGGACGGAAATACATCACGGAACATCCATTGGAAATAACCAATGGGGATGGCCAACGTGACAAGATCCAGGTCATTAAAATGTTATATATAACTTGTCAGGTCGTTATGTCGTTGTTTTGTTTGTCAAATCGCAATTTTTGTACGATTCTACTCAAACGTGTCACAAAGCTTGGACTTGGTCATAACTCAGCTAAATTGGTTCAACCGTTTGACTTTACTAAGACACATATTATTTTATAGTTTAAAATGCTAATTTATGCAGATTTCAACGTTATTTTTGGCAAATTCGTTTCCATCGCGTTAGCGAGACAGCTGCGTGCCGTGATTATTGCCAGTTTAAGCACAATGTTGAGGTAATAACTACAATATACGTAACTACAGAAAAATCAGTTTTACGCTGCAAAGAGCCGAACACAATTTGGCCGATAAATCAATGATACATCGATTAGTGAAAAAGTAAAACATTTTTATTTCCTGTTTATTCTTTTCATTTTTCTTCTGCTTCTTCTTCATCTTGACCGCCTCAGTGGCCTAGTTGGTAGCGTACTGGGCTTTCACCCCGAGGACCCGGGTTCGATTTTTCATACGCTATAAATCATCCCATCGTCTGCATTAGCACAAGTGTGCACAATAGTCGGACGTTAACCCCCCCAAAATCTTTTTCATCTTGTTCTTTTGTTTCTTTTTCTTCTTCATCATAATCTTCTGCTTCTTCCTCTTCTTCTTCTTCTTCATTATCATCAGCTTCTTTTTTCTGCTTCTTTTTCTTCTACTACGTATTATTATTCTGCTTATTCTTCTTTTGCTTCTTCTTCTTCTCTTTGTCTTCTCCTTCTTCTTCTCCTCTTCCTCTTTTTTCTGTTTCTTCTTCTTCTTATTTTTCTTCATCTAATCTTTCTTTTGCTTCTTCTTCTTCTTACCTTTTGTCTGCTTTTCCTTCTTTTCTGCGTTTTCTTCTTCTTCTGCTTCTCTTTCTTCTCTTCATCTTCTTTCTTTTCTGATTCTTCTCCTCGTCTTCCTCCTCCTTCTTCTTCTGCTTCCTCTTCTCTGATTTTTTCTCCTTTTGCTTCTTCTTCTTCTTCTCCTCTCCTTTTTCTTTTACTTTTATTTCTTTTCTGTTTTTCTTCTTCTTTTGCTTCTTTTTCTTCTCGTCTTCCTTCTTTTCTGCTGCTTCTTCTTCTCCTCCTCCTCTTTTTCTTACTTTTCCATCTTTTCTTCTTCTTATTCTTCTCCTCCTCCTCATCCTCCTCGTCTTCCTCCTTCTTCTGCTACTTCTTCTCCTCTTTTTACTGCTTCTTCTTCTGTTATTTATTTTCCTTCTTATTCTTCTTTTCTTCTTCTCATCTTTCTTCTGCTTCCTCTTCTCTGATTTTCCTTCTTCTTCTTCTTCCTCTTTTGCTTCTTCTTCTTCTTTTTCTCCTTAAGTCTAGCCGTGATCCAACCTAACCATAGCCAGCCTGCCGGTCTAACAAAGAGATTCAGACTGATTTTGGCGACATCTCGAGAAACAGACAGCTAACAGCTTTGTAGGCTAAGTTGCTAATTACTTTTAGAGACGACTATGTGTGCTGAACAATTATACAATTATGTAATTGTGAAACTTCTTTTAATTACAAACTCATGTAATGTGAAGCGCTAATACAAACCACGAGCAAACGAATTAGGTCAGATTTACAATGCGGAAACAGCTTTATAAAGCTTTTACGTTTTGTGTCCGTACTTTAAGCTTTAAATTAGATAACTAATTAGAGGACTACAAATTGTTCTAGATATTTAATGGATTTTTTGCTGTTAGAATTTTTTTCTTGTAAATATATTTATTTTTAAATGTCGCATAAAAAACTTATAATAGTTTAATTAAATTACTTAAAAACGGATTCGATAAAAGAGTTAAGCATCCTAACAAAACGTGTGTGTTTCTCTCTCTCTCTCTCTCTCTCTCACCCTATATATATATATATATATATATATATATATATATATATATATATATATATATATATATATATATATATATATTGAAACGAGGGAAAACGGTGAAACTACTTTTTTCACAAAATCAGTTCATCAAATTTTGCTTAGAGTTTTGACATGTGAAAAACATGATTCAGTCAGTTTGAAATTTGAAATAAAAAGAAATTTTAGGTCCGTAAAGAACAAAACAATAAAAAAAACTGGCCTACAGGTCACGATAACTTTTTAAGGGGGTCGTTAAATTTGTGTGTGTACGCGCACGCGCGCGTGTGTGTGTGTGTGTGTGTGTGTGTGTGTGTGTGTGTGTGTGTGTGTGTGTGTGTGTGTGTGTGTGTGTGTGTGTGTGTGTGTGTGTGTGTGTGTGTGTGTGTGTGTGTGTGTGTGTGTGTGTGTGTGTGTGTGTGTGTGTGCGTTTTATCATCCTTACGTTCGCAATTTTGGTCCGATTTAATTCAAACTTGGCACAAAAATCGACTTTTGGTAAAATCTTGAACAAATTCGTAACCAAGCAAAATCAGTTCAACGGTTTCAAAATGGCGGCTATTTGAAATATTTAAAAACATCATAATTAAATGTACTAATTTTTTAAATGTGATTTCACCATCATCCGTTAAAATGCACGTAAATTAGCATTTTGAATTTTCAATATCAATTGAAATTGATTTGACGGCGGTCAGGGTTTATTTGCGTGTTTTCAGTGTGATTTTGAAGTTTAAGTTTGCACATTCTAATGCTGATTATGATTATAGTAAAAAAAATATGAAATACGTTTCTATCATTCCAGCGAGACAGTTGCGTGCAAAATGGGTTCACAAGCGCTGTTCTGCATCAGTAAAGGTTTTCGCTGAACACAACTGTGTGTACGCGAGTGCAGATGTGTCATTGTGTCAATACCAGCCAGGTCAGGTCGATATGGCCAACTATCGATAGCCTGAGCCTACCTAATCGACTTTCTAGCCGATTTGACCAGTTCCGCTTTCATGTACTAATTGTCCACTCCGGCCCGAGCCGATCTCACTTTGTTAGTTGCTTGTTTAATCAGGTAAAACGATTAGCTGAAGCAGAATGGTTCTAAGGCAATTAATTTAGTTTCTGGAGCGTGCAAGTAAGGAATGACGATGATTTATTAAACATTTATAAGTCACGCGACACGCAGCTGTCTCGCTGACCTGATGGAAGCGTATTTCCAAAGTTAATTTCCTTATCTTGCCCTTTCTTTAAATTCTGATTTCACCATCATTAGAAACGGCACATATTATCACTTGAAACTTTTACGTTTATAATGAAAACAAAAAAATGGACCCTGACCGACGTCAAATTCAATTTTTTTATATTACAGTGTATTTTGAAAATTCAAACTGCCGCGTTTTGCAATTTTTAACGGCGATTACGACGGTGGTATCGGATTAAAAAAACGCGTAAGACAAAGCCGTTATGAAATTATAAAGAATTTAATGACCGCCATTTTGAAATTGTTGTACTGAGATTTTGCTACGTAACGAACTCGTCCGAACTATTACAAAAACCGATTTTTTTAAAAAGTTTAAATCAAAATTGCAAACGTGAGTGTACTAAGTTACACACGCGCGAGCGAGCGCGCACACACACTCTCTCTCTCTCTCTCTCACACACACACACACACACACACACACACACACACACACACACACACACACACACACACACATAATACACAAACACAATACACAAACACACACACAATACACAAACACATACACAACACACAAACAAACACACACACACAACATACAGACACACACACACAAACACACAACACATACATACACACACACACACACACACACATACAATACACAAACACAATACACAAACAAACACACACACACACACACACAATACACAAACACACATACAAACACATACACAACACACAAACAAACACACACACACAACATACAAACACACACACAAACACACAACACACACAACACATACATACATACATACACACACACACACACACACACAATACACAAACACACACACACAATACACAAACACACACAACACACACATATCACACACGCACACGCACACGCACACGCACAATACAACATACACTCACACAACACACACAAACATACACCATACACACACACACACACACACACACACACACACACACACACACACACACACACACACACACACACACACACACACACACACACACACACACACACACACACACACACACACACACACACACACACACACACACACACACACACACACACACACACACACACACACACACACACACACACGCATATTTATGTAAATTTTGTTAAACATTTTTAAAATACAAATTTATATATACAAATTTAACTACCCCTCAAAGGGTGAACTAGATGTCAAGATCGGTTCATGTCAAGGTCTCTGGTCTAGGTCTTACCATGATGGCCGCTCAAATAGCGCATTTTCAAATTGAAAACCGCTAAAAGTGAATTTTACTGTTGTTTTGAATCTAATTTTAAATTTATATAAATACTGTTTGTAATGGTTTAGTGATGACAATAAAAAAATAACATTAACAATTCGTTTCATCAAGTACGAGTACAGCGATACAGCTGCGTGCTGCGATTGTATTTCCGATTGGTTGAACTCAAGCTGTGCAATTACAAAGGTGCAAAACAACATAATGAGAAAAAAGCTATTAGCTAAAATGTTTCGCATAAGTATTTCATACAACAATTAATTAATATAGAATTAAATGGAAACAAAGGCAAAGGAACAATGATATTATTAATATTCACAGGAAATCTCACGTTGTGGGAGCATCGACAAAATAATCTTTGTAATTAAAGGAGAACTTGTTTTTTTGTAAAAAAACGAACAATAATAATATTTCATCATTTTATTCTGATGAATATTTACGTAACATTTGACCTTAGTTTGTCATTTAAACCTTTGTGAATTTCAATTTGAACACAGCGCCGGAATATTTTGTTTCCTGTCACGTGTTTCCGGTCAAACGCGAATTTATTAGCGGATTTACGTTTAAAAATGTGCTATTATAGTAATATCTAGGACCCCCGAGTGTATTTGAACATGACCACACTCAAGTTCGGAAATTTAATCCGATTTCATTCAAAATTAGCGCAAACATCGATTCTGATAGTGGCTTATACTGGTTCGTTATCCAGCAAAATTTGTTAAACAGTTTAAAAATGTTTAAGTACATTAATTTTTGCCTTTAGACTTTTTGAAAATCCATTTTGACCACCGTAATCAGCGTTAATTTTTTTTTCTTAACGTTCATGCTTTTAAAATTATAATAATCAGCGTTAAAAACTACATAAATTAGCTTTTAATTATATAAAATAATTTTAAATTAAGAAATTCGGTCTGACGCTCACAGTTTTTATTAGGTTAGGTTTTACTGTCTTACTATCTGTTTATCTCACTTTGTATTTATCTCACTATTTATCTTACTATTTGTTTATCTCACTATCTACTTACTATTTTTTTATCTCACTATCTATCTTACTATTTGTTTATCTTACTATCTATTTATCTCACTATCTATCTTACTAATTGTTTATTACACTATCTATTTACCTCACTATCTTACTATTTGTTTATCTCACTATCTATTTTTCTCACTATCTATTTTCCTATTTGTTTATCTCACTATCTATTTATCTCACTATCTATTTATCTCACTACCTATCTTACTATTTGTTTATCTCACTATCTATATTACGGTTTGTTTATCTCACTATCTATTTATCTCACTACCTATCTTACTATTTGTTTATCTCACTATCTATCTTCCTATTTGTTTATCTCACTATCTATTTATTTCACTATCAATCTTCCTATTTGTTTATCTCACTATCTATTTATCTCACTACCTATCTTACTTTTGTTTATCTCACTATCTATCTTCCTATTTATTTATCTCACTATCTATTTATCCCACTATCTATCTTACTTTTGTTTATCTCATTATCAATTTATCTCATTATTTATCTTACTATTTGTTTACCTCACTAATTATTTATCTCACTACCTATCTTACTAGTTGTTTATTTCACTATCTATCTTCCTATTTGTTTATCTCACTATCAATTTATTTCACTATCAATCTTCCTATTTGTTTATCTCACTATCTATTTATCTCACTACCTATCTTACTTTTGTTTATCTCACTATCTATCTTCCTATTTATTTATCTCACTATCTATTTATCCCACTATCTATCTTACTTTTGTTTATCTCACTATCAATTTATCTCATTATTTATCTTACTATTTGTTTACCTCACTATCTATTTATCTCACTACCTATCTTACTAGTTGTTTATCTCACTATCTGCCTTACTATTTATTTATCCCACTACCCATCTTACTATTTGTTTATCTCACTATCTATCTTACTATTTGTTTATTTCACTGTTTATCTTACTATTTGTTTATCTCACTATCTATTTAATTCACTATCTTACTATTTGTTTACCTGCCTATCTATTTAATTCACTACCTATCTTACTAGTTGTTTATCTCACTATCTGTCTTACTAATTATTTATCCCACTACCTATCTTACTATTTGTTTATTTCACTATCTATTTATCTCACCATCTATCTTAATATTTGTTTATCTCATTATATATTTATCTCACTATCTATCTTACTATTTGTTTATTTCACTATCTATCTCACTATTTGTTTATCTCATTATCTATTTATCTCACTACTTATCTTACTATTTGTTTATCTCACTATTAGTAATCTCACAATGTAGTTTAAATGTAGTTCAATGCAAAGTTTAAAATGTTAATACAATGCAGATTTTAATGCTTATTATGATGGTGACATTAGAATTTAAAAACTGGGTAAGATAAAAAAAATTACTTTTGGAAAATCGCTTACGTCACGTCAGCGAGACAGCTGCGTGCCACGATTATAATTACAACTTTTACGAATCTGTAAAAATATTGTAACTATAAACAAATCAAGGATAACAGAACTGTGCTGTGCTGAATATTTATTTTGTTTACACTTACGTCAAACTATTCTACGGCCGTGTTTGTTAATATTTTACGACATGCATTTGCGTATTACAACTTCGTGCAGCCTAACTGTTTGATTTATTGCAATTTAATGTGTGTTTTTTAGAAATTTGAGTGCGCATTTTAAGTCTTCCTAGCAGAAACTAATAAAGCCTGTTAGCTCAATATCCACCGTAATAAATTCAAAATTTACCCACTTACTGTCAAAACTGTTCCGCTGTGTTTTTGGGTGTGGCATCGAGGATTGGAATACAAAATGGAAAAATACTTGCCAAACAACACAGTCAATTGCTGAAGTCCTATATTTCAGGAAGGCACTTTCGAATCAAGTATGAAGGTAGTTACTCTGATTTGAAGCGGATATCTGCTGGAGTTCCACAAGGAAGTGTGTTGGGGCCCTTCTTATACTTGTTTTACACAAGTGATATTCCAGTCTGTGATGAGGCCATCGTTGCTACATTCGCGGATGATACTGCTGTTATCTCAGAAGGAGATAGTATTCAGGAGTCTACTCGAAGGCTGCAGATAGCTGTCAATGGAATTTGTGACTGGATTAAAAAATGGCGAATAAAGCTGAATGAGACAAAATCTGTTCATGTTACAGAAAATTCAATTATCTTCCCATGGTTATCAATCAACAAGTGATCCCACAAGATAATGCAAAATACTTGGGCATGACACTGGACGCAAGACTGCGCTGGAAGGTACATAACAAAAAGAAACGTAATGAACTGAATCTGAAACTAAGGAAAATGCTTTGGCTTCTTGGGCGACATTCTGAGTTGTCAGTGCACAATGGACTTTATAAACAAGTCCTAAAACCCATCTGAGCGTATGGTGTGCAGCTTTGGGGCTGCACGAAAAGAAGCAATATTAAAATTATTCAAACGTTTCAAAATAAAGTACCGAGAGGCATTGTTAATGCCCCATGGTACATACGCAATGATGATCTTCATAAGGATTCAAAAATTGCTACAGTTCATGAAGAGGTCCGGCGATTTGCTAGGAAGCATGAAGAAAGACTGCACCATAACATCGAGATGCTACAAGTTCTCGACAATTCGGTTCAAGTTCGGCGGTTGGAC
>CM040183.1:91016882-91031882 GCA_022606455.1 Callitettix versicolor | reverse complement strand
TTGTTAAGATGTAACTGTTATTAAGTTGTAAATGCTTGTTAAATTGTAACTGTTATTAGTTGTAAATGCTTGTTAAGATGTAACTGTTATTAAGTTGTAAATGCGTGTTAAATTGTAACAGTTATTAAGTTGTAAATGCTTGTTAAGATGTAACTGTTATTAAGTTGTAAATGCCTGTTAAATTTTAACTATTTTTAAGTTGTAAATGCGTGTTCAAATGTAACTGTTATTAAGTTGTAAATGTGTTTTTAAGTTGCAACTGTTACCAAAGTGTCAATGCGTGTTAAATTGTAATTATTATTAAGTTGTAACTGTGTGTTAAATTGTAACAGTTTTTAAGTTATAAATGCGTGTTACAATGTAACTACAACTGCGTGAGTGCCACATACAGGTGCCTACTGCCAAGGTTAAAGCCTATACAGTACTGTACTTTCAAATCCGGTCGGTCTGCCTATCACAAAATAATCAAGTGAAGCAGCCTATTTGATCATGACCTACTGTTGTAAATTAAATATGTATTCTGTGTTCTTATATACGTTCATCTTCATCAACGACCTTCACGCCCGGCCTGTGTTACCTGCTTTGTTATTCATGCCTGTGTTCATTACTGCAAGCCGTATCCTAAGGTACAATCGCGGCACGCAACTGTCTCGCTCGCGTGATGGAAGCAAATCTCCCGAAATACTGTTGTTATCGCACCCATTCTGATTTCCTCGTCACAATCAAGCATTGAAATCCGAATATATCAGCATGTTGAACTGTCAAATTACAGGGAAATTACGAAAAATGAACCCTGACCGCCGTTAAATTCAAATTGTTAATAAAGTATTTTCAAAGTTTTGACTATTGATGCAGTTTTTAAAAAATGCAAGAAAAAAGGTTATGTTTTTTTTAAAGATTTGAAATATGTGAATTTTGCTGGGTAAATAAAATCGATTTTTTGCCAAGTTCGATGAAACAAACCTGAGCTAATTCGCGAACGTGAAGGTGCTAATTAATATACACGTATACATGTAACTCTTAATGATTCCCTCAATTGATCTAAGCCGCCTCGGTGGCCTAGATGATAGCGTACTAGGCTTTCACCCCGAGGACCCGGGTTCGATTCCCGGCGAGGGCTTGGCATTTTCATACGCTATAAATCATCCCATCGTCTGCATTAGCCCAAGTGTGCACAATAGTCGGACGTTAAAAAAAAAAAAAAATCAATTGATCTAGAGGTCAAGATCTGCTTTAATTTCACGGGCCCGGGTCTGGGGCTTACCATGATGACCGCTCGAATAGTTCATATTCTAATGGAAATTTACTAATAGTTGTATGTAGAGTATAATTACTTTTTTAACAATGGTGCAATTTAATTTTTACACTTAGCCTATATGAATAGACTACAAACTAATTTGTCGATGTTATTACATTAAAACTTTCAACCAATAACAAAATATTACTATACTGAAACATATATATATATATATATATATATATATATATATATATATATATATATATATATATATATATATATATATATATATATGGATCGCACAAGTCAGAATAGACCTACATGACGCAGGAATAGACTCAACAGATGTTGAAGATAGGCCCGCATACAGGAGAAAGATGCTCGGTTGGAAGATCCCAGAGAATGAAATCCCAAAGAGAGCAGGGGTAAAATGGACGGAGGAGCGGAGGAGGATCCATGGGGACAGGATGAGGGAGGTGTGGAGGATTAGAAGGAACAAGACATGAGTCGGAGTGCTTTGCGTGATCCAACAGGGTCTATGCGCAAATAATAATAATAATATATATATAATATATAGTATTGTCTATATTTAAAAGACAATACTGAAACCAATATGGACGTATGATACAATTATTTACAACGCTTCCAATCTAAGATACTACGTTTAATCTTAACAGCTCCAAAAATAATCACAAATGAAATAATTCACAAGCAACTCAATATTCCGACCATCACAGAAGAAATTGAAACTTATAGCAATAGTTACCGACATCGAATATTGGCCCATCCAAATGTTTTGACTGAAAATTTAATGATGAGATCGACAACACGAAGACTCGAGAGAATACCTAGCGACCTGCCTGACAATTAACAGCTGACCTAACAGATATAACATTATGTAGCAATATTTTATTATTATTATTTATATAATCTTATTATTTGTAGGTATCAATGGGTACATGCTTGCATGTCATTATTTTAGCCATACAATTTACTTAGTGTCCTATAGACAGATTGTAAATAGTAATAAATAAATAAAAAAATTTTTATTACTTTATTATTCAGGTCAAGTTACTTCTGTAATTACAGTCCACGTTGTTTACACACCTTTGTTTACGGCAGTCTGTGTACGACAAAATTAACTTATTATGGTTTAACATCTGTATACATACAATGCCAGTTGTACTAATGAAGACAGGGACCGACGTAATATACTAGCTAAGGGTCTTAACAGGATTCAAACCTGCATACAAGTCCGAGTTGCAGCGTTCTGCATCTATCTCACCGACTAGGAGATACGAATGACTTTCAGGGTTGAAAAATCATGTCTTTACTAGGGTTCTTAGAAATGTTCACTTCGTAAACGCTACCGTGGTTTCGAAACCTTATTGTTTCATCTTCAGTCCGTAATGCAAAATGTCAAATCCATCTGTCGAGGTCGTCACAAAGTTAAACTAAACATTGAAAACACACGTCACAAACACTACACAATTACACGATTAAAATACACACGATAAAATTTGGTTTGGCCAAACGATACGTGCAACTCGTATGTCGTCAGGCAGTCCGGAACGTACGAGTTGCTTGTATCGTTTGGCCAAACCAAATTTTATCGTGTGCATTTTAATCGTGTAATTGCGTTTAGTTTTTTCAATGTTTGTTTAACGTTGTGACGACCTCGACAGAGGGATTTGACATTTTCTATTACGGCCTGAAGATGAAACAGTAAGGCCCGCAGGGAGTGCAGACTAGCTGCACCTATTGAGAGGATTTAGACGTCCCTCGCGGTACCCGAGTCCAATACACACTTACAACACTACACTTACGACTTTAACACTTTACACTCACACTTAAATTTAAGGAGGCGATAATAGCCTCAATATGCTTTTTGCCTTAAAATAATATATATATATATGACGCAGAAATAGACTCAACAGACGTTGAAGACAGGCACGCATACAGGAGAAAGATGCTCGGTTGGAAGGTCCCAGAGAATGAAATCCCAAAGAGAGCAGGGTTAAAATGGACGGAGGAGCGGAAGAGGATACATGAGGACAGGATGAGGGAGGTGTGGAGGATTAGAAGGAACAAGACATGAGTCGGAGTGCTTTGCGTGATCCAACAGGGTTTATATGCAAATAATAATTATATATATATATATATATATATATATATATGAAACAGTAAGGTTTCAAACCGCGGTAGCGTTTACGAGGTGAGTAAAAACACCACTAGACGGAAAAATTGGTGGTGATCCTATTATGTAGTCCGGTGGCTGTTTTGCAATAAGAAAATTTCGTTCAATTTCCCTTTGTTCATATCCGAAAGATCATAAAATTTTAATATCAGTTCGAGATAGAAACTGCTAAGAGCCACTGACATATCTTTATTTTGAACTGAAACCTGCTAAAAAAAACAAACGCGATACATATCAAAACATCCATAGCGGCCGTGAAGCAATGTTTCTGAATCTGACAAGTGAAAGGAAAAGGACATGCATGATGTATGGCACGGCATTTCCCGTATTACCGACAAAACAAGGATTAAAATAGCTGTTTCTCAACGCTTGTATTCTACGCTAGTCGCTACATAAGCTGCCCACTTCCTTATTCGTAAAGTCCTTACACCATAATCTCCATATAGTCTTCGAAACATGGAGAAAGTTTTGTGATATACTTTTTATACCGCGTTGTGCACTTTGTATTTGTCACCATGGGGTGATTCGGTTTCATCGAGTAGGCTTACGAAGCGTAAGTAACGCGAGTAGGGGAAGTATTACACAGACCCCCTCCAATTCTCAGCTCTTCTTTATTTCGTCTGCAGCCGCCTCGGTGGCCTAGTTTATAGCGTATGAGCTTTCACCCCGAGGACCCGGGTTCGATTCCCGGTCAGGGCTTGGCATTTTCATACGCTATAAATCATCCCATCATCTGCATTAGCTCAAGTGTGCACAATAGTCGGACGTTAAAAAAAAATCTTTCGTCTGCCGGTTCCAACTGAGTTTATCGCGCGCGTATGTGTGTTTTGTGCCTGTATGTACATACAACGTGCTTGCTTTTCTCTTTTTCTCCACTTTTCTTCTCATGTTCTCGTCGCGCGCGCATGTAATGATGTCGTAATATTGCCAGCAGCAACAGTTCAATGGTATACGGTTTATATTCAGTGAAATACGGTAAAATACGGTATTTTATACGGTAAAACACGGTTTATATACGGTAAAATAACACGTGCGTTTGATTTTATTATTTGCAATATAATATTTCGTAATATGAAAATCAGTGTTTTTTAAATATATTATTGAGTGCAAAAATCATGTCAAATAATACATCATCAAGTGATGAATCTCAAGACGAAAAAATTGATGGGTGTAAACAAAAAGAAGATAATACCAAACTATCTTCCGAAGCAGGACAGTAAGTGAAAGTTATTTATTTTTAAGAAGCTAACGCTTCTGCCGACAGTCCCAATGGCTGTATTTACTTTTTTCTTATCATTTTCTGCGAAGGATCGCGCAAATCAAGGACTATTTGACTCTTCTTCTGTATTTATTTTCCTGTCTTTCTTACAGTCTTGCTTCCTGCGGTTCATTTGTTCACGCTGTTTCTTTCTTCCACAAGAACCTTTATGTTATCGAGTTTTCAATAATGCGTCTCCATTCACGCATTTCCCGTCGTTTTCAGTTCTTCGTTTCCAGTTTGTCAAAAACTTCTTTTTGAATTTTAAATATTGATCGCTATTGTCTCCGATTCACCGCGTAACTTCATACTAGAACCCTAAGCCTGACTTTACTTTCAGAATATCTATTTTCGTTAGAGGCCTAAATTTCCTAATTAGTTGAGGAAACGCCCAACGTTATGCAATTAAAGTTGTTAGCCCTAGAGGTAGTTCTTCTGCCTTCTGTTAGACAGTTGACTGGTTTTCAACCAGTAATTCTAGGCAGGGACTACCACCATTCGAAGCAAGATGGACGCTGGTTTTATACGAGGTTTTTACTCTCCCCTCTACCCTTCCCCATCCTGTTGGAGACGACTGACCTGCAGCGGCGTTTATTGATTTTGTTTAATTTTGTGTACTCATACCAATATAGAAATATCTAACATTTTTCACTTTTTTACAAGTAAAATTTCGAAAGTAATAAGGTTTAGAAGGAAAGCTAAATATAATTCTGTTAAAGAACTTTTGCAGTACTAGGTTCGAACAAAAAGAGCTGTCTTACGTGGAAAAGGTACTACGTGACTACTAAATAGGTACTACTTAGTAAGTGAATACTAAGTAGACTTACTTGGTGCTGATTAAAAGACCTAGTTTTAATGCAATAACCGTAGACTAATAATGTTTCTTATTGAGCCAAAAATAAAAATCATATATCTTTGTTTTCTCTTACTTTTTATTTTAATTATGATAATTTGTTTGAAAATACGACAAATTAACATAGCTAGTTCTTAACAAACCTAAAACTTATGATAGCCTATCAGCTGATCGTTACGATTTAATATAAAACAACTGATCTTTTGTTATAATTACCATTGCTAGTTTTTAACAATATAACCTGAATATTATAGCCTATCAGCTGTTCAATGAAATCAACTGATCGTTACGAATTAGTATAAAACAATTGATCTTTTACAATAACATAGCTAGTTTTTAACAACATAACCTAAATCTTATGATAGCCTATCAGCTGTTCAATGAAATTAGTTGATTGTTACGAATTAATATGAAACAACTAATCTTTTATTACAAAATAGCTAGTTTTCAACAACATAACCTAAAACTTTTTTGTTTTTTTTTTTTGGTGTTTAACGTCCGACTATTGTGTACACTTGGGCTAATGCAGACGATGGGATGATTTATAGCGTATGAAAATGCCAAGCCCTCGCCGGGAATCGAACCCGGGTCCTCGGGGTGAAAGCCTAGTACGCTATCCACTAGGCCACCGAGGCGGCTTAACCTAAAACTTATTATAACCTATCAGCTGTTCATCAGCTGAAATCAGCTGATCATTACGAATTAATACAGAACAACTGATCTTTTATTATAATTACCATTGCTAGTTTTTAACAATATAACCTGAATCTTATAGCCTATCAGCTGTTCAATGAAATCAACTGATCGTTACGAATTAGTATAAAACAATTGATCTTTTACTATAACATAGCTAGTTTTTAACAACATAACCTAAAACTTATGATAGCCTAACAGCTGTTCAATGAAATTAGTTGATTGTTACGAATTAATTTGAAACAACTAATCTTTTATTATAAAATAGCTAGTTTTCAACAACATAACCTAAAACTTTTTTGTTTTTTTTTTTGGTGTTTAACGTCCGATTATTGTATACACTTGGGCTAATGCAGACGATGGGGTGATTTATAGCGTATGAAAATGCCAAGCCCTTGCCGGGAATCGAACCCGGGTCCTCGGGGTGAAAGCCTAGTACGCTATCCACTAGGCCACCGAGGCGGCTTAACCTAAAACTTATCAGCTGTTCAATGAAATCAGCTGATCGTTACGAATTAATATAAAACAACTGACCTTTTACTATAACATAGCTAGTTTTTAAAAACATAACCTAAAACGTATGATAGCCTATCAGCTGTTCAGTGATAAATGTTATCAGCTGATCATTACGAATAAAAATATAAAACAACTGATCTCTTACTATAACTACCGATTTAAATTTGTGCATCACAACCAGCCCTGAAGTACGAGACATGTTAAAAACAGTTGTAATTAGTCACAGACACGAGAGCGGAAAGATTTGAATAAACCTGTTGTTTTTAGGCGCTGTAAGATTTGATAATGCAAGGAAAAGTTTCCATAGTTGACCCGCTAAATGACATTGAGACTCGAGCTGACTTTCCCTCTCCTCCATAATCGAGAACTGTAATAGCCATGAAGCCATGTGGGTTGTTATTATCGGCATGAAAACTGCACATAACCTAACCTCACTTTCGTTTCAGTTGCAGGGAAAGCTGAAACTCTCTCTCCACTTCCACTTATAACCTGGTCCGGCTTAGCTAAGCTTACACTAAACATGTGCAGGTTAATATTTATTCAGGAGACAGCTGCCGCTCGATTTAACAGCATTGTCCTATGTAAAAAAAAACTTAACGAGCCTAAGTCATCCATCTTAATTTTACTTATAAATTTCCGTTATTGAACCGTTATAAAAATAATGTATCTTCCTTTTTATTTTAATTACGATAATTTGTTCGAAAACACGACAAATTAACATAGCTAGTTTTTAAAAACATAACCTAAAACTTATTACAGCCTATCAGCTGTTCAATGAAATCAGCTGATCGTTACGAATTAATACAAAACAACTGATCCTTTAGTTTAACTACCAATATAAATTTGTTCGACGCGCAAAATCCATCACAACCAGCCGTAAAACGTGATACATGTTAATAAATAATATATAAGCGAACAGTCAAATACTGTCGTAAAAACATAATGTAAAGTTTTGCGCAAAAATATTTGGAAATTAATCTGTAAAAGTATCAGTAATCATTATGTTCAGTATAATGATCTGCCTTCCCTAGCTTTGTCAATTCTACTTTCGTTGACGCGTTTCGGAGAACCTCCATCTTCAAAAACTATATCTATACTATATCTATGAGTATAGATATAGTTTTTGAAGATGGAGGTTCTCCGAAACGCGTCAAAAAAAGTAGAATTGACGAAGCTAGGGAAGGCAGATCATTATACTGAACATAGTGATAATAATCCTAGCAGAAAAGAAGAATATAAAAAAAATATCAGTAACATATTTATGGAACCTATACAACAGGCATGTTTTAATTTTAATGATTTTTTCAGTAACTTTTAAATCTACTTGTAGATGTTCCGATATTGTCAATCAAAACACAAAAACGAAATTTGTGTGAAGTTTTTGAAAACCTAGTTTTTTTACGCCGATTACTACGTCGAAACTAAATTTCCAAAAATACGTTTATACGCTATGGTTTTTTTTAAAGAAAATTTTAAATGGAAAGGTTGAACGAATTTCGTTGGATATCGAACTTTGATCAGTTATTACCAGAATCGATTTTTTTGCCACGTCTTAAACAAAGCTGACCAAAATTGTGAAATTAAAACGCGCATGCGTTTGTGTGTGTGTGCGCGCGCGTGTGTGTGTGTGTGTGTGTGTGTGTGTGTGTGTGTGTGTGTGTGTGGTGTGTGTGTGTGTGTGTGTGTGTGTGTGTGTGTGTGTGTGTGTGTGTGTGTGTGTGTGTGTGTGTGTGTGTGTGTGTGTGTGTGTGTGTGTGTGTGTGTGTGTGTGTGTGTGTGTGTGTGTGTGTGTGTGTGTGTGTGTGTGTGTGTGTGTGTGTGTGTGTGTGTGTGTGTGTGTGTGTGTGTGTGTGTGTGTGTGTGTGTGTGTGTGTGTGTGTGTGTGTGTGTGTGTGTGTGTGTGTGTGTGTGTGTGTGTGTGTGTGTGTGTGTGTGTGTGTGTGTGTGTGTGTGTGTGTGTGTGTGTGTGTGTGTGTGTGTGTGTGTGTGTGTGTGTGTGTGTGTGTGTTTGTGTGTGTGTGTGTGTGTGTGTGTGTGTGTGTGTGTGTGTGTGTGTGTGTGTGTGTGTGTTTGTGTGTGTGTGTGTGTGTGTGTGTGTGTGTGTGTGTGTGTGTGTGTGTGTGTGTGTGTGTGTGTGTGTGTGTGTGTGTGTGTGTGTGTGTGTGTGTGTGTGTGTGTGTGTGTGTGTGTGTGTGTGTGTGTTGTGTGTGTGTGTGTGTGTGTGTGTGTGTGTGTGTGTGTGTGTGTGTGTGTGTGTGTGTGTGTGTGTGTGTGTGTGTGTGTGTGTGTGTGTGTGTGTGTGTGTGTGTGTGTGTGTGTGTGTGTGTGTGTGTGTGTGTGTGTGTGTGTGTGTGTGTGTGTGTGTGTTTTGTCTTAGCACGTTCACGTTCGCAATTAAAACCGAATTTACTCAAATTTGGCACAAAAATCGATTTCGATAATGGCTTGACGAGTTCGTTAACCAGCGAAATTCGTTCAACAGTTTCAAAATGGCGGCCATTTCAAATCTTCGACAATTCAGACTTTTTTTCGTTTTAAACATTTTTGCGAATCTGATTTCACCGTTGTAATCGTCGTTGAAAAACGGCGTAAGTTTGAAAATTCAAAAACCGTTGAAGTTAAGAAATTCCATTTGACGGCGGTCGCGGTTCCTTTTCGTATTTTCAATGTAATCTGAAAGCTTAAAATACTAGTATAGGCAGGTTGTAGTGCTGATTATGAGGAGGAAATCAGAGTTTTAAAAAGTTTTTTTTTTTTATTTTAACGTCCGACTGTGCACACTTGGGCTAATGCAGACGATAGGATTATTTATAGCGTATGAAAATGCCAAGCCCTGGCCGGGAATCGAACCCGGGTCCTCGGGGTGAAAGCCCAGCACGCTATCAACTATGTCACCGAGGCGGCTGTTTTAAAAAGAGGGTAAGATAAAAGAATTAATTTTTTAATTCGCTTCCATCACGTCAGTGAGACAGCCGCGCGCTGTGGCTATTCATTGTACTGGTAGTAAATATAATTTGCCTATAAATTATTTGACACTTATTTATTCCTAAATAAAGGACCGCGTTAAGCTCTAATAGCTGCTAGATAATAGTTGTGTTAAAAACCGTAAATAAATGTGCAGATATTGATATCTGTGCTCTGGCAGTTATACAGCCTTTAATCTCAATAGGCCTTTATGATAAAAAATGTTGACCTCTGATAATAATTTGGAGGCCCTCTGCAATTTTAAAAAACCTAGTTTAAAATGTACCGATTATATTTTTTTAAAAATTAAGGTTTTTCAAGCATTTCTTTAGGATATATGGACGTTTTTAGTTCTGATTTGGGGTACCACCTTCATTTTTGTAAACACACTGATAAAGATTTAAACACAAGTACCAAATTTGAAACAAAAGACATCAATTTCAATAGTAGGCCTAAACCCTAACGTGAGTTATAAATCTCCATTATTATCAAAATTTTGAGCAAAATCTGGTGGACCTGTTTTGAAAAATTACCAATTTGCTGGGTTTTTATCGATAGCTTCAAAATCGGATGTTTTATGTGTACCTACATTCCATTACAATAATCAAATACAATCTAAATCTAAAACAAATAAAGACTTAACCTGAGCAATGCTAAATCAAACAAATATATTGTGCAGTTTCTATTGATACCAAAATTGTTTCATTTCAGGATCCTTTTAAAACGCATTAAGGCTGTTGACAATTATTTCTTTACATTGTAAATGTAACCTAATTGTCACGCAACAATTTGTAGGTTATGGTCGCATTGTACTGTGTGTTGACTTACGTTGTCTGCTCAACAAAGACATATTGAACGTTAATTACTTTATTTGTTACAAGGAACTGTTGACATTACTGTTATCTGCCATATTTCTTGCTAAATATTTGTCAATAAAACCGAGCATTGTGCAAACGTAGAAAGTAACAACCTTGCCTGGATTTGCAGCCTACGTAAAACCGCTCGTGCACAAAGTATATTGACGGCTGCAGTTCAAAACGTGAGTCGATTTTCACGTTCGACTTTTTATTGGGCCTAAGTAGCTTACACAACTTATGTGACTGGTGCATTCATATTTTGAAAATTCGTCTTTTTGCGTGGAAAAGATCTTTTGGTAGATCATATGGTTAGGTTGTCTGGATCTTCTTCTTCACCTTCTTCTTCTTTTTCTTCTTCTACACCTTCTTCTAATCTTTTTCTTCTTCTTCACCTTCTTCTTCTTCGCCTTCTTCTTCTTCTTCTTCACCTTCTTCTTCTTCTAATTTTTTCTTCTTCACCTTCTTCTTTTTCTTCAAATATCATATTTCTGAATTTAAAAACAATAATTATGGGAAAATTTTGCCACTGCCTTACGAATAAGTTCGGTATTTAGACCGGACTACGGCGAAGCCAAAAATAAATAGGCTACATTATTTTATATGCTACTTAGATTGATGCTTCCTCTAAATTCTAACCTCCTGGTTGAATTTTCTCACCTAAATTCTAACCTAAATTTTCTCACACAAGGTTGATTTTTTCTCTTCTTGATCATACGCTTATATATATATATATATATATATATATATATATATATATATATATATATATATATATATATACAAGCGCTGTATATATATAGGTATATATATATATATATATATATATATATATTTTTTTTTAACGTCCGACTATTGTGCACATTTGGGCTAATGCAGACGATGGGATGATTTATAGCGTATGAAAATGCCAAGTCCTGGCCGGGAATCGAACCCGGTCCTCGGGGTGAAAGCCCAGTACGCTATCAACTAGGCCATCGAGGCGGCGTATAATAGGGCCTATTACATTAAGTTAGATACAATATGGATTTTGTCATTAAGGTCTTGGTTACAGCGTGTTATACAGATTAAAGCTTACGTAACTATTGATTCAATATGGCGGATGATAAAACATGTTATTGGGTTTTCTCTAGTAGCTCTAAATTAGTTTACTGGTAGGCTAAATCTCATCTGTTTAACGTGTTGGTAATCATAGGCTATTTGTGAAGCTTGCGTTTTATTTTTCTGCAATACGTTCTTAGTTGTTTTAAAGAACAAAAACTAACCTTCCGACATATTTTATTTCTGTATTTGTTTCCAGATCCTTTTTTTTTTGCGACCATGTGGCTTCCATTCTAGGCCGGGCGGTCACCAAATGCGGAGCGGAGCGGAGCTGAGCTGAGACAAGCGTAGCGGAATGAAGTTGAACGGCAACCAGAAGCGGAGTTCAGTCAGTTTAAAGTTGTATATTGTAAGTTTAAATATTTAGACCTACTGTACCGGATTCTAGGAAATACAGTATTATGTTTAAAAACCATAACCTAAGCAACGAGAAATAATATTGGAGGCGTAGTCAGCGTGGTGGGGGAAGCGAAGTTAGCTTGAAAACCGAACCAAGACAGAGTCAAAGATGCGCAGAACGGAGCCCAGCGACCCCGCTTGACTCCGCTCAGCTCTGTTAAACTTTCAGTGCCCGCATTTAAATTAAAAACAATAGGTTAGGTTTTGAATGCGTAGTCCGCCCCTTCAGCATTTGGTGGCCACCCGGGCTTAGAATCTCTCTGGGAAATCGATTTTCGTATATGGCCGAACAATCGAATTTATTTTGTTGCAATATCATATTTCTGAATTTAAAACCTGCGGTTCTTCGCCAATAATTATGGGAAAATTTTTTTTTTTTCAGCCACTGCCTTACGAATAAGTTCGGTATTTAGACCGGACTACGGCGAAGCCAAAAATAAATAGGCTACATTATTTTATATGCTACTTAGATTGATGCTTCCTCTAAATTCTAACCTCCTGGTTGAATTTTCTCACCTAAATTCTAACCTAAATTTTCTCACACAAGGTTGATTTTTAGAAGATTCTTCTTGATCATACGTCCTTATATATATATATATATATATATATATATATATATATATATATATATATATATATATATATACAAGCGCTGTATATATATATACATATATATATATATATATATATATATATATATTTTTTTAACGTCCGTCCGACTATTGTGCACATTTGGGCTAATGCAGACGATGGGATGATTTATAGCGTATGAAAATGCCAAGTCCTGGCCGGGAATCGAACCCGGGTCCTCGGGGTGAAAGCCCAGTACGCTATCAACTAGGCCATCGAGGCGGCGTATAATAGGGCCTATTACATTAAGTTAGATACAATATGGATTTTGTCATTAAGGTCTTGGTTACAGCGTGTTATACAGATTAAAGCTTACGTAACTATTGATTCAATATGGCGGATGATAAAAACATGTTATTGGTTTTTCTCTAGTAGCTCTAAATTAGTTTACTGGTAGGCTAAATCTCATCTGTTTAACGTGTTGGTAATCATAGGCTATTTGTGAAGCTTGCGTTTTATTTTTCTGCAATACGTTCTTAGTTGTTTTAAAGAACAAAAACTAACCTTCCGACATATTTTATTTCTGTATTTGTTTCCAGATAAACGTTATGTTATTACTAATTATTCGGAAATTTGTCATCATTTGTGTATATGGAAACATACGACGTTTCGAGAGCGTGGATCGATACTCGTTACAAGAACCTGACCTAAAAAGAAGCAACTGGGAGATAGGCTGGATGTCTGTGTTGAAATACTTAAAAACCAAGAAGAAATACCCAGGGGCTGTCTTCAAGTGGTCAAATCTGAAATAAAACTAAGATGTGACGCGATCAAGAAACCTCAAGTCATCAAGAAAAAAAACGAAACCTACATAAATCCTTATCAGATCCTTATAGTGTGGAGAAAACAAGAGTAACCAACCAACTGTGTATTGTTTTTGATGGCAAATGTCCGAAAAAACAAAAATAATGACGCAAATATATTTTATCATTAAGCTAGTATTTGAATACTCCGCGCGGACAGTAGACTCAATTTTTTCCCGTGCATTATGCCAGTTAGACTAATGAGAACGAAGAATCAGCGTTAAAGTTAAAGAAAAAGCAAAAACTTTTTTTGCTTAACGTCCATAAAAGTCAGTAAAGTCATGAGGACGAGGGCTCAGTATTAACGTAAATAAAAAACAACTGGAGCAACTGCGGCTCGAACTAAGAATCTTTAGGTGCGCAGTTGAATGATGCAGTAGACTAACCGATGTTTTAGCCACTTCGACCACCGAGCTTCGAAAAGCAAAGGGATTAACTGCAGCTAGAACTAAGAACCTAAAGGTGCGCAGTTGAGTGACTCAGTAGACTAACCGATGCTTTAGCCACTTCGACCACCGAGCTCGATTAACTGCTTTAGAACCAAAGGTGCGCAGTTTGACCACCGATGCTTTAGCCACTTCGACCACCGAGCTCGAAAAGCAAAGGGATTAACTGCAGCTAGAACTAAGAACCTAAAGGTGCGTAGTTGAGTGACGCAGTAGACTAACCGATGTTTTAGCCACTTCGACCACCGAGTCCCGAAAGGTAACGAGGTAACTTCGACTAGATCTAAGAACCTTAAGGTGCGCAGTTCAGAGACGCAGCAGACTCAAGCGGGACCGCCTACATGTACTATGTTTTGCTCGCAAGCATGCTGCGGGAACTCCGCGTACGAATTTTCAGCACGGGAAACGACAACATCGGTCGCATTGTGCGGACGCGCTGGATTCGCGATTGTTGAAATAATTCTCTGAGTTGTCTCTTTTACATAGTTTGTGTAGTCAATGTGGTTTACTAATTGTTTGTTTTACAGTTTATAGTAAGTGAGTTTAAAATTGTTGACGTCGGTAAGTTGTCAAAGGTAAGTTTGTGGCCAAAAAGCTGGTCGAATACTCGGAGAAGAACTCGAGGAAGAAAGCGTGGATTGAGTTTGCAGACAGTTGATTTGCGTTTAAACTGCGTTCCTTGTTTGGTTATATACGGTCTCAACGAATCTAGCAGTTCAACAAATGATTTTGTTTTAATCTCCGGGAGAAATAGTACAAGTACGGGCATTTACCATTCGGCCGCATGTGAGGAGACAACTTCCGGTTCAGAATGGTGAATAACAAGTTAGTGTCTTCTTTAAAGTTTGTCGGATTCCTCCCCGAGCAAGTTGTGGTGTTTCTTCCTGGTGTTGGTAGGCTGTTGTATAGTTGTTCTGTCGTGAGTAGTCCTTCTCAATGTTCTGCAGAAAAATGATTTTCGACCTGTATTTACACTCGAAATTCAGAAAGCCATTGTTCAAACCAGAGAAAGAACGCACCAGTAAAGATGAAGCTGTACGGGAAAT